>CAUYUJ010011059.1:20000-24917 GCA_963575745.1 Prorocentrum cordatum | reverse complement strand
AGAAAAACCACGGCCAGGGCCCTCGATTCCATCTCTCTGCTGCATGTTTCAGGCCGCATGGATCTGTAGGGGGCCCTGGAGCCCGAACCTGGGCGAGAGCACCGGGCGTGAAGAGCAACTACAGCGCCAAGGTATCTCAGGACTTCGGGGGTTGGGCTCTGGGAGCTGGCCGGGCCAGGGCCCCGTTCGCTCCAGACGCGGCCTCTCGGCCGGGTCCGCGCCGTGCGCCGCGGCGGCGGCGGGGAGCGGCGCCTGGAGGCAGGGCCCAACGCGGGCTGGGCGGAGGCAGCAGGCGTGGGCTCGGGCTGCGGCTCGGGCTACGCGGGTCGTACAGTGGGGGTCGACGCACGAGAAACCCACCGCGGGAAACCCAACCCTGAAATCCGCCGAGTTTTCTTGGTCCAGGGTTAGGTTTCTTGCACTTCGGCTGCAAACGAAGAAACCAAGGGCCCCCTGGCCCCCTGACGAAACGGTGTCTCTTGTCATGGTCCCTCACTGTAGAAGTCCCTCGGGGATGCACTACGGCCGGTTTTGGCGGTCCCGGCGCCCAGCGAGGGCCCCCAGAGGCCGAACACGCCGAAGGAGTTCCGTCCTGTTTTCTGTGACACACCAGGGATATGGTTTTCAACTTGCCCCAGATCCCTTTTCCAAATGCCTCCAGCGTCTTCAGAAAAAGACAAAGGCCGTGTTGCAATTGTCGTCCTCTGGGGACGGTTTCGAGGCCCTGGGACCGTCAAAAAAGATCTGGGATTGCATACGGGCCATGGAGAAGGATTCGGGACTTTCGGGGACCACGCATTGCACAAAAAAACAACAAAAAACGTGTTGCATGCCTGGGTGGGAGGAGCGACGTGTGTGCAATGGAGGCCTCCCAAACAGGGTGAAAGCAGATGGGGTCGGAGGATCGCGCCGCATCGCCGATACATCGCCGACGCATCGGCGACATCGCTGGCGAAAGTCGGTCTCCACATCGAGCCTCGCAAACGACGCATCGGCGATGCAGCGCGATCCTCCGACCCGACCTACTCGGAGCCCGCTGGGGAGGCCCAGATGCAAGAAGCATCCCGATCCCCTTGGAAGTGCGGATCCCCGAACCGCGAGCGCGAGGTTGACGGGCCGGATAGACTTGCGGCTGTCGTCCGCCAGCTCCACCTCGTAGCGGCCGGCGCGGGGCAGCCACCCGACGACCTCGCCCAGCTGGCCGTTGAGGTGCGGGCTGCCCTGGTGGGAGGAGGGCGGGCTGAGACAGCGGCAGTTCTCCCGCCTGGCCCCGCTCCCACCAAAACCTGTCATCATGCTGCCCCCTCCCTGTCGCCATTCTTGTCTCCATCCTGGTTGTTCCCGATCACAGCTGGCCCCCTCCTCGTCTCCATCCTGGCCGTTCTTCGAGGCGGCCCCAGCCGTGGCGACGAAAGGCCCCCACAGGAGATCCAGAGAGGGCGAGAGCAACGCCCAGGAAGGGCCACCCATGCCTCCACCGGCCCCCCCCCCGAGATCCTGCGGCAAAAACAGCACCACGACAGAAACAACTCCACTGGTCGAGGGTTGCTCAAGGTGCCCCTGGCCCAAGGTGCCCCCAGCTTTTCGCTCAATTTTGGCGCCCCTGGGGCCCCATGGACCTCGTGAGTGGTGCTCCGGAGGCCGCGGGAGCCTCCTTAAAATCCTGGGGGCACCTGGGGCCAGGGGCACTTCTAGCAAACCCGAACTGGAGACCTGCACCCACCTCCGAGCCGGATCGATCCGCAAGGGTCCCTGGGCGCTGGACCCAACACAAGGCGAGAGCGCCCAGTGCCCAGTGTGAAAAAGATGCGACGCCAGGGTCTCTGGGTTGCCTCGGGCCGCACTCCTCCGATCTCCCAAAGGCCCGCAGACCGGGCGCTAGTTGACAGGGGCGTAGGCTGGGGGGCCGGCGCCAGGGGCAAAGCTCGCAGAAGCCCGTTGTGCCCAACGCTTCCGAACCCCTAACTCTTACGTTCTGGCTGGGTTGGAAAGCACCCACTCAGCTACCGCCCCCTTTACCACCCAACCCACCACAAGGCCCTGCACCATCACGACGCTCCCCAGGAGGCCATCCATGGCGGCGCCAGCGGGCGCCAGCTGCTCGGCGGCGCTGGCGTCCTCCGTCGCCGGCGGAGCGGGCGAGGCGGGAGCGCACAGCCCCTCGGACCCGACCTGCGCCGTCGGCTCGACCTCGGCGGGCCGCGGCGCGCCCTCGGCGCGCGGCGCGCCCCCGAGGCCCGCGGGCGCCGCCTCCTCGAAGGCCTCCGGGGGCGGGGGCGCCACGCGGGGGTACCCGATCAGCACCTCGCCGACTGTGGGCGCTGCCGCGGGCGCTGCCGCGGGCGCTGCCGCGGGCGCTGCCGCGGGCGCTGCCGCGGGCGCTGCCGCGGGCGCTGCCGCGGGCGCTGCCGCGGGCGCAGCCGCAGGCGCAGCCGCAGCCGCAGCCGCAGGCGCGGCCGCAGCCGCAGCCGCAGCCGCAGCCGCAGCCGCAGGCGCAGCCGCAGGGACCTGTTGGTCTCGGCGCACCCACGTGTTCCAAGGCCGCGCCCCCTTGGCCGCGGCTGCCTCGGGGCCACCGAGTGGGTCACTCGAGGCTCCTGCGCCGCTGGGGGCGTCGCTGGGGCGCCTGTTCTTGACGCTGGCCTTCAGGCGCTGCGCCGTCGTACCGCTACCAGGCATGCGCCGCCCAGGCTGCCTCTTCACGAGGACCGCCCTCGGGGCGGGCGGCGGGCGGTGCAGCGGCACGCGCTTCATGTACGTGAGAGGTGTGCCCTCAGGCCGGCGGCACATGCCCATCCGCACCCACTGCCACATCGGGCGGTCCGCCTCCCGCTCGGCAAGGCCCGCGCTGGCGCAGATCTCCACGGCTTGGTCCGCCGCGCTCGGCTTGAACGTGAACTCGACGACGCCGATGGGCATCACAGGCCTGAGCTCATCCTGCCAGATCTGTTTGCCCCCGCGCTCGTGCCTCACAGATCGCTTGTCGCACAAGGGCATGCGCAGCCCGACCCCCTTGCGAGTGGTGGTGGCGTCAAAGATGCTGTCCCACGTGTTATGTGGGTTAATGCGCTGGGCCTTGTCCAGCAACATGCGTACTACGCTGTCTGCATCCCGGCCCTGCTCCTCGAAAAACTCCACGGTCGCCTGCCTCGCCCACACGGCCATGTCCTGGGGAACTGCCAACGATGAGTTCAGCGAGTCCTGACTCCTGGGCCCAGGAACGACCTGGTCAAGATTAGGTCGCTAGTGGAGTATTCGAGTCGCACCGCTGCGGCTGCAATGGCGTTCCTGATGGAGCATCCATAGCGGCGCTCGGCAAGTAATACTTGCAAATCCACGCGCTCGAAAATCGAAACAGTCTCCTGCCAGTGCAAAATGATAGGTTGTACCCCTTGTTCCTTGTCAACGATGATGTCAGGCCAGACGAGATGGTAAGACTCCTTGTAGAGTTCGGACCCAGAATACCAGCCTGAGCTGGGAATGCCCCTGAAAACACACGAAGTGTATAACAAGTCAAAATACATGCACAGAGCAGGATGGGACAAGTGCCACAAGACAACCTGGAAGTATACCATGCAACGTCACGGATAGTCAGAGCACGACCGTTACTATGGCGTACCACAAAATTACACACACCACGAAATTACACAGAGCCAGGCAAAGGAAGTCGAACCCATGATCATGACAATTCGGACAGCACCAGGTGGCGCAACACGCACGCCACCAGGCCATCGAAACAATGCACCACATGGCGCGACACGGTCATGTAAAACAGAACAATGACTCTGCTCTACCATTGTGAAACCACTCTCCGAAATGATCCAACGAGTTTGTCGAGGCCAGACTCTGGGCTACAGGGACAGCAGCACAGCGGCTGCGGCGGCGGGCGACTGTTCGTGGCAGCCCTGGCGGAAGCTACTCCCAGCACTGGCAACTTCTGCCAAGCTGGCCCGTGACGGCCGTCGCCGTCCTCGCCGTCGCCGTCGCCGCCGCCGCCGCCGTCGTCGTCGTCATCGTCGTGGTCGCCGTTGCCGTCGCCGTCGCCGTCGCCTCCGCCGTCGCTTTCGCCGTCGCCGTCGCCAGGCAGCGCGCGCAAGGCTTCCCTCTTCTGCTCCGCCCCTCTCGCGCCCTCTGCGTGCCTCGCTTCCCGTGCCGCACGAACGATCGGGACCGGCGGAGTCGGGCCGCGCGCCTGCCCGCCGAAAGAAAGCGCGCACGCGTGCGCGTTTGAGTATACACGCGCTCAGCCACGTGCGTTGCACGAACGCGCGCGTATCCAGGGCACGCCTATGGCTGCGGAGGAGGAGGAGGAGAACGACGACGACGACGACGACGACGACGACTCGCCTCGTCTCGGGCTCGTGCGGCCAGAGCGGGAGGACGAGAGGAGGAGATGGAGGAGGGGAGACGAAGGGAAGAGAAAGAACCCCACACACGTAGGGTGTTGGCACTGCCGAAAGAGGCTGCAACCCTGTACGAAGGCGCGCTGCCCCCTCGGAGCCTGACGCTGTGTAGAGCACGCAGCGGAACTGCGCGCCAGGGAACAGCCGGCGCAACGCTTGGGCGCGCCACTTCAGGAGATCGAGTACGCCCTCGCGCGGACGCATGAGGTCCGGGCATCCCGAATCTGATGTGCCCTCGATGTCGATGTCCTCCACGAACGCGTACCTGTTCTGGCAAGAGTGCGCAGATGAGCCCAGTGATTCGAACAGGAAGGGGGGCAGTGCGAGGCGGGGTTCGCCGACACCCGCACGCCGGGGGGGGGGCAAAAGGCGTGTGGGACGTTTTGATGCCCCACTCGCCCAAGTCGAAGCCTCGCAGTGTTCATTGTCTCCCTAACGATGCAGGGCTCGCATCGGCAGAGCAGTCCAAGAATGTGTCACCTGCTCGTGGTGTGGAACAGAGACCGCCCGCTAC
>CAUYUJ010011059.1:0-17500 GCA_963575745.1 Prorocentrum cordatum | reverse complement strand
ACTCCACCTCGTGACGTGATGGGGCAGCGACCTCTTCAACGCACCTGGAGGCTTCAAACAATTCTGGTACCCAGACGTGGTTCCCCGCTCCTTTCGAGGAAAACGAAGGAATATAAGGAATAGTCACAGGGGAGAGCGAAGAGATGCGAGCACCAGCATGATTTCACCCTCGGGAACCTCACTCGCGCGGCAATGAGATAACCCTGGGAGAAGTCCGGAATGAAGGTCACGTGGTCTCCCACCTGGGAGGGAGGAGAGTGGAAACGAGGAGGAGGGGGGGCGGGAGGAGAAGAAGAAAGGCCTGGAGGAAACAGAAAGTGGCGAAGAAAATGGATAAGGCACAACAAATGAGGCAGCGGGAAGAGAAAGGGATGTGGGAATGCGAAGGGGGAGGGTGAGGTGGGTCGCCCGAGATGCCACCGTAGGTCGCCCAGCCCCATGCTCGTCGAAGAAAAACACAGGACTGGTCGCGCAATGGCACGCAATCCAGCCGCCTCCTCCTAGGGCGTTGGCAGGAGGGGCTGCGAACGAGATGACAGCGCCAAGTTGCACCACATCAACAATATCATGATACCAGAGAAAGGCCCCGATCAAAGATTTTGTAAGGCGATAGAGCTATGGGGCTATTGGGTTATAGGGCGATGGGGTTATGGGGCTATAGGGCATTGGAACTATAGGGCTATAGGGCTATAGGGCTATGGGGCTATGGGGCTTTAGGGCTATAGGGCTACAGGGCTATAGGAATATAGGGCTATAGGGCTGTAGGGCTACAAGGCACCCGGGCACCCGGGCACCTGGGCTATAGAGCTATAGGGCTCTAGGGCGCTAGAGCGATAGGGCTTTAAGGCTTAAAGGCTACAGGGCTGTAGGGCTGTAGGGCTATAAGGTATCGGGCCATAGGGCTGTAGGGCTGTAGGGCTATAGGGCTATGGGGCTATGGGACTATAGGGCTATAGGTACATAGGGCTATGAGTCTATAGGGCTATAGGGCTATAGGGCTATAGGACAATAGGGCTATAGGGCTATGGTGGTATAGGGCTATGGGCCTATAGAGCTATAGGGCTCTAGGCATATAGGGCTATAGGGGTATAGGGCTGTAGGGCTACAGGGCTATAGGGCTATAAGGCTATAATGTTATAGGCCTATAGGGACACAGGGCTATATGGCTACAGGGCTATAGGGCTGGCTATGGGGCTATGGGGCTATTGGGCGATCGGGCTATAAGGCTATAGGGTTATAGGGCTATAGGGCTATAGGGCTATAGGGCTGCAGGGCTGTAGAGCTATAGGGCTCTAGGGCGATAGAGCTATAGGGCTAAGGCTATCAGGCTATAGGGCTATAGGGCTATTGGGCTATAGGGCTATAGGGCTATTGGGCTATAGGGCTATAGGGCTATAGGGCTACAGGGCTATAGGGATGTAGGGCTATAGGGCTGTAGGGCTACAAGGCACCCGGGCACCCAGGCGGGCCGCGGAAATCAGTGACAAACCTCACCTAACCATATGAATTCACGAAGACCCCTAGGTACAGAGGCAAGCTCTGATTGGGGTTTCGAACTCTACCGCATCAACTGCACCAGTAGATGGCTCCACTCTGATTGCATCCCACGAGCTGGACAAGCCAGATTGCATCACGCAGGCTGCCTCACACGGATTGCATTACAAGCGCACACACACAACACGAACCTTGGGATGCACGCTGCTTCACAGTTTGTCTTATTGTTGCTTCTCGGCGATGCAAAAGTCGAAGGTCCAGTAAGTAACCCAGCCACCTGGAAAGATGCCGAGGGGAGGGGAAGTTCCCTGCTGATCGGCGCAACTGCATTTTCATACCAATCCTCCAAGACCACATAAACAACTACACGGTACGCGAACGTAAGTTCACGGATGTCTGCGCGCACCTCTCGGGGCGGATGAAAGAGGAGGATAGCAAAGGGGAATTCAGCTGCACGGGGCTGCTTTTTCCAGCGCCCCCCGGCGCAGCAGAGGCGGCATCGAGGCAGGTGACCATCGGCGAGGCGGAAACCAACCATGCAGCGGAATCCGAAATCACCCTTTTCCCCGTGCCCACCCTTGCGTCCGACCCGGATCTCTCGGGTCGGCGCCGGACCACCATCTCTCCTTCGTGGGGGCCTCTCGGGGTCTTATCTTGAAGCTTTTGGGTGTCCTCTTTGGGCTTCTAGGCATTCTTCTCGGGTTGTCTTGGCGCGTCTTGGCGAAACTTAGGGGCTCTCTCAGGGGCGCCTGGCGCCCCCTGGGCCGTCTTGGAGCTCTCTTGGGCCGCCTGAATGCCTCTTGCGGCGCTCTCGGGAGCCTCTTGGGACTCTGGTGAGGGCTCCCTCTGGGGGCCTGCTGCACCGCTGTCGGCCTTCCTGGGGCCTCTCCCTGGCGCGCGGTGCGCACCAAGGGGGGAGCGCCAAGGGCGGCGCCTGAGGAGCCCGCCTCGGGTCCGGCGCCCACCCAAAACGTGCCGTTGTCCGGAGCTCAGCTCCTGGGTCGAGCCGCGAAACACGCCCTCGAAGGAGCTGCCCTGATTGGGGAGGCGTAAGTCTCGGGGGAGGGGGGCTCAAATTGGCCGGACGCGGCCGTCGCAAAGCATGTCGAGGCCGAGCCTGAAATTTTGCGCGAGACCCCCCGATGCAAACACCTCGCGAGACCTGAACCATCAGTTTCGTGTCGGGACAATTGGAGAGCGCTGGCCAACTTGAGCCCTGAAAAACCTGAGTCACACCAAGATGCTGGAACCGCACACGGCCGGACTAGCGCATGCATCATTCGCAGGCCACGCGCCGCACACGCTTGCGGAAGCCAGGGTTGCCGGCCCTGCAAGGGCCGAGCGCTGGAAAAGCGTGCGGCCACACGAGTGTCCAGCTCTCGCCCAGGCCGGCCGCGCCATGTGCACAGTAGGCACATCCGATACGAAATACCGCTATCAAACTGTTCGTGAATCTTGGAGGTCCTTAGGTGCGCAAGAGAGCTTATGCGGACCCCTGGGGCCATCAGGGGACAGAACTGTCCGCGGGGCACCTGCTGACAGGCCGATTTCTTCTTTGCTGCGCCTACTGTAACCAGCTGCGTGGTAGAGTCCCAGAAGACTCGAGTCTTGCGCTTCCCCGACCTGAGGGATGAACACCCCCCAGCTGCGGTGGCGCAGGCTGCGGCGCCAGGTGCGGCCACGGCGACGGCGCGCAGGCGCCGGGTGGCCCGCCCGGCAACGGCCACCAGGGAAACTGCGGGGGGTGCAGGCCTGGGCGCCAGCAGGTCGGTTTCGACGGTGGGCGTTCCACGAGCGACACGTGGCGTTCCACGAGCGGCACGAGGTTCCACGGTCGGGCCAGGGTGGAGGCTGACCCCTGCGACAGGGACGATGGAGACCACTGAACGAAGACTGTCCACGGCGGAAGCGCAACCGAAAACCGCCCGAACCGACGGCAACACCGAAACCGAGAACGAAACCGAAGCCTAGCAGGAAGCAGCCACGCCCGTATAGTACAGCAACGGACGTAATCGAACCGACCGAACGCAGCCGACTGCGACGCAGCCGAACCGACCGAACCGCAGACGCCCTTGATAGGTCGCAGGCCGCGAACACCGAACTCACAGCTGGAACGCCACCCGCCACACAAGGGGAGCCCACGAGGAGGCAAGGGCAAATGGCCGAACCTGCCACAAGTGCAGGTGTCCGACTCCAGAAACCCTGAATCCCAAAAACAGGCATCCCTTGTGGCGCATATTTTGCTTCCGCAGACTTCCGCAGGCTTCAGTCGAGGGAGGGATGCCAACTGCGCTTCGATCCTCGAACGCTGGGCCCTCCCTGGAGCCCGCCATGCGCTGAAGTGGGTGACGGGGTGGGGAAACAAGATGGCTTCAGAAACCCTTGCTACGCCAGCGTCGACCTCTTGAAGGCCCGGGCTTCCGCCGGCGGAGCCGCCGCTGGCTTGCTTCCGCCAAGCATCGACTACACGCAAGAGTGACCCTAGGCAAGAGTGACCTCTGGCGCGCGGCTTGAATGGGGCCAGGGGGGGGGGGCCAAACCCAAGCGCGCGACACGCTACCATCACATCACGTTCGGCGATCGAGAGGCCCCGGTGGGCCCGCACCCAGGGTCGCGCCGGCGAAGGGCCTCTCTGACCTGCAGTCGGCAGCACCCGCAAACCTTCCGCCGGCCTCCGCCGAGGGCGGGGTGCCAACTCCTCGAGGAGAGAGGCCCTGGCTTGCTGCGCCCCGCACGGCCGGGGCCCGCGTGCGGCGGGGCGGTGCCCTGCCACGGCAGCCAGTGGCCCGGAGGCGGCGGCGCGCCGCGGGGATCCGCGGGAAGTCGGGGCCGGGAAGCGGCGCTGCGGAGGGGCGCCGCCGAGGCCGTCACGCACGGGGCTGGCGCAGGCATGTCGGGCGGCGGGGGCGATCGAGCCGCGGCCGCTGCGCAGATCACGCCGCCAGACCGGGCTTCCCTCGGGTGCGCGCACGCCGGGCAGGCCCGAGGCCAGCACCAGGGTACGTCCAGGAAGCGGCGACCCAGCGTACGAGATAATCGTTGCGGCCTGCGTGTAGAGACAAGGTGTGTACGATCGGGCTGCCAGGGGACAGATTCAAAATGAAGGCGAGGCAACTTCGAATCAGAGAACTCGGATGGGGTGGCTCGGATGGGTGGCAGTGGTGGGTGCGGGGTAGCCGCGGCGAAGCCTTTGGGGTAAGAGGATTGTAAATGTTATGCCGTGGAGCTGTCACACGGCAATCATGGCCTTGCCATACTGCCCACACGACGATAAGCATGTGCATGAGCCATAGCAAAAAAAACGAAAACGAAAACCGTAGCACCCCGCAATTGTGGATAAGAGTGAGGGTGCGCAGAGGACGTCGGCAGTCTGCGAGGCTCTGAAGAAGCCCGCCGCAGGCGCCTCACTTTCACAATTATGCAGTGACCCCGTCGCATGCGCCGACTTTTTCGTTCAAGCAATGTGGGTGGGTTGCGGGTTGGGTCGCGAGTGGGTCGCGGGTGGGTCGCGGGTGGGTCGCGGGGTGGGTCGCGGGTGGGTCGCGGGTGGGTCGCGGGTGGGTCGTGGGCTGGGTGGCGGGTGGGTCGTGGGCTGGGTCGCGGGGCGGGAGAACGACAACGAACAACAACAGCAACAACAACAGCAGCAAAACAACAACCGCAACCACAACCACAACCACAACAACAACCACAACAACATTGACGACGACAACAACGACAACAACAACAACAACAACAACAACAACAACAACAACAACCGCAACAACAACAACAAACGACAACAACAACAACAACAACAACAACAACAGCAACCAACAACACTAACAACAACAACAACAACAACAACAACAACAACAACAACAGCAGCAACAACAACAACAACAACAACAAACAACAACAACAACACCAACAACAACAACAACAACAACAACAGCAACAACAACAACAACAGCAACAACAACAATCACTTTACCCGAACGCTCAGTGTTCTCACCAGTGCCAGGGTTTTCATGCGACGCCAGCCAATACCCCCACTTTGTGGGGGGGCAGTGCAAGCTCTACCAAATATCCACACGACTCTTCGCCACCACCCACACCCAGCTTCCCGCCCTATGACGTTCGGACACTTCACTTCGTGGCCTGCGGACGACCGTGGCTACTACACTGGCGTGGAGTACACACCCACAGAAGTTGTTAGGACAGCGCGCGCGGGTAGAAATTTTGAAAAGTCGTGCAGGTGTTTTTCGAGGACCTACGGTGCGATTCGTGTGATTTTATGATGCGCGGTGCTAAAATTCTTAAGAAGCCCAATGGTTTTTGGAGATTTCGGCGTGCGCGCGCGAAGAAAAAACGAATGTGTCCCGCATGGTATTATTTGACAGGGATGATGGCCCTGGCAGGTGCGCAACCGTTGTCGCAGAAGTTCGAAAAAGTTGCTCGCAAAAGCCCGTTTGACAGAAATGTTTAAAAAGTGTTGGGTTTCCTACGAATCCGCAAGAGCGCGCGGGATGAGATTTTGACAATTTTTTGTTGAAAAACCATTGGTTTTTTGATGTTTTTATGTTAAAATCGCTGCGAACACTAAGCTTTTGGAAGGATTTCGTCTTGCGCGCGCGAATGTCCACTTTACCTTATTTTTTGCAAGGGATTCTTGAAATTTGATTATATTAGAACAAGAAATGTCATTTTATAGTGTTTTTTGCAAGGGAAAACGGATTACAACAAAACAACCGGATCTGGATCACATCGTTTTACCTGAGGCTTCCTCACGAAAATGATGAAAATGTAGCTGCGGCCTAGGCGGCGCAGGGGGGGCGCGCACCAGGGGGCCCAACAATAATTATTCTTTAGAATAAATAATGTTCAACAACACCAGCCACAGCACAACAACAACACAGCAACAACAGCATCAAAGCAACAACAACAACAACAAACAACAACAACAACAACAACAACAACAATCATTTTACCCGAACGCTCAGTGTTCTCACCAGTGCCAGGGTTTTCATGCGACGCGAGACAATACCCCCACTTCGTGGGGGGGCAGTTCAAGCTCTACCAAATATCCAAACGACTCTTCGCGACCACCCAAACCCAGCTTCCCGCCCTATGACGTTGGGACACTTCACTTCGTGGCGTGCGGACGACCGTGGCTACTACACTGGCGTGGGGTACACACCCACAGAACTTGGTCACTTATTCGGGGCGCGCGTGTGCCCAGCATCCTGCAATTGTGACATACAATACATGACACAGACAGACAGAGAGAGAGACAGAGAGCAGACAGAGAGAGAGACAGAGAGAGCGGAGTTGGTCACATTTTTGGGGCAAGTTCCTGAGATCGTCGTGTTTTTTGTTGGTCTTGCGCGCGCGAATGTCCACTTTACTTTTTTTTGCAAGGGAGTATTGAAATTTGATTATGTTAGAACAAGAAAAAGTAGCTCGCGCGAGCTCATGTAACATAAATGTTGAAAAACCATTGGTTTTGTGGGAGTCGGACAGCGCGCGCGGGATGAAATTTGGACATTTTTTTTTGAAAAACCATTGGGTTTTTGATGTTTTTATGTTGAAATCGCTACGAAACCTAAGGTTCTGGAAGGATTTCGTCTTGCGCGCGCGAATGTCCACTTTACCTTATTTTTTGCAAGGGATTATTGAAATTTGATTATGTTAGAACAAGAAAAAGTAGCTCGCGCGAGCTCATGTAACATAAATGTTGAAAAACCATTGGTTTTGTGGGATTCGGACAGCGCGCGCGGAAGGACATTTTGACAATTTTTTCTTAAAAAACCATTGGGTTTGTGATGTTTTTATGTTAAAATCGCTACGAAACCTAAGGTTTTGGAAGGATTTCGTCTTGCGCGCACGAATGTCCACTTTACCTTATTTTTTGCAAGGGATTCTTGCAATTTGATCTATTAAAGCAAGAATTTTCATTTTATAGTGTTTTTTGCAAGGGAAAACGGATTACAACAAAACAACCGGATCCGGTGACAATCCACTTTTCTGAAGCTTTCGCTAGAAAATGAAGGAAATGAGGCTGCGGCCTAGGTTTTGGAGGGGGGTCGCGCACCAGGGGTCTCAACAATAATATTTCTTTAGAAGTAATAATATTCAACAACAACAACAACATCAATCCGCACCGCAGAGCCTCACTTCAGCCACGCGCCCAGGGACAGCGAACGGCCGTTAGGCCCCCTCACTCTGACAAGAAGTGTACTAGCTGAATCGCGACGTACATTGCAGGCGCATCATAGGCCTCGGGAGGCCCCTGTCGAATCCCTAAACAGATCATGCAGTTGATGGAGGGGCCCAACAGTACATACATCGACGGCCCACCCTCCGGAAAACCTGTCCTCACGTTACGAGACTGGGGAGCGAAAACAAACGCGGGGGCGATACAGGCCGCTCAGAAGAAGTAGGCAGAAATATGCAGTCGGAAGGAGGCCATACCACATTCGGTGCCGGCCCGACGGAGACATTGGCGGCCAGAGTATGGAACCCTCGACCCGTGGAGCAGGAGCAGGAAGGCGCTCCAGGTTTTTACGGGGACCTGGCAGTCCAAAACCGCCCACAGGAGGGTGTGCACACCGTGCACCTGGAGGGCCCTGGACCTCGGGCAGAAGGACGAGGAGGACGAGGAGGAGGAGGAGGAGGAGGAGGAGGGCGGAGGAGGAGGAGGAGGAGGAGGAGGAGGAGGAGGAGGAGGGAGGAGGAGGAGGAGGAGGAGGAGGAGGAGGAGGAGGAGGAGGAGGGGGAGGAGGAGGAGGAGGCAGAATGCGCCACCGGCCCTCAGCACCGCCGAGCCCCGACCCCGCAAGATAATCGCCCTCCTGCCCGCGCCGGCGGCGCCGCTTCCGGGGGCCGGCCTCGGCCGCCTGCGAAGGGCTCCGGGGCTCTGGGGAGGGTTCCGGCAGCAGCGGCGGCGTCTCCGAGGCACTGGGGCTCCGGCGCTTGGGGCGCCTGCCGCCATGGCCAGTGCTGCTGCGGCCGGCGCTGCGGTGGTCCGCGCGCCAGCTGGGGCGGGAGGCCTCCGGCCGGCGCTGCGGCCCCGGGTGGTGCTGCTCGCCCTTGGCGTCCAGCCGCCGCCGTGGCTCCTCCGGCTGGTCGCCCTCCAGACGCTCGCGTTCGGCCTGCCTCAGCTGTGCGAGGCGCTGCCTCAGCTTGGAGACCTGTGCCGGGCCCTGCGTCATTTTGTCCCCGTTCACCGCCACGGCAGGCGGCTCAGAGCCAGCAGCTGCCGCCTCTATCTCCTCCATCTTCACCTTCTCGCGCGGGCTTACCTGTCGGCGGCTCGGCAAAAGTCATGCTAGACTCTGCGGTGCGAGACTGTTTTTTGACCAAGTGTTCGCCCAACTTCTGCCCCGCCACTGCCAACTCATACCAATTCTTTCCAGCCATACCTGAGACCTATATCACTCTCTCTGTCTCACTTGGGTCCAGAATGCGGATCCAGACATCAACTTTAACACCAGATGGCAAGGGACCACTTGGACACCAAAATACAAGAGGCACGCGTGCCAAGGATAATACAATCACGGATGTGGGACACTGGGAGATGGAGGCGGCGCCATCCTGCGGTAGTTTCAGGGAAGCGCACGAGTGCTGCGACACGCTGAAATATGGCGTGAAGAACTTGTCATGTCACTGTGAGCTAGTGGCGTGTCTATGACTCTTCGGGGCCAAGGTACTATTGGGCGTCTCTTGGGCTTATTCGGGGTCTTGTGTGGGCCCGTCTGGGGCTCTTCTGGGTTGTTTTGGGGCCATCGTGAGCTGTCCTGGGGACTTTTTGGCCCGTCGCGCGGACTCACGGGGGCCAGGGGCACGGCCAGAGCAGGGGGGGCACGGTCGGTCGGTCGGAATAAGCAGGCGGGGGGGGGGCCACGGGGCGGAAGGGGCGGGACAGGGGGGTGGCCCGGGAGAGGGGAGGGGGGGCACGGTCGGTCGGCGGGGGCCACAGGGCGAAGGGGGAAGGCACGGGTCGGTCGGTCGGTCGGAGTAAGCAGACGGGGGCCACGGGGTGGAAGGGGGGGGGCACGGTCGGTCGGTCGGTCGGAAATAAGTAGACGGGTGACACGGAGCGGAGGGGGGGGGGGGGGGGGGGGAGCGGTCGGTCGGTCGGTCGGTCGGAATAAGCAAACGGGGGCCACGGCGGATGGGGGGGCACGGTCAGTCGGCGGTCGGGAAGAAGCAGACGTGCGCTACGGGGCCGAGGGGGGGGGGCACGGTCGGTCGGTCGGTCGGGGCGGGGGGGGCGCGGGGGGGGCAGGGGAGCAGAAGGGCACGGTCGGGCAGGGGGGTGGCACGGTCGGTCGGACGGTCGGAATGAGCAGACGGGTGCCACGGAGCGGAAGGGAGGGCACTGTCGGCCAGTCGGTCGGAATAAGCAGACGGGTGCCACGGGGCAGAGGGGCGCGGGGGGGATCAGAGGGGGCGGGGGGGCACGGTCGGGCAAGGAGGGGGGGGCACGGTCGGTCGGTCGGTCGGAAATAAAGCAGGCGGGGGTCACGGTCGGGCAAGGGACGGTCGGTCGGTCGGTCGGTCGGAATAAACAGACGTGCGCTACGGGGCCGAGGGGGGGGGGGCACGGTCGGTCGGTCGGTCGGTCGGAATAAGCAGATGGGGGCCACGGGGCAGAGGGGAGGGGCACTGTCGGTCGCTCGGTCGGAATAAGCAGACGGGTGCCACGGGGCGGAGGGGCGTGGGGGGGAGCACGGGGGCTGGGAGGACAAGGTCGGGCAGGGGGGGGGGGGCACGGTTGGTCGGTCGGAATAAGCAAACGGGGGCCACGGGGTGGAAGGGGGGGGCACGGTCGGTCGGTCGGAAACCTGATCGGACAAGAACGGGAAGCGCGCCGCTTTAGTCTATTGGGCGTATTAGGCGAAGAATAAAAAGAAGGCGAGGACAACGAGCAGTCGATGACGAGGACGACGTGGCGAACGTGAGGATAGCGCGGAGGAGCATGAGGACAACGAGGAGGAAGAGAAGCACAAAAACGATGACAAAGAGAACGAGGGCGAGTACGAGGACGAATGCGGAGGGCGACGACGACGACGACGACGACGACGACGACGACGACGACGACGACGACGACGACAGAGGACAGTACGAGGCAATTGGAGAAAGACGTTGCTCCTGGCGCCGCGCGGGGTTCTCTTGGGGCCTGTTGGGGGCTTCTTGGGGGCCCCTTGGGTCCTCTTATGGGCTTCTGGGGTCTTCTTGGGCTGTCTGGGCGCGTCGTGGGGTTCGTGGGAGCTTTCTTAGGCCGTCTCGGCGCTGGGGGCCTCCTGGGGCGCTCCCGGGAGTCTCTTGGGGCCTTCTTGGCCCTTCTTGGGCCGTCTTGGGGTTCTCGTGAGCTGTGTGGGTGGCTCCTAGAGCGCTCTTGGGGGTCTCTGGGGGTCTTCTTGGGGCGCTCTTGGTCGGCGATCTTCTGACCCGGGTCAATCCAGACCCGGGTCAGCAGGAAGCCAAACCTGACCGGACAAGAACGGGAAGCGCCGTTTTTTATCCACCACGTGCGTCAGAGACCGCATTGGCGAGAACGTCAGAGAAACCCATAAACGCAACAGAACAGACTAAATGATGGCCTGCCGCGCTGGTCTGTCGAGGTAGTCTGCTGCCCTGGCCACATCATGGTGTCGACACCGTGCTTTTCTCTCGGCCACGCGGGCCCCCACCCGTTGTCGCCCAGCCTACTTTTTCTGTTCCAGCCTGTCTTGTCTTTTGTTTGTCCGTCGTCGTCGTCGCGTGCCTTTCCTTTGTCGTGGTCGTCGTTTTCATTATAATCGTCCGCTGTTGCCGTTCTCGCTGTCGCCGTCGTTATCATTTTATGATTGCGGTCGTTTTTCTGATTGTTTTTTTGTTGTTGGATTCCGTGTTCGGTTGTTTTTTGTGTTATGTTTGTGGTCGTTTTCTGTCATCGTTTTTTGTCGTAATTTTCGAGATCGTTATTGACGAAGACGACGACGACGACGACGACGACGACGACGACGAGCAAGAGGACCTTTGCCGGCTGGCTCGGGGTGCCCGCGTCCCTCTGCTGCCGCAGGCCGCCGCCAGCGAGTTCCGAAGTGCGGGCCCGTACCCCTTAGTTAGAGAAAAGTAAGCCCCAGAACCAACGGTGCACGCCGGAGGCGCTTCCCGTCATCCTCGAGTTCGTCTGGAGGCCGTCTCGAGGCCGTCCTGAGGACATCCTGGGCCGTCCTGGCGGCACCGTGGGTCGTCTTGGGGGCCGTCCTGGGGGCTCTTGGGGGTCTCTTGGGGCGCTTTGGGGGTCCTCTGGGGGGCCTTCGGGGTCTCTCTTGGGCCGTTTGGAGGCCCTCCGCGAGCGATTCCAAGATAATGCTGTTTCGGAGTCCCCTCCGGAGCCGATTTTTTGAGGATGTCCCGAGCGAAACGGCCATTTTTCCTGGCCACCCCGCCCCTGACCATTCGATGATCCTCGTTGTCTCCTTCTCCGCCCACCCCCCTCTCTCTCCCTTCCTCCCTTTCCTCCTCCCTCTTTCCTCCCCTATCACCTACGCGTCCGCATCGGCTCCTTCGGAGCAGACTCGAGGCTAAATACATCGTAAGGTACAGGGTCACAGACATCCGGGATTGAGAGAAGAAGCAGGCAGCCGCGAATCGAAAGGAAACTCTTCCGAACATGAAAGCACGGTGTTGCTGCAGTCCGCCGTTGAGAGAAGAAGCAGGCAACCGCGAATCAGAAAGGAATATCCGCGGACCCTGAAAGCATGGTGTTGCTGCAGAGCGTGAGACCATCTCTGAACGCCCTGTGGGCATCCCTGTTGCGTTTCCTGGCTTCGGCGCCGTCTTGGAGGTATCTTGGACGCTCTTGGGGCTGTCGTAGCCTCTGGCCTCTCGGGGGCCTCTTGGGGGAGTCCCGGGGGGGGCCTTGCAGGAAAAAAAAAAATGCAACGCAAATCTTCGCAAACCCAGGTCAGCCAATACGCGCGGCCGCCTCGCGGCCACGAGCGGCTCGCTAACCCGGGTCAGCCAGAGGGGGTCTTCGCAGGATCCTGCAGGATCTGGCGCCCTGGCTGACAACTGTTTGCATTGACCCCCGTCTCAAGGCTCCCGACTTGGGCGCTCCTTGGGCTCTCCGGGTCTTTTGGGCCTCCGTTGGGCCGTTGGAAAACACTCCAAGAGCGATTCGAACACGACGTCGACGTCTTGGCGTTATCTTGGACTGTCTTGGCGTTATCCTGGACTGTCGTGGGGCTCTGGGGGCCTGATTGGGGCCCGTGGGGAGCATTTCGGGAGCCTCTTGGAGGCTTCTGTGACCCTCTTGGGCTCAGGCGTCTCTCGAGGGTCTGTGGGGGCTCTCTTGGGCTGTCTTGGCGTTCTCTTGACGTTGCCGCTCGCTCTGGGAGCCCTGGTGTCGAGAATTGTTCACGTCACCGTTCGCTCGTCGGAGCCTTGATGTCACGAGCTTGTCACGTCACCGGTCGCTCTTGGGAGCCTTGGTGTGGAGAGCTTTTGCTTAATTCCCCAGAACCAACGGTACACGCCGGAGGCGCTTCCCGTCACCAGTGGAGGCAGGACGGTCCCAGCAGGTCGGAGGCCGTCTTGAGGGCAGCCTGGGCCGTCTTGGGGTCTCCGTGGGCCGTCTTGGGGCTCTTCGTGGGCCGTCTTGGGGGCCCCCTGGGGGCCATTTAGGGTCTCTTGGGGCCCTCCGTGGGCCGTCTTGGAGCCCTCCGGGGGCGACTCCAAGAGGATGTCGGTTCGGAGCCCCCTCCGGAGCCGATTTTTTGAGGATGTCCCGAGCGAAACGGCCAAAAAACAGAAACCTGACCGGACAAGAACGGGAAGCGCCGTTTTTTATCCACCACGTGCGTCAGAGACCGTATTGGCGAGAACGTCAGAGAAACCCATAAACGCAACAGAACAGACTAAATGGTGGCCTGCCGCGCTGGTCTGTCGAGGTAGTCTGCTGCCCTGGCCACATCATGGTGTCGACACCGTGCTTTTCTCTCGGCCACGCGGGCCCCCACCCGTTGTCGCCCAGCCTACTTTTTCTGTTCCAGCCTGTCTTGTCTTTTGTTTGTCCGTCGTCGTCGTCGCGTGCCTTTCCTTTGTCGTGGTCGTCGTTTTCATTATAATCGTCCGCTGTTGCCGTTCTCGCTGTCGCCGTCGTTATCATTTTATGATTGCGGTCGTTTTTCTGATTGTTTTTTTGTTGTTGGATTCCGTGTTCGGTTGGTTTTTGTGTTATGTTTGTGGTCGTTTTCTGTCATCGTTTTTTGTCGTAATTTTCGAGATCGTTATTGACGAAGACGACGACGACGACGATGACGACGACGACGATCTGCCGTGCTTCTGTGGCGTCTGCGGTGCTCCTGTGGTCTGCCGTGCTCCTTCTTGGTTTGCCGTGCTCCTGTGTGGTCTGCCGTGCTCCTGTGCGGTCTTCCGTGCTCCTGTGGTCTGCCGTGCTCCTTTGGGGTCTGCCGTGCTCCTGTGGAGTTTGCCGTGCGAACGTGTGGTCTGCCGTGCTCCTGTGTGGTCTGGCGTGCTCCTGTATGGTCTGCCGTGCTCTTGTGTGGTTTGCCGTGCTCCTGTGTGGTCTGCCGTGCTCCCGTGGGGTCTGCCGTGTCCTGTGTGGTCTGCCGTGCTCCTGTGTGGTCTGCCGTGCTCCTGTGTGGTCTGCCGTGCTCCTTCTTGGTCTGCCGTGCTCATGTGCGGTCTGCCGTGCTCCTGTGCGGTCTGCCGTGCGAACGTGTGGACTGCCGTGCTCATTTGGGGTCTGCCTTGCTCCTTTGTGGTTTGCCGCGCTCCTGTGTGGTCTGCCGTGCTCCTGTGTGGTCAGCAGACCCAGGGCTGAGGGAAGGCTGGAGCAGTGCTCTGGTGGTCCTTCACCCGCCCAGCTCCGTCCCCTCCCACTCTGGACCGATCTTGCGGGAAGCTGGCTTGTGGCAGCGCATCGCGCGTCGGCCGCCAGCCCAGGTGCCGGCCCGGGCGTTCGGCTCGAGCGCCGGCCCGGGTGCCGGAAGCGGCCCGGAAGGGGTTCCAGGGCGCCGGGAGCAGAAAATCAATATTTTCGAAAGAAAAAATGTCTTGGAGTGGCCTTTTTTCGGCACCGCCTCGGAATTCAATTTTCCGGCGCCGGCCGGCGCCGGAACCGGCCCGGGCGCTGGCCCGGGTGCTGGCCCGGGCGTTCGGCTCGAGCGCCGGCCCGGGTGCCGGAAGCGGCCCGGAAGGGGTTCCCGGGCGCCGGGAGCAGAAAATCAATATTTTCGAAAGAAAAATATGTCTTGGAGTGGCCTTTTTTCCGCACCGCCTCGGAATTCAATTTTCCGGCGCCGGCCGGCGCCGGAACCGGCCCGGGCGCTGGCCCGGGTGCTGGCCCAGGCGTTCGGCTCGAGCGCCGGCCCGGGTGCCGGAAGCGGCCCGGAAGGGGTTCCCGGGCGCCGGGAGCAGAAAATCAATATTTTCGAAAGAAAAATATGTCTTGGAGTGGCCTTTTTTCGGCACCGCCTCGGAATTCAATTTTCCGGCGCCGGCCGGCGCCGGAACCGGCCCAGGCTGCCGTGCTCCTGTGTGGTCACAGCCGTGCTCCTGAGGCGTCTACGGTGCTCTTTTGGGGTCTGCCGTACTCATTTGGGGTCTGCCGTGTTCCTGTGGTCGGCCGTGCTCATTTGGGGTCTGCCGCGCGCCTGTGAGATCTGCCGTGCTCCTGTTGGGGAAACGCCAGCGGCGTTCGGGGTACAACAAAAAGGCGCGGTTATGTTGTACCCGCGCGCGGTCTGCCGTGCTCCTGTGGGTTCCGCCGTGCTCCTGTGGCGTTTGCCGTGCTCCTGTGGCGTCTGCTGGGCTCCTGTGTGGTCTGCCGTGCTCCTTTGTGGTCTGCCGTGCTCCTGTGGAGTCTGCCGTGCTCCTGTGTGGTCTGCCGTGCTCTTGTGGTCTGCCGTGATCATTTGGGATTTGCCGTGCTCATGTGGGGTCTGCCGTACTCCTGTGTGGTCTGCCGTGCTCCGGTGGTCTGCCGTGCTCCTTTGGGGTCTGCCTTGCTACTGTGGGGTCTGCCGTGCTCCTGTGTGGTCTGCCGTGCTCCTGTGGTTTGCCTTGCTCCTGTGTGGTCTGCCGTGCTCCTTTTGGGTCTGCTCTGCCGTGCTCCTGTGGGGTCTGCCGTGCTCCTGTGGGGTCTGCCGTGCTCTTGTGGGGTCTGCAGTGCTCTTGTGTGGTCTGCCGTGCTCCTTTGTGGTCTGCCGTGCTCCTGTGTGGTCTGCCGTGCTCCTGTGTGGCCTGCCGTGCTCTTGTGTGGTCTGCCGTGCTCCTGTTGGTCTGCCGTGCTCTTCTGTGGTCTGCCGTGCTCCTATGGGGTCTGCCGTTGTTCGGCCGTCTTGAGGGCACTCTTAGGGCATAGTATGCCGTGCTCCTCGTCTTGGTCTGCCGTGCTCCTCGTCTTGGTCATCCTTTCCGTCGTCTTGAGGGCGCTCTTGGTGCCTGGTCTGCCGTGCTCCTCGTCTTGGTCTGCCGTGCTCCTCTCGGTTCCTGAGCCTGGTCCGCCGTGCTCCTCGTCTTGGTCAGCCGTGCTCCTCTCGGTTCCTACGCGCGGTCTGCCGTGCTCCTGTGAGGAGCACGGCAGACCACAGGAGCAAGGCAGACCCGTGTGGAGCACGGCAGACCACACCTCGATTTTTTGAGGATGTCTCGAGCGAAATGGCCGTGGTCTGCCGTGCTCCACACGGGAGCACGGCAGACCACCTGCTCATTTTCTGAGGACGTCCCGAGCGAAAACGTCTTTTTTGACATAAAAAGTTCTAAAACACCTCTGTCGGCATCTCATTTGTTCGAGGATGTCTCGAGCGAAACGCTCATTTTTCATGCATAACAGAATTTTTTGATATTTTTCAACATCCCGATGTTTTGAGGATGTCTCGAGCGAAACCGTCATTTTTGACATAAGACGTCTTAAACGATAGCCTCCAACACCTCGATTTTTCGAGGATGTCTCGAGCGAAATGGCCATTTTGGGAAACCTGACCGGACAAGAACGGGAAGCGTCCTTTTGTCCCCTGGGCTTATGAGATATTCCACGTTTTTAGTACGGCATACCACAGCAGTGCCACGTACCACTGCCGTGCTCCTTTGGGGTCTGCCGTGCTCCTGTGGAGTTTGCCGTGCGAACGTGTGGTCTGCCGTGCTCCTGTGTGGTTGGGCGTGCTCCTGTATGGTCTGCCTGCTCTTGTGTGGTTTGCGTGCTCCTGTTGTGTCTGCCGTGCTCCCGTGGGTCTGCCGTGTCCTGTGTGGTACTGCCGTGCTCCTGTGTTGGTCGCCGTTGGGCTCTTATGGTTGCCGTGCTCTTCTTGGTCTTTTTTTTTACCTTGTGCTCATGGGGGTCTGCCGTTGCTCCTGTGCGGTCTGCCGTGCGAACGTGTGGAGCTGCCGGCTCATTTGGTGTATGCCTTGCTCCTTTGTGGTTTGCCGCGCTCTGTGTGGTCTGCGTGCTCCTGTGTGGTCGCCGTGCTCCTGAGGCGTACCTACGGTGCTTCTTTTGGGGTATGCCGTACCTCATTTGGGGGTTCTGCCGTTTGACCTGTGGTTCCGGGCCGTGCTCCATTTGGGGGTTGCCGCGCGCCTGTGAGATCTGCCGTGCTCCTGTTGGGGAAACGCCAGCGGCGTTCGGGGTACAACAAAAAGGCGCGTTTATGTTGTACCCGCGCGAGGTCTGCCGTGCTCCTGTGGGTTCCGCCGTGCTCCTGTGGCGTCTGCCGTGCTCCTGTGGCGTCTGCCGGGCTCCTGTGTGGTCTGCCGTGCTCCTGTGTGGTCTGCCGTGCTCCTGTGGAGTCTGCCGTGCTCCTGTGTGGTCTGCCGTGCTCTTGTGTCTGCCGTGCTCATTTGGGATTTGCCGTGCTCATGTGGGGTCTGCCGTACTCCTGTGTGGTCTGCCGTGCTCCGGTGGTCTGCCGTGCTCCTTTGGGGTCTGCCTTGCTACTGTGGGGTCTGCCGTGCTCCTGTGTGGTCTGCCGTGTTCCTGTGGTTTGCCATGCTCCTGTGTGGTCTGCCG
>CAUYUJ010011058.1:0-24920 GCA_963575745.1 Prorocentrum cordatum | reverse complement strand
CCTCCTCCTCTTCCTCCTCCTCCTCCTCCTCCTCCTCAAGAGGCGGGGGTGCGAATCATGACCGGCGGCATGTGCGCGGCCCAGCGGGGGGGCCAGGGACGTCATGAAATGAGAAGAGGCGCCGTGACATCCGGGGAAATATCATGGCCAACGCCATGATATCCCCCCCCTAATCACCACCCCCCTCTTTACCGCCCCCGAATTTTGGGCGAAGAATTCAAGATGGCCCTAACAAGTTGAAGAATCGTTCAGAATTGTAGAAAGACGTCCCCAGACTGTTTCTGGACAATTTTCAAATTCGCCGGCCCAACGGGCCAGAGGCGTGCTAAGATCTCCGGTAACTGCTCAACAATATTTCTAATTCGCGCGCGCGGGGCGGGCCCTGGGGGTCCCCGGACGAAAAGTACCCCGGCAAGGTCCCGGCAGACTCTCGGCAAGGTCCCGGCAGACTCCCGGCAAGGTCCCTTTTCGGAGCCCAGGAGGGCTCCAAACGGTCCAAGAGAGGCCTGAGAAGCCCTCCAGACGGTCCAAGAGAGCCGGGAGAC
Source organism: Prorocentrum cordatum (assembly GCA_963575745.1). Classification (NCBI taxonomy): domain Eukaryota; class Dinophyceae; order Prorocentrales; family Prorocentraceae; genus Prorocentrum; species Prorocentrum cordatum. The sequence goes on along the minus strand of CAUYUJ010011058.1, from coordinate 24,375 downwards.
GCCGAAATATCACTCCCAAACGCCTGCGATGGCCTCAAGACGGCCCAACAGGCCTTCAAGACGCCCCAAGAGGTCCCTAAGAGGTCCCTAAGCGGCGTCCCAAGAGGGCTCCCACTAGCAAAAATCGTTCATTCCCTTAGGAAAACGTGCATTTTTAACATATCCGCCACTTCGTCTTTCACACCTTTCAAGGCGGTCCAAGAGGCCCCCAAGATCACCCCAAGACGGCCCCAGAGACCCTCAAGACCGCTCAAAGACGGCCCAAGAGCGCCCCAAGAAAGCCCAACAAACCCTCAAGAACTCTTTTCCGGAGCCCAGGAGGGCTCCAGTCCAAGAGGGGCCCCAGAAGCCCTCCAGACGGTCCAAGAGAGCTGGGAGACGCCGAAATATCACCCCCAAGCGCCTACGATGGCCTCAAAACGGCCCAACAGGCCTTCAAGACGCCCCAAGAGGTCCCTAAGAGGCCCCTAAGCGGCGTCCCAAGAGGGCTCCCACAAGCAAAAATCGTCTCATTCCCTTAGGAAAACGTGCATTTTTTACATATCCGCCTCTTCGTCTTTCACACCTTTCAAGGCGGTCCAAGAGGCCCCCAAGATCACCCCAAGACGGCCCGAGAGACCCTCTAGACCGCTCAAAGACGGCCAAAGAGCGCTCCAAGAAGGCCCAAGAAACCCTCAAGAACTCTTTTTCGGAGCCCAGGAGGGCTCCAAATCGGCCCAAGAGGGGCCCGAGAAGCCCTCCAGACGGTCCAAGAGAGCCGGGAGACGCCGAAATATCACCCCCAAGCGCCTACGATGGCCTCAAGACGGCCCAACAGGCCTTCAAGACGCCCCAAGAGGTCCCTAAGAGGTCCTTAAGCGGCGTCCCAAGAGGGCTCCCACTAGCAAAAATCGTCCCATTCCCTCAGGAAAACGTGCATTTTTAACATATCCGCCTCTTCGTCTTTCACACCTTTCAAGGCGGTCCAAGAGGCCCCCACGATCACCCCAAGACGGCCCGAGAGACCCTCTAGACCGCTCAAAGACGGCCCAAGAGCGCTCCAAGAAGGCCCAAGAAACCCTCAAGAACTCTTTTTCGGAGCACAGGAGGGCTCCAAATCGGTCCAAGAGGGGCCCGAGAAGCCCTCCAGACGGTCCAAGAGAGCCGGGAGACGCCGAAATATCACCCCCAAACGCCTACGATGGCCTCAAGACGGCCCAACAGGCCTTCAAGACGCCCCAAGAGGTCCTTAAGCGGCGTCCCAAGAGGGCTCCCACTAGCAAACATCGTCTCATTCCCTGAGGAAAACGTGCATTTTTAACATATCCGCCTCTTCGTCTTTCACACCTTTCAAGGCGGTCCAAGAGGCCCCCAAGATCACCCCAAGACGGCCCGAGCGACCCTCAAGACCGCTCAAAGACGGCCCAACAGCGCTCCAAGAAGGCCCAAGAAACCCTCAAGACGGTCCAAGAGGCCCCAAGACGGCCCCATGATTGAGGTCCACAGGGGCAACCTGAACGGGAATTTTGAGCCTCCCGCCCAAACACGCCCCCGAAATGTCCCTACAAGCCCCCAAGTAGCCCCACGAAGCCCCCAAGAGAGCCCCAAGATGCCCCCAACAGGCCGCAAGAAAGCCCCAAGAGGCCCCCAAGAGACCCCCAGGAAGCCCCCAGGAGGCCCCCAAGAGGCCAGGCAGACCCCCCCAAGAGACCGCCAAGAGGGCCCACCCAGAGCCATCCACGAGGCCTCCCAAAGTTCCCAAGAAGCTCCCACGAAGCTTGAAAGGCCCCCCCAAACCCCCCAAGACCCCGCGATGGCACAATACGGGCCGGCGGAATGAGCGAAGCGATTCAATATCCCTCCTGTGGAGGGACGTGCCCGACGCAAGGCTGCACTCGAGAGCGACCCTGGGCAAGGGCGACCTCTGGGGGCCGCGGCTTCAGGGGACCGCGGGGAGCCGACTCCGTGCGCGCAGGCCGGAGCCAGGGCGGAGGGGGGGGGTGGGGGGCACACGATGATCGGGGGCGCGCAAGCATGGATTAGCGGTCCGTGGATGAAGGGGCCCTGAGACACACAAGTAAATACACACAAATAACAGGATTTCCGATATTTTCCCATACTTTCTGGGTTTCTGTCTTCCCCACCACTGCCCATATTTTCCCATATTTTCCTGGGAGTGGACGCTTAATTGTGTCTGTGTTTTTTTCCCCTCATGACAAACATGGATTAGCGGTCCATGGATGTGGCGCGCGGTCGCCAAATCCACGTCCGGAAGTGACGTGTTGCCGGAGGCAGGTCCGCGGATGCTGTAATGCAACGGATCCAATGTGTCCAATGATTGCATAATTGCTACATATTGTATTGTATTACGTTATTATGTCTCCCCCCCGAACCCCTCCCTGGAGTCGCGCCACAGCGCCGTACCAAACTGGCGGCCCCCCTTTTGGGGCCCCAAAACGTACCAAAACGTATGGGAAATCAATGATTTCGGCACATTGGCCCTCTTGGGGGTCCCAACGGGCCCCAAGACGGCTCCAGATGGCCCCAAGACGGCCCTAAGACGGCCCGAGATGGCCCCAAGAGGGCCCAAAAAGAACCCAAGACGGCCCAAGAGGGCTCCAAGAGCGCCCACAAGAGCGCCTCCAGAGGCCAAAAACATTGATTTTCCTTACGTTTTTGAAAAATTTTAGCTTTCTCGCCTTTTTCGCCTCTCCGAAGCCCATGACGGCCCGAGCAGCCTCCAAGATGGCCCCAAGAAGGCCCAAGAAACACCCAAGGGGGCCCCAAGACGGCCCCAGAGGGCCACAAGACGGCCCAAAGAGGCCCCCAAGACGGCCCAAGAAACCCCTGAGACGGCCCAAGAGGACCCCAAGAGGGCCCCAAGGCGGCCGCGAGAGGCCCCCAAGACGGCCTCCGAAGGGGCGAAACGGCGCGAAAGCGCCCCAAGACGGCCCAAGACGCCCCCAAGAGGCCCCAAGAGGCCACCAAGAGGCCCCCAAATGGCCCCAAAAAGCCCCCCAGAGACCTCCGAAAAGTCCCCAAGAAGCCTCCAAAAGGCCCCAAAGAAGCCCCCCAAAGGCCACATAGCGACTGGAGTGTAATATTATTTCCCCCCCTGGACGAACTGCGGCGCAGCGCCAGCCAGGTGGAAGTTGGTCACGGCGGCGCCCATGATTAGAGCCAGCGCTGGAAGGGAAGATGGGGAGGGAGTCAAAAAAGGGGGGGAAGAGGCCAGAAGAAGTCCCCAAGAGGCCCAAAGAAGCTCCCAAGAGGCCTCCAGGAGGCCCCCAAGAGGCTCCCAGAAGGCCCCGCGACGTGACTGTACGTGCTCCGGACGTGCACCCCGCGAAGCGAGAGGAATCCATGGATCGGGGGAGGAAGTGCCCTCCTTCAAGATGCGGCTGGTGCCGCCTCGCTCGGCGGCGGAGATCCGCGAGGTCCCGTGGAAGCGGGGCCCGCCGCCAATCCACGCGCCCTGCTTTGCGCCCCGGGTTCCTCTCTGGCTGGCCCCAGGGCACGACAGCGGGCACCACCCTGAGACTCGACGCTGCGAGAACTTGCGACACCGGGGGGAGGTCTCTGCATGCAGTCGGCCCGTGTCAGAAGGATGCGCGGTGAGGATGCAAGGGTCTCGGACGCCCACTGCTAAGCTTGCCGAGCGGGGCGCGGCCCACGCAAGTGGCCAAGGATGGACCGAGGAGCCGAGGAGGCAAGGACGGGCACCCGGGGGAAAGGTGCGCCTCCCGACCGTGCGGGCTGCCTGTACCAGGGTCCTGAGTTAGACCCCATCCTTCGGCTGCGTCCTTTTTGAGCAGGGACCGGCCGCCCTGGCACTCCCACAGTCCTACCACGAAATGTTCCTAGAACCCAGAGGTGTTCTGAGAACAAACACAAGGTTCTTAGAACACAAGCCCGATGTGTTGAAACAAGACAGTCCCTGCCAGAAGTGTTCTCTAAGAACATCTCGCGCAGGCCACAAAGAGGCTCTCAGAACCTTGCTTGGCGGGGCTATCGGCGAGCCAGGACGCTTCGCCCCTGCTGGAAGTCTCGGAGCCGCATCGACCCGCGAGGGCTTCCGGGGCCCGACGGAGCGCGGCGAGAAGCTGCCCCTGCCGCGCCCCGAGGGCCGGGCCCCCGGCCCGACCGCACCGAGGCCCGGCCGCGCCGCTCGCCGCCGCCTCGGCCAGCTCCTCCAGCGACGGCCTCGCGCCCGCCTCCCGCCAGGGCCCTGCGTCGAGGGAGAAACTCGGGTCGGGCGAAAGGGGGGGATAGCAAAGGGGGGCTTTGATAATCAGCTCACGCAGCTGACTCTCCCAGCGCCTCCCGGCGATGGAGGCGCCCGTGTATCGAGGGATGGGCCCGGCGGCGGGGCCGAAACCAGCTGCGTGCAGCAGATTTCGTACCCCCCCCTTTCCCACTCCCCCCCTTTCGTCCGGCCCGAGGAACAGCGGCGTGCACGTCGGTCGGAAGAAGTCGGTAAAAGCATGAAGCAGGGAGGCGGAGCAGGTAGATCGGGTTCAGGCCCTCCCAAGGGATAGCAATTCACAGCAAGAGCACATCAATTTCTTGAAGTAGGAAGGCGCTTGACGTAGATTGGGATCTGAGAATCCCAAAATACCTACTTTCGACGACCGGCGTGTAAACATAAATTTTAGGCGCTCCGCGCGGACTTCTTGGATCTGCGCTGGGCCCCCCTCCCTGGCGCGAAGAGCGCGCCAGGGGCGGCGCAGGAGGCGCCGCTGGGGCGTCCCGGGCGCCGATCCAAGAAATCCGCGCGGAGCGCCAAAAGGTTATGTTTATGGCGCTTTTCCTTCGTCGACTTCTGTGAGGGGCAACGACAAGATGGGACTGGCCCAGGGGGCGCAATATCGACCCAGAATCGGCTATGATAGATCGGCGATAGGGCTCCGATAGCAAATCCGCACGGTCCTGTGCGGGGTGGGCTATCGGGCCCCCATCGGAAATCCATGGGCGATTGGGGGTCGATCCGTCCCCCCGGCAAAACAGCGACTTGCTGCGCGGGTCACGATAAGCGACGTCAGCTGTGGCTCCCGAAGCGGCGGTGCGGTGCCAGAACGGTTTCCACCCAGGCTGGCTACGAAGGTTCCACGAGGGCCGCCGCCACAGCCGGGGGTTCTGGAACCAGAGGGGGGCCGCGGGCATCACGCCCTAGGCATGCTTCGTTGCCATGTCGCAGTGCCACGTCGCTGTCTTCCCATTCCCCCCCCCCCTTAAGGCTGCCCCTGGTCCTGCCGCGGCGCCCGCCCGCTGCCCCGCTCGCGGGCTGCCCGCGCCCACCGCGGCCGCCGCCTGTGCCTCCGTCGCGCCGCCCTCCGCGCCGCCCTCCGCGCCGCCCGTGCCCCCGCCGCAGGCGCCGCCGCCCTCCGCGCCGCTGGCGCCCTCCGCGCTGGGCCGCCGCTCCGCCGCCGCGGCAGGCGCGGCACGCCGCGCGGGGACACTGGCGCGGGCGAGCCGCGCCGCGCCGCCGGGCGCCGGCGCGCGCTGGCGCGGCGCTGCGGAGCCGCCGCCGCGCGGCGGCGGCCTCGCCGTCGGCGTCGGCCCGCCGCCCTCGAGGCGGCGGGCGGCGGAGGCTGCGGCTGCGGCGGGCAGCGGCCTCGGCCGCCGCGGCGGGCGGCGCGGCAGGGGCGGCGGCGTCGCCAGCCGCCGCGGCGGGCGGCGAGGCGGGCGGCGAGGCAGCCTCGGCAGCCGCGCCCGCGCCGCCGACGGCGGGGCGGCCCTCGGTGGTACCGTGGGCGGGCTCCTGGGTGCTATCGCGGTGGGGGGTGTGGGATAATGGGCCATTGGGTAAGGGACCCAGCGACGACGACGACCACGACGACGACGACCACGACCACGACCACGACCACGACGACGACCACGACGACGACGACGACCACGACGACGACCACGACGACGACGACCACGACGACGACGACGACGACCACGACGACGACGACGACCACCACCACGACCACGACGACCACCACCACCACGACGACGGCGAGTGGAACACCACTGGTCACGAGCGGCGAACGTATCCGTATCCGCGCTCTGGCGGTCTGGATTCGGGGGCGCGATCTCGCGGATGTGCGGTCGCGCGGATGCGTCCCGCGCGGGGCGTCCGCGAGCACGCACGCCCCGCATCCGCGGGGCTGCGGCCCAAAGGCCCCGCCCGTGAGGCCGCGGATGCAGCTGTCCCTCTCGCCCACGAGATCGTGCATGGGCCTCCGGGCCCACGCGATCGAGATCTGCAGACGTCTTCTCGCCCACGAGATCGAGATCGTGCAGCTGTCTTTCTCGCCCACGAGATCGTGCATGGGTTACCGCCGCCGCCCTCGCTCGGTCATGAGCCCTCCGGGCTGAGCTGCCCCGGCTCGCCACGCGCGGCACGCCACACGCAGCCCGTGGCGTGTTCCCACGTGGAGCCCAGCACGCGGCTTGGAGGCGTGGGTGCGATAAGTTCGCTAACGTGCGGGCCAACACGTGCCGCGCCAGCACGCAACGCGTTGGCGCGAACGTTTTGAACACGGTACGTGTTGCGTTTCAATGCGTGCGCGTTCCGGGATCTACGGACCCTGGGCAAGGGCGACCTTTGTGCGCGGCTTCAGGGGGCCGCGGGGGGCCCACTCCGTGCGCGTAGGCCGGAGCCAGGACGTGGGGCGGGCACACGGTACGTGTTGCGTTTCAATACGTGCGCGTTCCGGGATCTACGGGCCCAGGCCAATCCAGATCCGGGTCAGTCAGGCTCTGCAGGGTCCTGCAAGATCCTGCAGGACCCTGCAGTATCCTGCACCCGAGCCCGGGTCAATGCACCTCTGGCTCTGCAGGATCCTGCAAGATCCGGCGCTCTGGCTGACCCCCGTTTGCACTGACCCCCGTCTCTTGTCGGGGGCGCGCAAACGTGGATTAGCGATCCATGGATTTGGCGCGCAGTCGTCGAATCCATGGATCGGGGGAGGTGCCCTCCCAAAATGCGGCCAGTGTCGTTCGGCGGCGGAAATCCGCAATTTCCTATGGAAACGGGAGGTCTGGCGCGGGCCACCTGAGGCCGAAAACTACTCAAAACCTCCCGTCGTGATCTGTCGTCACGCCGCGAGCCTGTTTTGAATCCGCCGACCCCTTGGGGTTCATCGGCGTGTGAGATGTTCCCCCTCCCCAAACCCCTCCCCCGGGAGCCCGGTCCGGTTCATTTGGAGGGGGGGGGGGGGGTCCGGCCGGACGGGCCGGAACCGGGCCGGACCCCCCCGGAGGTCTCATCCGCTGCCGAAAAACGTGGAAAAACACGTGAAATTCGTGTAGAGACGCGTCTGGTGGCCTCGACATGGGTTTGGGACGCCCCACGAGCGCTCCAAGACGTCCAAGTTTGCCCGAAGACGGGCCACGAGGCGTCCTCGACGGCAGAAGGGGTCCCCACGAGCTCCCCCGAGGGCCTCCGAGATGCGTTCCACAAGGGTCCCTCGACGCCAAAATTGGGCCATTCCCTTCGTGAAATGTACATTTTCAAGACACTCAGCTGTGAATCTTCCCGATGCTCCCCGACGGCCCAAGAGGCTCCCAAACCCGCCCCCAGACGGCCCCAGAAGCCTCGCAGAGGGTCCCCCACAGACCCCGAGAGGGCCCAAGATGGGCCAACAGGCGTCCAAGACGGCCCAAGAGGGCTCCGAAAACGGCCCCAAGAGCGTTCCAGGAGCGCTCCGAGCTGCCTCCCCGAAGCTCCACATGGTCCCAGACGGTCCCAGAGCGATCAGAAACATCGACGACGACCTCCCGACGGCTCACGAGGCCTCCCCAGACGCCCCCACAGGCATCCAAGATTCCCCCCAAGAGGCCCTCTAGACGCAAAGAATCGCTCGTTTCCTTTGTAAAACGTATATTTTTCCCCACGTGCGCCTTTGGGGGTGACCCCCGCTCCTGCACGGCCCCAGAGCCCCCCAAACCCGCTCCCAGACGGTCCAAGACGCCTCCAAGAGGGTCCGTACATAGCCCTCGAGGGCCCCAAGACGGGCCAACTAACGTCCAAGACGGCCTGGAAGGGCTCCGACAACGGCCCCGAGAGCGCTCCAGGAGCGACCCGAGTGGCCTCGAAGAGAGCTCCACATGGTCCTCGACCGTCCAAGCGCGATCAAAAACGCTGACGACGGCCTCCAAACGGCTGAAGAGGCCCCCAAGACGCCCCAAGAGGCATCCACGATGCGATCCAAGAGGGCCTCTAGACGCAACAAATCATTCGTTTCCTTCGTCAAACGTATATTCTTTCACACGTGCGCCTTTGGGGGTGCCCCCCGCTCCTGGACGGCCCCAGAGCCACCCAAACCCGCTCCCAGAAGGCCCAAGACGCCCCCAAGAGGGTTCCCACAGAGCCCTCCAGGGCCCCAAGACGCGCCAACACACGTCCAAGACGGCCCAAAAGGGCTCCGAAAACGGCTCCGAGAGCGCTCCAGGAGCGGTCCGAGCGGCCTCGACGAGAGCTCCACATGGTCCTCGACGGTCCAAGAGCGATCCAAAACGCTGACGACGGCCTCCCGACGGCTGCAGAGGCCCCCCAAGACGCCCCACGAGGCTTTCACTATGCGCCCCTGGAGGGCCTCTCGCTGTATAAAATCGCCCGTTCTCTTCGTAAAACGTGTATTTTTCGCACGTGCGCCTTCTGGGGCGCTCCGGGGCGGCCCGAGAGCCTCCCAAGACCGCACCAAGACGGTCCAAGAAGCCTCCACGAGGGCCCCGCGACGGGCCAAGAGGGCACCAAGACGGGCCCAGAGAGGCCGAGGACGGCCCAAGAGAGCTCCGAAGACGACGCGCGCGCGACTCGCGGTTAGATTCCTCGCAACTTGCGTTGCTTCCCGCCGTGCTCGTCACTTGCCTCCGCAGGGCGTTTCGGCGGGTCTTTCCGCGGCGCCCGCCCCGCCATATAGCACTTGGCGCAAACCACCAGAGTGCCTCGGTAAAAATAATTCTTCTTCTGGGCTATCGACAGATGGCCGCCGTCAGTGAACGTAGGCTTTGATCCGCCCTTCTTCAGGGGACACGCGGAACATTCCAACTTCTTCGCCACCTGCCTCAGGCCCCGAAGAGCTCCCAAGAAACCCAACAAGACCCCCAAAACGACCGCCAAACGGTTTCGAACCATCTGATCATTGACTTCAATTAAGGGGTCGGCGGATGTGGCGCAAGCCTGAAGAATCTGAAGGTCTGCTGGGACTGAGCAACACAACGCTCGCCGAAGTCTGGGCATCGTTTAACCGACTCCTATCCCCACGGTCGTGGCCTGGGCCCCACTGGCGGACCTATCCCACCCCTAGATGGGGATACAGGCTGTTTCTCCCTCGGGTTTCGAAGGGTATCTCCCCATTCTGAGTTGGTGGGGGTCTGGACAGGGATGGGGATGGGGATATGGGGGTCAATGAAACGATGCTGGCTAACGTCGCCCCTGAGCCACAGGAAGCGGGCCCAGCCGCCTGCCGCAACCAGTGAGGGCAAGCCTCTTGTTAGCTCGACAAGTACCGGACTGGGAACAACTCGGGCCGGACCTGGCGCGCGCTGGATCGGGCCGCGTCGGGCACGGAGTCGGGGTCGAGCTGAATCCGCCGCGCCAGGACGCCCAGCAGCGCCCACGCAAGCATCGGGCCGCATCGGACTGCCAGATCACCGGTTCGCGGGAGCATCGAGGGTAGGTGGAACGATGATGACGAGGAGGAGGAGGAGGAGGAGGAGGAGGAGGAGGAGGAGGAGGAGGAGGAGGAGGAGGAGGAGGAAAAGGAGGAGGAGGAAGGAGGAGGAGGAGGAGGAGGAGAGGAGGAGGAAGACTCGTAGGAGGAGGAGGAGTTAGAGGAGGAGGAGGAGGAGGAGGAGGAGGTGAGGAGAGATTGAGGAGGAGGAGGGTGAGGAGGAGGAGGAGGAGGAGGAGGCAGGAGGAGGAGGAGGAGGAGGACGGAGGAGGAGGAAGAGGAGGAGGAGGAGAAGGAGGGGGAAAAGGGAGGAGGAGGAGGAGGAGGAGGAGGAGGAGGAGGAGAGGAGGAGGAGGGGGAGGAAGGAAGGGGGAGGAGGGGGAAGAGGAGGAGGAAAGGAGGAGGAGGAGGAGGAGGAGGAGGAGGAGGAGGAGGAGGAGGAGGATGAGGAGGAGGACGACGACACCATGGAAGAGGAGCAGGAGCAGCAGCAAAAGGAGCAGCATAGGCGGAGGCGGAGGAGAAGAAGGCTCGCCCAGCCGCCCACCGCGTCGAGTCTGGGCATACGGGGGGAGGGGGTCCGTGTCCTCCGCCGCCGCCGCAGCAGGCGCCTCCGCCGCGCCTGGCCGGGAGCAGCACGGGGGCGCGGCGCTCCCTGTCCAGATGCTGCTGCTGCTGCTGCTCCTCCTCACGAGTCCTCCTCCTCCTTTTCCTCCTCTTTTCCCCCCCCCTCTCCTTCTTGCTTTTCCTCCTCTCCTCATCTTCCTTTTCTTTCTCCTCCTCTCCTTCCCTCCTGTTTCCTCCTCTTCCTCCTCCTCTTTCCTCCTCCTTTTCCTCCTCCCCTTTTCCTTCCTCCTCCTCCCTCCTCCCCCTTCTACTCTCCGTCCTCCGCCCCCTCCCTCCTCCTCCTCCTCCCTCCTCCTCCTTTTCTCCCCTCCTTCCTCCTCCTCTCCTGCCTCCCTCCCCTCCTCCCCTCCTCCTCCTCCTCCCTCTCCCCCTCCCCTCTTCCTTTGCTCCTCCGCTATCTACTCCTACCTCCTCCTCTCCTCCTCCTCCGCCCTCCGCTCTCTCCCCCTCCTCCCCTGAAGCAAGCAGAGTTGGCATGAACTCGGAGCCGCCGCCGGTCCTGGGGACCGTCAAAAGACGGCTCAGGATGAAGAGCTGGTGTCCAGAAAGAGGTCCAGGCCTATGGGGAGCCACGCTGCGACCAACATCACGACGTCGGATGTCTGTGCCCCTCCCCCCCCAGGTCTGGGCGCCGTGACAAGAGCTGGCGACGGCGAGGCTTTCGACGTCTTCGGCGTCGTGGAGGCCGCGCCCCGGCCCCGGGGCAGTTGGACAACGACTCGAGCTGAAAAGCCAGCCCCGGGGGCGGAGAAGGGAGGGGGAGGGAGAGGAGGAGGAGGGAGGATGGGTGGGGAGGGAGAGAACGAGGGCGAGGAGGATGAGGAGGCAGAGGAGGAGGAGGAGGAGGAGGAGGAGGATGAGGAGGAGAGGAGGAGGAGAGGAGGAGGAGGAGGAGGAGGAGGAGGAGGAGGAGGAGGAGGAGGAGGAGAAGGAGGAGGAGGAGGAGGGAGGGAGGGAGGAGGAGGGGGGGAGGGGAGGAGGAGGTGGAGGGAGGAGGGTCGAGACCCCCAGGGGGCCGACGCCACGAAACAACAACTGCGACGCCAGGGGTAAGGGAGGGCGCGGCGGCCCGAAAAGCTCCCCTGGGCCGCAGTGGAAGGAAAGGCCCGCCCCCGCTGATGGGGGGAGAGTGCAAGGTTTCCCCTGGGGCCGTAGGCGACCCGAGGAGGAGAAGGAGGAGGAGGAGGAGGAGGAGGAGGAGGAAGGAGGAGGATGAGGAGGAAGGAGGAGGAGGAGGAGGAGGAGGAGGAGGAGGAGGAGGAGGAGGAGGAGGAGGATGAGGAGAGGAGGAGAGGAGGAGGAGGAGGAGGAGGAGGAGGAGGAGGAGATGGAGGAGGAGATGGAGGAGGAGACGGAGAAGGAGTGGAGGAGGAGGAGGAGGACGGAGGAGGAGGAGGAGGAGGAGGGAGGAGGAGGAGATGGAGGAGGATATGGAGGAGGAGACGGAGAAGGAGGAGGAGGAGGAGGAGGAGGAGGAGGAGGAGGAGGAGGAGGAGGAGGAGGAGGAGATGGAGGACGAGGAGGAGGAGGAGGAGGAGGAGGAGGAGGAGGAGGAGAAGGATGACCAGTGGAAACCCAAGAGTCACCAACGAGGTTGGAATAAACCTTCCCCCCAAGCTCCTTCTTCACAGGCCCCTGCAGCGGTTCCTCTCCACAGGGGGACCCGCCTCGTCGGCAGACCACCGTTAGAGGACCCCGAAGCATGCCGAGACGTTACTCTCGGCACTCCGACGCCGGGAGCAGCAGAAGTCCAGGGCCCGCCTCCCTCGGGGGCCCGCTTCCTGCACACGCCGGCAGGCCGCAGCTGCCGACTGCGCGGTGTCGCTCTTGCCCGGCGGCTTGCCTCCACGACGTGCGGGCCCAAGCGTGGGCAGCAAAGCGCCGAGAAGTATTTGGGACACCGGCAGGCGGAGCGCGGGGAGGGGTCCCGCCCGCAAGCGGAGCGAAGGAACAGTGTCCAGCAGCTCGGGGCCGCCTCAACGGCACGGGCAGCCATTGAGGCGGGGAGTGGCCGCTGCGCCTAGGTCTTGAAGCCGAACTGCTTGAAATAGAAGCCCTTCTCCGTCGCGGCTCGCGCCGTGGAACGGCCGGTGGAGCCCATGGGGGGGTCGGGCCCCGAGATCTTCCCTCCGATTGGCGGCGCGCACCAGGGGGGTAATGGAAGGGGGGAAAGGCTTCTCAGAAGCAAACTGCTTCTTAGAAGGCGCCGGCCCTGCGTCGATAGACAAGGCCCGCGCCTTCTGTTCCGAGAAGCCTTCCCCCCTTTCCCCTTACCCCCCTCTGCGCGTGGCCGATCTTGGGCTGAAGGCTCTGGGTCCACTCGCACGCTTGCACAGGATGTGCTGGCGAAGTTTTCCGGACCAGACGAACGCCTGCCTGCTTCCAACAGCCTGTTGGCTGGCCAAAATCAGAAAAACTGACTCACGTCTAGAGTCACCTGACTCACGTCTCGAGTCACCCCTGCACGCGAAAAAAAGCGCAGCGCAGCTGCGGCTGCACAAACGCAGTTCGTGCCGCCTCAACAGCATAGGCAACCATTGAGGTGGGCTGTGGCCGCTGCACTTAAGTCTTGAAACCGAACTGCTTGAAGTAGAAACCCTTCTCCGTCGCGGCTCTCACCGTGATCTCCGGGTCGAAGCCGGTCTTCTTGATCCAGTCGTCGTCCATCATCTTGCTCATGTAGTTCCTTGAGGAGTCCGCGAAGAGCACGGCGACGCGCTTGCCTGCGCCGATGTTCTGCTCCTTGATGAAGCGGACAGCGCCCGCCATCGTCGAGCCGCAGCTGCTGCCGATGAGGAGGCCCTCGTGCCGAATGATGGCCCTCATTGCTGCGAACGCCTCGTCGTCGTCCGTCTTCACCCAGTAGTCCGCGACGGTGCGATCCAGCACGGTGGGGATGAAGTCGTAGCCGATACCCTCCACCTGGTAAGCGGACAACTTCTTCTGCCCTGTCCTGGCGGAACCCTCGTTCATCTCGGCGGGCTCAGCCAAGATGCTGCCGTACGGGTCCACCGCCACGATCTTGACCCCTGGGATCTTCTCCTTCAGCTTCTTCGCGGTTCCCGAGACCGTGCCACCCGTGCCCGCGGACATGATCATGTAGTCGAGCTTGCCACCCGTCTGTTCGACGATCTCCTCGCCCGTGCCATCGTAATGGGCGAGCGGGTTACCAGGATTCAAATACTGGTCGAGGACGTGGCCGTTCAACTCCTTCGCCAATCGGGCCGACAAGAAGATGTGAGAGTCCTCGGCGTCCCAAGCCGCCTCGGTGGGCGTGCGCAAAATCTCGGCGCCGAGGCACTTCATTGTGTTGACCTTCTCTCCGGACATCTTCTTCGGGAGACAGATGATCATCTTGTATCCTTTCAGTGCCGCGGTCAACGAGAGGCCGATGCCCGTGTTACCGCTGGTGGCCTCGATCAGCGTGTCCCCCGGCTTGATGCGCCCGCTCTTCTCCGCCTCCTCCACCATGCGCTTCCCGATGCGGTCCTTGACGGAGCCACCCGCGTTGAAGAACTCGACCTTCGCGAGCAGCTCGCATTCGATGTCGAAGAACTTCGCGAGCCGCGACATGCGGACCATCGGTGTGAAACCGATCAGGTCGAGCGCGGAGTCGCAGATCTCGGAGTAGGCTCGCGGCTGCTTCTTCCCTGTGGTCAGCTTCTCGACCTGCGCCTGAAGATTGGCGTCCCAGCCGTCGTACGCTGGGGCGACGATCTTCCCCTCCTTGGCCTCGTTGTACGGCGTGGCCTGCATCTCGCGAGCGCGCGCCACGATCGGGTCAACGGCGACGGAGAACGCACGCCCCTGAACCGTGCACGCGGAGCGCGTGACGCGGCATGTGGCGCGTGCCACGGAGAGCATGGCTGGCCGAGTGGCGGCTGCGACTGGGACGGGGAAGCTTCGGAGGAACCTGGAGCCAATATGGCTACAATCCGATCATGGTGCTGCAGGTATGTTTGCCAGCATGGCCCCAGCCACCAGGTTATTGCATGCTCGATGTGGCGCAAGATGCGTGATGTTGGAGATGGGATGGACACTGCCAGCAATGTGGTGCGAGCTTCGTGGTGGGGTGTCCGTGTTGTCACGTGTGGCGCAAGCTATGCGAGTGGTAGCTGTGTGGCGTAAGCTATGCGATGCACCCCTCATGGTTGCAGACTATGCGGTGCAATTGTGCCTGGCATGCAGCGCAAGGCGCCCACAAGGCGCCCACGGGCGGGCACCAGACGGGTACGTGAGGCGCCCACGGGAAGGCACCGAGCGAAAGCCCTCGGGCGCCTTCCGATCACAGAACAAGGCAAGCCAGAGGAGGAGGAGGAGGAGGAGGAGGAGGAGGAGAAGGAGGAGGAGGAGGAGGGGGAGGAGGAGGAGGAGGATCGATCGAGCCGTGGGGACGAGGTTCGCTGCCGTGTGCCGGTGGGCAGCTTCATAAAATTACTGTCGGGTCGTCCTAAAGCCTTCCCCCCTTTCCCCTGCCCCCCTCTGCGCGTGGCCAATCTTAGGCTGAAAGCTCTGGGTCCACTCGCACGCTTGCACAGGCTCTGGATGTGCCGGCGAAATTTTCCGGACCAGACGAACGCCTGCCTGCTTCCAACAGCCTGTTGGCTGGCCAAAATCAGAAAAACTGACTCACGTCTAGAGTCACCTGACTCACGTCTCGAGTCACCCCTGCACGCGAAAAAAGAAGCAGCGCAGCTGCGGCTGCACAAACGCAGTTCGTGCCGCCTCAACAGCATAGGCAACCATTGAGGTGGGCTGTGGCCGCTGCACTTAAGTCTTGAAACCGAACTGCTTGAAGTAGAAACCCTTCTCCGTCGCGGCTCTCACCGTGATCTCCGGGTCGAAGCCTGTCTTCTTGATCCAGTCGTCGTCCATCATCTTGCTCATGTAGTTCCTTGAGGAGTCCGCGAAGAGCACGGCGACGCGCTTGCCCGCGCCGATGTTCTGCTCCTTGATGAAGCGGACCGCGCCCGCCATCGTCGAGCCGCAGCTGCTGCCGATGAGGAGGCCCTCGTGCCGAATGATGGCCCTCATTGCTGCGAACGCCTCGTCGTCGTCCGTCTTCACCCAGTAGTCCGCGACGGTGCGATCCAGCACGGTGGGGATGAAGTCGTAGCCGATACCCTCCACCTGGTAAGCGGACAACTTCTTCTGCCCTGTCCTGGCGGAACCCTCGTTCATCTCGGCGGGCTCAGCCAAGATGCTGCCGTACGGGTCCACCGCCACGATCTTGACCCCTGGGATCTTCTCCTTCAGCTTCTTCGCGGTTCCCGAGACCGTGCCACCCGTGCCCGCGGACATGATCATGTAGTCGAGCTTGCCACCCGTCTGTTCGACGATCTCCTCGCCCGTGCCATCGTAATGGGCGAGCGGGTTACCAGGATTCAAATACTGGTCGAGGACGTGGCCGTTCAACTCCTTCGCCAATCGGGCCGACAAGAAGATGTGAGAGTCCTCGGCGTCCCAAGCCGCCTCGGTGGGCGTGCGCAAAATCTCGGCGCCGAGGCACTTCATTGTGTTGACCTTCTCTCCGGACATCTTCTTCGGGAGACAGATGATCATCTTGTATCCTTTCAGTGCCGCGGTCAACGAGAGGCCGATGCCCGTGTTACCGCTGGTGGCCTCGATCAGCGTGTCCCCCGGCTTGATGCGCCCGCTCTTCTCCGCCTCCTCCACCATGCGCTTCCCGATGCGGTCCTTGACGGAGCCACCCGCGTTGAAGAACTCGACCTTCGCGAGCAGCTCGCACTCAATGTCGAAGAACTTCGCGAGCCGCGACATGCGGACCATCGGTGTGAAACCGATCAGGTCGAGCGCGGAGTCACAGATCTCGGAGTAGGCTCGCGGCTGCTTCTTCCCTGTTGTCAGCTTCTCGACCTGCGCCTGAAGATTGGCGTCCCAGCCGTCGTACGCTGGGGCGACGATCTTCCCCTCCTTGGCCTCGTTGTACGGCGTGGCCTGCATCTCGCGAGCGCGCGCCACGATCGGGTCAACGGCGACGGAGAACGCACGCCCCTGAACCGTGCACGCGGAGCGCGTGACGCGGCATGTGGCGCGTGCCACGGAGAGCATGGCTGGCTGAGTGGCGGCTGCGACTGGGACGGGGAAGCTTCGGAGGAACCTGGAGCCAATATGGCTACAATCCGATCACAGTGCTGCAGGTATGTTTGCCAGCGTGGCCCCAGCCACCAGGTTATTGCATTCTCGATGCGACTTCTATGTGGCGCAAGATAGTTACGTGATGTTAGATATGTGATGCGAACTACCAGCAATGTGGTGTGAGCTTCGTGGTGGGGTGTATGTGTTGTAATGTGTGGTGCAAGCTATGTGGAGTCAAGATGGCTTCACACTAGTTGGATGTAGAGCCGTCGGTTTGGGTGCCTCCCCTGGCATCCGACGCTTTGCGGTCTGTGGCGACGGGGCTCGCATAAAAAGCCTGGACCGCTTCCCAGAGACCAACTCTTGCTCCCGAGCCGTTTTTGTTGAGGGCCCCGGGGCCCGGTGAGGGCTTCTGGAGGCCGAAGCTCTGCCTCCAGAAGCCCTCACCGGCAACCCACGAATTCCGACGCATGTTCTTCAAGACGCGAGGATGTCAGGGTAATGCTTTCTTTCTTCTTCGAGATGCCTCCCGCTCCCGCGGACCCCTTCCAAGGTGTTCGTCCGACCAGGAGCCCGAGGCACCATGTATTCGGCGACGACGAGGGCCCCGCCCCCGGAAAGCACCCCCAGGAGGGTGACAGCGCGAGCATACAAGGGCATCGGCACCGGTACAGTGGAGGCCAGTCCACAAGGAACCTTCCTCAACAAACCCAACCCTGAGACCCCAGGACGTCCATTGATTTTTGATGCGGGAACGTCACGATTTCCATCGCAAAACCATCGAAACTCAAGAACCCCAGGGCACCCTGGAGGCAAACAGGGTGACTCTTGGCATGGGTGTCCACTGTAAGGGCGCCTGCATCTGTACGACATGTGCGTGCCGTGGCGACCTCGCCGTTGGTCTCTGACGCCGCGCGGATCGCTCAGGCTTGGCGTGGCAGCAGCTCTCGGATCGCGCGAGGTCGTCCGCCGTCGGCCGATCCTGGCCTCAGGCCGGGCATGTCCTCCTACATGGGGGACTTGTGATATACTAAAAATCATCGAAACATGCCCAGACACAACAGAAACATCATCCCAGACTATCTTCAGACTATTTTTGAATCTTCCTCTGTGACAGTTTTTGACTATTTTTGACGATCTTGACTATTTTGACTATTTTTGATATCCCAGATCATTTTTGACTATTTTCTGACTATTTTTGAATCTTCCTCTGTCGAGGGACGCGCCCGACTTGATCCCGGGGCCAGCGGCGGCGGAGGTCGACCCCGAAATCCCCCCGCGCGGGGGCCGCCGCCGCGCTGCTGGCGCGCCGGCGCGAGCTCGCCGTGGGCTCTTTTCGCTCCTCGGAGCTGCTGGCTGGTCGAGGGGGGACGATGTCCCGAGACTGAAGGGGGCCCAGGGACACACACACACATGAGCAGACACTAGTCTCAGGGTTCCCCGTATATTTTCACATATTTTCTGGATTTTCGTCGTCCCCCCACTTCCCATAGTTCGAGGGGGGACGAGACTGAAGGGGGCCCAGGGACACACACGAATGAGTCTAGACACGAATCCCAGGATCTCCCCCTATTTTCACGTATTTTCTGGGCTTTCCGCTCCTCTGGTCTGCTGGTTGGTCGAGGGGGGACGAGACTGAAGGGGGCCCAGGGACACACGAATGAGTAGGCACGAATCCCAGGACCCTCCCATATTTTCACGTGTTTTCTTGGCTTTTCTCTCCTCTGATCAGCTGGTTGGTCGAGGGGGGGCGATACTCAATGGGGCCCAGGGACATACACAAATGAGTAGACACGAGTCCCAGGACTCCCTCCGATATTTTCACATATTTTCTGGATTGTCGTCTTCCCCCCCCAGTTCCCATATTTTCCGGGGCACACAAGTGAGTAGACACGAATCCCAGGATCCCCCCTATACTTTCAAACATTTCCTGAATCTTCGTCTTCCCCCCATATGTTCCCAGATGTTCCTGGGCGTCGACGATTCATGGTGTCTGTGTTTCTTCTTCCCTCCTGAGATGCAGTCGAATCGTATAGCAAGGAAGTGCGGTAAGGATGCAAAGGGCCTTGCAGGGCCATGGCAATATTTCTCGAACGAGGTTGGCCAGCGAAAGTCGCTGAGGCTGGGCCGAAGGGACAGGATGCAAGGATCCACCTTGTCGGCTACACGCAAGAGTGACCCTGGGCAAGAGTGACCTCTAGTGCGCGGCTTTTTGGGGGCCGCGGGGGGGATCAAGCACAAACGCGGCAAGACGCCGCTATCGCGCCGCGTTCGGCGATCGGAGGACCCCAATAGGCTGAGGTCGGGCCTGTCCCCCTACAGGGGGATTTTGGACGACAACTCGAAAACATTCGAAACAAAAATAAGAACGAGCCAAACAATAAAACAACAAATCGTCCCTAGACTATTTTTGGAGTATTTGGGAATCTTCCTCTTGTAGAGGGACAGGCCCGACTTAAACATACACACCACATGCCGGAACCGCACGTGCCTGGGCATGGTGGGGCACCTCGAGGAAAGAGAACTATGCACATACACCGATTCTGGCCAGGCCCATCCTGAGCCCAGGATCGGTGCATACGCCCTCTACCCTGGCCAGGAAGGTATATGCACCGATCCCGGGTCAAGGCTGGGCCTTGCCAGGACCGGTGCACGTGCATAGCTCTCTTCGCCCGAGCACCCGAGCCCCGGCCGACGCGGAAGGGGCGGGGGTCGACGCCTCTCCCCCGTCGGCCACTGCCCGGGGGCGCGCAGGCACGCATTGGCAGTAGACGTTGGAACTCTTTCACGTCAGGGGCGCTAACAGCGCTCTCGGAAAGAAGATTGTACATACGAGCGCCACCCAACGTGAAACGAATAACATAATCTGAAGCCCAAGCAGGGAAGGAATCGACTACATGACGGGAATGCCTGGGATGGATCTGGCACGCGGTCGCCCATCCCGCGGGTCGGGGGAGGCGCCCTCCCCAGAATGCGGCCAGCGCCGCCTCGTTCGGCGGCGGACCGCCAAACTTTCCCTGAAAACGGGACCCGTCGCGAAGCCGCGCCCCCTTTTGATCTATATGTCTGCGATCGCCTGCACTGCCCCCTCCCAGACCTCCGACGCCGTGACCATTCCACAGCCCGGGCACCAAGTCTCCCTCCCGAGAGGTGTGCTTGGACGGTCCTGGGGCCCGGACGGTCCCGGGGCCTTGTCCTGGGGAGTCCAGTGCCGTTACCGCTGCTCCCAGGCGAATCCGTCGGTGGCGACGAGGGCCTCCCAGGAGGCCGAAACAGGGGAAAACGGGCGAAAGGCAGCAGCATTGGGTATACTGGGATGGCCGTGGGGGGTTCGAAGTGGATAGGGTGGTTGCAATTTGATGCCAAGGTGGGTTAAATCTGGCCCACCCTGGTCTAGAAGTGGGCTACCAATGCCCCAAGTAGCTTATCGGGGTTAACGATCCAGGCTAAGTGGGCTCCGCCCACTTAGCGGAGTTGTCGAAACTTCCCTAAGCCAGTTAGGAATTTATAACCCACTTATAAGCCAGGGTGGGCCAGATATCACCCACCTTGGGGCATCCACTGGTAACCCCCCTATCCATTCAGAACCCCCCACGGCCATCCCAGTGGGGCCCTCGCCGGCCGCCGGGAACGTCAAACAACGACTCAGGATGAAAAACCCCGGCCCCGGCGCCGGGGAAAGGGTCGAGACTCCCAGGGGCGCCGTGCCGACAAACATCAGGACGTCGCATGTCTGGGTATACCTCCTCCTCCTCCTCCTCCTCCTCCTCCTCCTCCTCCTCCTCCGCCCACTCCTCCCCCTCCTCCTCCTCCTCCTCCTCCTCCTCCTCCTCCTCCTCCTTCTCCTCCTCCTCCTCCTCCTCCTCCTCCCCCTCCCCTCCTGCGAGGCGACGGCCCCCGGAGGCCGACGGTGGGTCCAGACTCTCCCGCCGTGCTCTGCTCGCGGCGCGCGGGCGACCCCGGGCTCCGCTCTCGCCGGGCCCGGGCCCTGGGCTCGCCGCGCGGTGCAAGGTCGGGCGTGCCCTCCGGCAGGCGGAGATTGGACCGATCAACAGATCTGCAGACAGGTAGTCGAGTCGAAGGTGGTCGAAAAATCGTTCCCAGATTTTTTTTTGTGGAGTAGCTATTCTTTGAATGTTCCTCCTGTAGAGGTAGTCGAAGGTGGTCGAACAATCGTTCCCAGATGTTTTTTTGGTGGAGTAGCTATTCTCTTTGAGCGTTCCTCCTGTAGAGGTAGTCGAAGGTGGTCGAACAATCGTTCCCAGTTTTTTTTTTGGTGGAGTAGCTATTCTCTTTGAGCGTTCCTCCTGCATCAGGAGGGAACAAAAACACACAGACACAATTCATCGGCGATTCCCAGAAAATATGCGAAAATATGGGAAGTGGGGGGGAAGACAAAAACCCAGAACATATGGGAAAATATGGGAAATCTTTTTATCTGTGTGTATTTATTTGTGTGTTTCTGGGCCCCTTCACTGTAGAGGGGCGTGCCCCACTCGAGCTATTCTTTGAATGTTCCTCCTGTAGAGGTAGTCGAAGGTGGTCGAACAATCGTTCCCAGATTTTTTTTTTGGTGGAGTAGCTATTCTCTTTGAGCGTTCCTCCTGTATCAGGAGGGGAGAAAACACACAGACACAATTAATCGGCGATTCCCAGAAAACATGCGAAAATATGGGAAATGGGGGGGGGGAAGAGAAACATCCAGAAAATGTGGGAACATATGGGGAATATTCTTATCTGTGTGTATCTATTTGTGTGTTTGTGGGCCCCTTCACTGTAGCTATTCTCTTTGAGCGTTCCTCCTGTAGAGGTAGTCGAAGGTGGTCGAACAATCGTTCCCAGATTTTTTTTTGGTGGAGTAGCTATTCTCTTTGAGCGTTCCTCCTGTAGAGGGGCGTGCCCGACTCGGGCGCAGTGCGAGGGGGGCACCTCGCGCAGGTCGGCGGCGGGCCCGAGGCCCGGGCACGGCGAGCGAGCGCCGCCGCCGCCGGCGGCGCTGGCCCAGCACAGGCATTTTTTTGTTTTTCTTCTTCCTCCTCTCCAACAGAGGACCGTCTGCGAAAAACTGTAGATCCGCGAACGCTTTACGTGAGACTCGACGGAAGCTGATTTAGCTCAGACTCGATCTGCCCCAGAATCTACCTCAAGCGTGTTTCCCTCGTCGCATCAGACGTAACACGTCCGCAGTCACGAGCGTCCTGCGCACCTCTCACGGATCCGACGAGCAGATCAAGTTTGGGGTAGATCGATTCTGTAGTCGACCCCCTACTCGCGTCTTGCCTGCCGCCCAGTGGATGACGGCTGGGGACTCCTCCCGCGCTCCTCCTCCGCGGCCGCCCCCCTCTTTCCCACCGCAGGCAGCCCATGTTGAAGGGGCCCTGGGACACACAAATAAATACACACAAATAAAAGGATTCCCCATATTTTCCCATATTTTCTGGGTTTCTGTCTTCCCCCCCACTTCCCATATTTTCCCATACTTTCCTGGGAGTCGACGATTAATTGTGTCTGTGTGTTTTCTTCCCTCCTGACATGTGTGCTTCAGTTGTAACGCGGCCGTCCAGCTTTCCGCACACGTTGGCGTCCGCCCTCGCTGCCGAACAGAAATCGATGATGGGCTACAGCTCCGACCAACCCACGACTGGGGGAGGCTGTCGTAGAGACGGTGGCTGACGAGGGGGGTGTGGAAACCGATGTGTCCAACCAACGGGGGGTAACGACCACAGCTCCCCCAGCTGTGGCTGGTCTGCGACTCAGGCCTCCAACGGCCGCTCGGGCGAGTCGGGCTCCCCGCGGGGACGCTCTCGGCGAGGCGCAACTGTCGGAGAGCATCCCGAAGCGAGAAAACCTTCCAAAATATCAGAAAATCTTCAAAAGTCAAGGATCCGATGCCTTGATTTTTTCAATATGGGGTCCTCGGATGTCCCGACCGTTTCCCTAAGGCCAGTCTGTATATCCTGGGCTGTTTTTTGCCGGTCCGCAAGCCATGCGACTGCTCCGGAAGGCCGAAATCGATGAACAACCTCTGCCTTGAATTTCCAGAAATGTCCCCAAAACTCTACCGCCGGGATTTTCCTTCCACGACGCGATAATGTCTGCGGAGTGCGGTCGAACTAGGGGTCTCCCAAATGGGATTTGAGCAGGTGGGGCCGCAGGCTCGCGCTGCATCGCCGATGCGTCGCCGATGCATCGGCGTGGTCGGCATGGAGAAATCCGGGGGCCCCACATGGCGGGTTCTGATACCCACGGTCCCAGCAAAAATTTCATCCCTTGGGATGGCAACTTATACTTCGTACTTCTGCCGCCCTCCGCGGGCCTTCCGCGGCCTTCCGCTGGCGGAACTGCCCCCGTTTTACGCCCGACGCCTTCCGCGGGCCTTCCGCCAGCTTCCGCCGAAGAGGAGGTACCCACCCGTCGATCCTCGACGGCGACGCCATGTCTGGAACTCCTCACATCGAGCTGCATCGCCGATGCATCGGCGATGTGGCGCGATCCGCGGGCCCCATCAGCTTGGACCAAATTTGGGCGACGAAAAGAGACGGGGATCCTTCGCAACGGGACGCAGCGACCTTGCGCCACGGCTTGCGCGGGCCGTCAGCGTGGCACGCCGTGTGGAAGAGGAAGGCGCTTACGCGCGACCTGACGCGGGAAGCTTACGCGCGAATGTCCGCGCTATCGACCCCGTCTTCTCCCGTCGCTCACATGGCGGCGGCCGGGCCCGCCATGTGGAGCTAGGTGTTCCCCACGCCGGCGACGCCGATGCGTCGCCGAGACCAGGGAAACAACAAGGTACCGATGCCGCTACTGTCCAAGCCTTTTCCACGATGCGTTCTGGTCAGAATCTCGAGGCGAGCCCCACCGTGGCGACAATGGGCTCGTAGTGGTACCGGTCTTCCCCCCCCTCTGGAATGCGTCGGCGATGCGTCGGCGATGCGGCACGATCCTTGACCCACCAGCTCGGGCCCCGTTGCTGGGAGGCCTGGGACTGAGCTGATGTTAAAAACGTTGGATCGTTTTGTTTGTTTGACTTTAGCTTTCCAGTTTTCGGCTGACCAAAACACAAGCGGCAGCCCCCGATAAAAAAATGCAATACAACACAAAACCGAAACGAAAACGGTGCGAACGAGAACCCCAAGACGGAGACACAGCGGACCCCCAAACGGAACAACATCACGTCGACCTTGAAAGCTGTGCAAAGCATCGCGCCGCCAGCGTTTTAAATCTCATCGTCCTCACCGCCCGCAGTCGTCGCCGGTCATGACCGCCATCGCGCGTTTCCGGCAGCAGCGGAAGCGTCCCGGATCGGCGGCACTGGCCGGAGGCCGCTACAATCTCATCTACCGGCGGCAAGCCCGGAAGAGGACACTAAGAGGGGACAGGCCTCCTCAAAAGGCGGCGAAGCCTATCAGAAACCCTCGCGCCTTCTGAGAAGTTTCCCGTGTCTTCGGGGAAGGCTTCGCCTACTCCTCGGAAGGCCCGAGGCCCTCCGAGCCCCCTGAGAAGGCCTGCCCCCTCCCGGACGCCAGGCGGTTTTTCGTCGGGGATCTGCTGGCCCGGGTCAATCCAGACCCGGGTCGGTCAGGCCTTGCAGAATCCAGCAGCATCCTGCAAGATCCTGCGCCCAAGCCCGGGTCAACGCGCAACATCCTGCAAGATCCTGCAGGATCCTGCACCCAAGCCCGGGTCAATGCGACTCCGGCCCTGCAGGATCTTGCAAGATCGGGCGCTCTGGCTGACCCTCGTTTGCTTTGACCCCCGTCTCAAGGCTCCCGATTTCGGTCATGGCTCGGCTGTCCGGTGGCCGTCCGGGACGATCCAGGCACCCCCGGAGCGCTGTGGGCGAGGCGCAGCTGCTGAAGCGCATCCCGAGGCTGGAAGACCGCCGAGAAGTGGCGACGGCGCCCGAAAACCTCGAACCTCGAACCCTCAACAACCCCGCTCATGGGCACGGGAGGGGGCTCGCCCCCTCCTGGGCAGGGGAGGAGGGGGAGGAGGGGGGGGAGGA
>CAUYUJ010011057.1:448794-470334 GCA_963575745.1 Prorocentrum cordatum | reverse complement strand
TCCGTCCAGTAGCACACCACTCGCAGAACCACTGCGATGCCCTCGTGCGTGGAGGCAGCAGTGCGGCTTCCGTCAGCCATCGTGCGCCGCGAAAGCGAGCGTTGCTGAAGCTGGCAATCAGGACGAAATGGAAACAGCCAAAATGTGTGAGTGTGTGCCCCGCGATTGCGCGATGGCTGTAGGGGCTATCAAATGCTTGAGCCAAAATGTCTACGGATGCGGAGGACGACGATGACGCCAGTTTGGGCCGATGCCTTGGCACGGGCCCCCCGCGCGCCAGCTGTGCATCGTCGTTCAGTCCGTGACGCTGTTCGTGTTGCTCGTGTTTTTCTGAGGCCTGACGGCCCCCTCCTCCCTCTTTGTCGAAGGCGCTTTCTTCTTGCAGTCGCCGCTTGTCATGCACATCTCCACCTCGCATCCCTCCCTCCCTCTCCCACTCTGTCTGTCCCCTCCGACGCCGGGATCGGAAGCAGCTTGCGGCCAGTGGGCAAGGTGCAAGGCCTTGGGGCCGTCTGCAAGTAGCCTTGAGTTGGGCCTGTCCCTCTACAGAAGGAACGCTCAAAAATAGTAAACAAATAGTCTGGGGACGATTGTTCGACTATTGAACATGTTTTAGATTTATATTTTTGTTTTTTCGTCCACGCTCCGCCTGTAGGGGGACATGCCCGACCTAAGAGTAGCCTTGGTGGTCTTGGGCTTGCCTTGCCTTGTGGTGGTACACTCCCGGGGTGGTCCCAAGCTCAGCCACGCGCAGAGGAGGGTGGGGGGAGGGGGGAGGGCTTCTTAGAAGCGGGCCTTATCGTAAGGCCGGCGCCTTCTAAGAAGCAGCCTCCTTTTAAGAAACCTCTCCACTCCCTCCACCCCATTTGTCAAGGGCTCCCACGAGGGCGCGAAGTTATTCGCGCTTCGCGGTCCTCGTTCCTTCTCCCCCTCCTCCTTGTCCTCCCTTTTTTCCTTCGGGGGGGGGCGGCGCGAGAGCGCGAAGTTATTCGCGCTTCGCGGAGTGCGAAGCGCGAAGTAGGGAGCCCTAGATTTGTGCGCGCCGCCAGCAAGCGCTGGAGCAGCCTGGGGGGTGTTCCGACGCCCTCTCTGGGGGCGCGCTGCACCGCTCGGGCTCCGCCGCAGGCTGCCCGGAGGGTCCTGGAGGCCCATCGCGGACAGTGTTCGGGGCTCCGTGCCCGCAAGATTCAGGGGCGGCAAAGAGGGGGGCGATGACTAGGGGGGGTGGATGTCATGGCGAGGGCCATGATACTTCCACAGATTTCATGGCGCCTCTTCTTGCTTCAAAACGTCCCCGCCTCCTTCCCTGGGCCGCGCACATGCCGCCAGCCATGATTTGCCCACCCCCCCCGCTTGGACGCCCACCCCTTTGAGGGCCCCGAAAGATCAACGGCAAACTGTTATGCCTGCGAGGCTTCCTGTAGGCTTCCATGGGGGCCTCTGGGAAGCTTCCGTGGAGGGCCAGGAGATTGTTTTTTTCATCCGAAGGCCTTACCACCGGCCCGCGAAACGCCCCCTCGAGACCCAGGGGAGAAAGTAGGAGGAGAGGGTCAGACCTCTCGCAGGCGCGCACAGTTTGGCTCACCCTCACCCGCCCTAGCAGCACATGAGCAGTACCCGAGCTTCCGCACGTTCAGCGGTCGTTTCTGGATGGGCAGCTTCACTGGGAACCAAAACAGGCCCCAGGCGCGCGACGCTGGGGCGGTGTGTGCGCCACGCGTGGGCACGGACAGGGATGGCCAGAGCGTGTGTGTGTGTGAGAGAGTGTGTGTGTGTGTGTGTGTATGTGTGTGTGTGTGCGTGTCGCTGGTCAGGGTTTGTCGTTGGTCGGGCCAGGGAGGCGGTGTGTATTAATGAGGACCACCATATCCGCGTGGGATTTTAGTATGCGCCCCCCCCCAGCCGGTATGGGGACCCTTGGGGGAACCTTTGGGTAAGTGGGAGAGAGGAGACCACCTAGGTGCGTTTGCGCCACATTTGACAGCCTATCCCTCCTGTCCTTTCCATTGCGCTGCTTTTGTTTCTCTATCCGCGGACGTGAGTCATAGCCGACCTGGAACTCCAAACAATGACTCCACCGTGTTTTGCGCAATCGGAGAAGGGGAACTGTTTACATACATACAAGGAGGAGGTGGCGGGTGAGCAGGAGGATGAGCAGGAGGAGAAGGAGCAGGACAAAGAGCAGGATGTGGAAGGAGGGCGACGAATACAAACAGCAGCAGCAGCAGCAGCAGCAGGAACTGGAGTTGAAGAAGCGGGAGGGGCAGGAGGACCAGGGGAAGGCGGAGGAGGTGAAATGAGAGGGACGACAGATACGGAAAAGGATTCGGATCCAGAGGGGTCGCCCGCGCTGGGGCTAGAGCGCCGCTCTGAACGACGGGAGCAAATCACCGATCCGAAAATGCGGCCCACGTTGCAGCGGGAGCATCATATTGAAACACCGGGAACAACCAGATGGCAAAACATCACAACTACATTTGTCCAATCCAGTGTGTAAGAAGCAGCACACCGAGAGAATGGGCAATCTTGCAGATAGAATCAGTAGACAGAAGAGAGTGGTGTTCATAATGTCAGGAGGAGGACGAGGAGGAGGAGGAGGAGGAGGAGGAGGAGGAGGATGAGAAGGAAGAGGAGGAGGAGGAGGAGGTGGAGGAGAACGAGGAGGAAGTGGCGGAACAGGAGGAAGAGGAGAAGGAGGAGGAGGAGGAGGAGGAGAAGGAGGAGGCCTCTTGAGGCCCTCTGTGGGTGTGCTGGGATTCGCGGGAATCAAATTAACAACCGCATTCAACACAAGACCTTACTAAACACAGAACGCACAGAGTACATTGAGCATCATGCAACCACGAAACATTTAAAGCCACCGAACCGCCTGATTGTCAGAAACCCTGGCTGTTCAGAATACTCGTTTTCTGCGCTTGCTGCGGTTGTCCGTCTTCTCTCTGTGTATGTCGTTGTTTGTAGGGCATTCATAGGGTATTCTGCGTTTTCTGCATTCATTGCCAGGGTTCTGGGCCGCATCCGAAGATAGTGGTGTGTGCTGTTTCGGTACGCCCCCCCCCTCCCCTCTGGGCCAGTATGCTCACACACCCGTACAGGCACATTCTACGCATGTGTGTATGTATATATATATATAGAGAGAGAGAGAGAGAGAGAGAGAGAGAGAGAGAGAGAGAGAGAGAGAATCTCCCGGAGTAGGCCGGGGGAGGACCCAGAACTGCAACCACTGGTTCGCATGGGGGGCCGGGGGGGCCTTGAGGGATCCAAGAGGGTTCAGAAGGGGCCTGGGACCCCCCCAGAGGCTCCCAAGCTGGCCCAAGAGGCGCCCAAAGCGCCCCAGGCTTCTGGACGGGCCACGAGCGCTCGAAGACAGCCCAAGACTGCTCCTAGACTGCCACAAAGGCATTCAAGACGGCCCAAAAGGCCGCCCAGAAGGCCCTCCAAGGGCAAACATTAATCATCTCCTATGGAAAAACGTATTTTTCCTAGATATTTGCTTCTCAGTCCTACCAGCAGCCGCGACGGTCCCAGAGGTTCCCAAATTGAGTCCCAGACGGCCCAAGAGGCCCCCAAGAGGGCCCCCAGACGGGGCCACCGGAGGATCCCTACATGGTCGGAGAGGGCACCCAGAGAGCCCAGAGACGGGCTCAGGTCCCCATGACGGGCGAAGAGGGACCCGGAACGGCCGATTTGGGCTCCTGGAGGGTCCAAAAAGGCCTACCAGGACTCCCTGAAGACGGTCCAGGAAGCCGCTGAGAAGGCTCCCAGATACAAAAAATTGAAAAACGCACATTTCTATGATATTCGCTTCTTATGTTCCATCGGCGGCCACGTCGGCCCCAAAGGCTCCCCAAATCGGCGCCGCACGGTCCACGAGGCCCCCAAGAGGGCTCCAAGACAGCCTCAAGAGAGCGTCGAGCAGCACGCTGAGAAGGCCCTCCAAAGGCAAAAATCAAGCGTTTTCGATAGAAACGCGTATATGTCTGGGAGCGTCGCTTTTCAGTTCTACCAGCGGTCGCGACGGCCCACGAGATTACCAAAATAGGCCCCAGACAGCCCCAGAGGCCCCAAAGAGGGTTCCACGATGGGCTGAAGAGAGCTTCGAGCGGCAAAGAAGTGCTACAAGATGGCCCAAGAGAGCCCCCAGGAAGCCCGAGGGGACCACCAGAGGATTCCTACATGGTCGGAGAGGGCCCCAGGAGGGCCCCAAGACGGGCCGAGCTCCCCACGACGAGCCAAGAGGGACCCGGAACGGCCGATTTGGGCCCTCAGCCCAGAGATTGCCACAGTGCTTCCAAAAAGGCTCTGGGCACGCGTTCCAGTAGGCACACGTGTACTGGGTGCGTTGAGAGAAGAGAGGAGGAGGAGGAGGACATGGAGGAGGAGGAGGAGCAGGAGAAGGAGAAGGAGGAGGAGGACTATGCCGCCGACGACGCCGACGACGACCAACAAGATGCTGAAAAGTACGATGACGATGATGGCGATGGTGATCACGATGCTGATGATCATGGTGATAATGCTGATTGTTGTGATGGCGATGGTGAAGGTGACCATGATCATGACGATGACGATGAAGATGACGGGGATGAGGATGACACTTATGACGATGATCATGACCCTAGCTAGAACTTGAGCGCGCGCGAAGAGCGTGATGGTTATAGTATATTTTATATATCGGTGTATGCTGTATCTACGTACGTATGCATGTATGAATGCATGCATGCATGCATGTGTGTATGTATGTATGGATTGATGTATGGATGTATGGATGTATGGATGTATGTATGTATGTATGTATGTATGCATGCATGCATGCATGCATGCATGCATGCATGTATGTATGTATGTATGTATGTATGTATGTATGTATGTATGTATCTAGGTACATGTGAATGCATGCATGCATGTATATATATATATATACACACAGATATATAAATATATGTGTGTATGCATGCACGCGTGCATGTATGCCTGTATGTCTGTATGTTTGTATGTCTGTAGGTCTGTATGTCTGTACGATTGCATGCATGCATGTATGTATGTGTGTATGTATGTCTGTCTGTATGTCTGTCTGTCTGTATGTATGTATGTGTGTATGTATGTATGTATGTGTGTATGTATATATGTATGTATGTATGTATGTATGTATGTAGGTAGGTAGGTAGGTAGGTAGGTAGGTATGCATGTATATATATATATATATATATATATGAATGTGTGAATGTATATATCTAATCTATATATACACTTGAGGGCGTACATGTGCACACATGCGTTCCCCTCTCATCTTCCTCGTTTTCTCCTATGACTGCCCCCGCCTGTCCCACTGTTTTTCCTCTTACTCCTCCTCCCCCTCCTCCTCCTCCTCCTCCATGTCCCTCCTCCTCCTCCTCCTCCTCCTCCTCCTCCTCCTCCTCCTCCTCCTCCCCCTCCTCCATGTCCCTCCTGCTCTCCCGCGTGCGACCACGACAGCGGCGGTGGCGACGCCAGCGGCGGCGACCGTGCGTGGCGGCAGCCAGCGGCGACGCTGCCGCCCCCGCAAGAGGCCGCCGCGGCGCGCTCGCGCGCAGCTTCCTCGAGCGGTGAGCGGCCGATGGGCCCCGCGCGAGCGCGCGCGGAGACCGCCGCCGCAGCGCCGCGGGAGCGATGAGCGGCCGCGGAGAGCCTCGCGCGAGCGCGCGCGCGGGCTGTCGCCGCGGGGGCCGCGCGGCGGCCACACCGAGCGGCCCTGCGGGCGGCAAAGGTCGTCGTCGTCGTCGTCGTCGCCGTCGTCGTGTCGTCGTCGCCGTCGCCGTCGCCGCCGTCGCCGTCGTCGTCGCCGTCGCCGTCGTCCTCGTCGGCGGCGTCGTCGTCGGGAGGGAGGGAGGGCGCTCCCAGGCGGGGGCCTCAGAGGCCCTGAGGTCCCGGCGCCGCGATTTTGTTGTTACAGTCGGGCGTTTTCGCAGAGCTTCGGGTCCCCAGATGCGGGCAAGATTCTTTTGCATATTTCCTGCGTCCTGGCGTTTCGGGCCCCCTACCCCTGAAACCAGAGGCGCCGCGGATATCGCTAAACATCTGGCCCCTAGGGGCTAGACTTTATCCGCAGCCTCTGCGCGTCGGCCTTTTGGCGCCCTTTCCCGGCACGTCCACGGCGCAGCGGAGGATGTGGACACAGATCTTGCCCGCGCAGGACCCTTGCAGGTCGATCCGGTTCGAGGTATGCAGCCGACAGATGGGCTCGGGGGCTCTGGCTTAAAGTCGGGCCTGTCATTCTACAGGAGGAATATCAGAAAAATGTCGGGAGGCGATTTCTCTACTATCTTAAATCACGGGTGCATTTTTGTCCGACTATTTTTCCCAACCCTCGGTTGGGTTGTCGTTTGGAGCAGAGCACCGTGGTCACCATCACTCACTCACTCCTCCCCTCTTCTCCTTCCTCCCTCCTTTCTCCTCCTTCTCGTTTTCTTCCTCCTCCTCCTCCCTTCCTCGTGGATTATTCCCAACCCTCCCTTGGTTGGTTCGTGGGTTTCTGG
The DNA here is from genome assembly GCA_963575745.1 of Prorocentrum cordatum. Taxonomy (NCBI): domain Eukaryota; class Dinophyceae; order Prorocentrales; family Prorocentraceae; genus Prorocentrum; species Prorocentrum cordatum. Next base: position 463,822 of record CAUYUJ010011057.1, on the reverse strand, counting down.
GAGGTCCAGCGGAGGGGTGTCCCACGGGGATCACCATGAGACCTCGCCGCGCCCTGGGGGCTTCGATCGGCGAAACTGTCGCCAAATTCGTCGGTTCCTGGGAGGGCCAGCGGAGGGGTGTCCCACGCGGATCACCACGAGACCTCGCACCTCGCCGCCCTTGGGAGGCTGCGATCTGCGAAACTGTCGCCACTTTCGTTGGCTCCTGGGAGGTCCAGCGGAGGGGTGTCCCACGGGGACCACCATGAGACCTCGCCGCATCCTGGGGGGCTGCGATCTGCGAATCTGTCGCTACTTTCGTGGGCTCCTGGGAGGTCCAGCGGAGGGGTTTCCCACGGGGGCCACCATGAGACACCCTGGGGGGCTTCGATCGGCGAAACTGTTACCACTTTCGCGGGCTCTTGGGAGGTCCAGCGGATGGGTGTCCCACGGGAACCACCGTGAAACCTTGCGGGCTTGGGGGGCTGCGATCTGCGAAACTGTCGCCCTTTTCGTTGGCTCCTGGGAGGTCCAGCGGAGGGGTGTCCCACGGGGACCACCATGAGACCTCGCCGTTCTGGTGGGGCTGCGATCTGCGAAGCTGTCGCCACGTTCGTGGGCTCCTGGAAGGTCCAGCGGAGGGGTGTCCCACGGGGACCACCATCCCTGGGGGGCTGCGATCTGTGCAACAGTCGCCACTTTCGTGGGCCCCTGGGAGGCCCAGCGGCGGGGTGTCCCACGGGGACCACCATGAGACCTCGCCGTTTGTGGGAGGCTTCGATCGGCGAAACTGTCGCCGGGTTCATGGGTTCCTGGGAGGTCCAGCGGAGGGGTGTCCCACGGGGACCATCATGAGACCTCGCGGTTCTTGGGGGGCTGTACTGCCATAGGGCGCAGAGCGCTGTCCTGCAATGCGAACACAGCGCAAGGCGTTGTTATTCCCACGAATTATGTCTCCACTCGTCCCTCCTCCACATGTTTCCACGCCCCCTCGTGGTGGCTCTCCTGCCAACGACCTGACTCTTGAGAGTGACGCCGCGTATGTGAAACATCTGGCTCTGACCCGACGTTTTTGGCGAAGGTTCCAAGGGCATTGCGGACCATTCAACGATTGCTGTTGTATTGAGCGTTCCGATGTGTACTTGCCACATGCTTAAAAATGGTTGGGTGCATTTCCGGGTTCAATTTTTCTTCAAAATCTGCCTGTAGGGGAACATGCCCGACCTTACCGAATTATGGCCGTGACTTTCCACGATGCTGTTTTTTTGCGATCGTCGTCGGATCTTAGGGATGGTACCGATGCCGCTACCATGACCTCGTTGTTTGTTGCTTGCGTTTTTGGGTAAAGTGGGAGGCCTTCGTCGCCACGGCTGGATTCGCCTCGAGCTTGGGTCCCGGCATACCCCCGCAGAGGTCCAGGGACTACAGTCAACGCGCATAGTAAGGACAAACTACTTTTTCAAGGGTGCCCTTGGGTCCTTGCCTGCCTCAGCCTCTGCGGCCCGTCCCTAGCAATTTTCGCAGGCTAGAATACTTCAACTTCGGCCTCCAAGGGTCTTGCGTCCTTACCACGCGTCCTTGCTATGCGTGTTCACTGTCTCTGTATATGTATATGTTGTTTTTTACCAGCACTCCTTGGTTGGGTATTCGTTTTGAATCGTGCACTCTGGTCGCCGTCCTTCCTTCTCTCCTTCTCGCCTCCCTCCTGCCTCCTGTCTTGCCTGGGGGGGGGGAGGCTGCGATCTGTGAAACTGTCGCCACTTTCGAGGGCTACTGGGGGGGGTCCAGCACAGGGACGTCCTACGCGGATTCAAATTAGATCTCGCCATCCCTGGGGGGCTGCGATCTGTGAAGCCGTCGCCAGTTTCGAAGGCTGCTGGGGGGTCCGGCACAGTGACGTCTTACGCGGATTCAAATTCGATTTCGCCATCCCTGGGGGGCTGCGATCTGTGAAACTGTCGTCAGTTTCGAGGTCTGTTGGGGGTGGTCAAACACAGTGACGTCCTACGTGGATTCAAATTCGACCTCGCCAATCCTTGGGGGCCTGCGATCTGTGAAGCTGTCGCCACTTTCGAGGGTTGCGGGGGGGGTCCAGCTTTGTGACGCCCTACGCGGATTCAAACTAGACTTCGCCATTCCTGGGGGGCTGCGATCTTTGAAACCGTCGCCACTTTCGAGGGCTACTGGGCGGTCCAGCACAGTGACGTCCTACGCGGATTCAAATTCGATCTCGCCATCCCTCGGGGGCTGCAATCTTTGACAGTGTCGCCGTTTTCGAAGGCTGCTGGGGGTCCAGCGCAGTGACGTCCTACGCGGATTCAAACTCGACCTTGCCATCCCTGGGGGGCTGCGATCAGTGAAACCGTCGCCACTTTCGAGGGCTGCTGGGGGGTCAGCGCAGTGACGTCCTACGCGGATTCAAATTCGACCTCGCCATCCCTGGGGGGCTGCGATCTGCGAAACTGTCGCCACTTTCGAGGGCTGTTGGGGGTCCAGCACAGTGACGCAGGTGCAAAGTAGACCTCGCCGTCCCTGGGGGGCTGCGATCAGTGAAACCGTCGCCACTTTCGAGGCTTGCTGGGGGGTCCAGCACAGTGACGTCTTATGCAGTATCAAAATCGACCTCGCCATCCCTGGGGGGCTGCGACCTGTGAAGCTGTCGCCAATTTCGAGGGCTGCTGGGGGGGTCCAGCTTTGTGACGCTCTACGCGGATTCAAATTCGACCTCGCCGTCCCTGGGGGGCTGCGATACTTGAAGATGTCGCCAGTTTCGAAGGCTTCTTGGGGTTCCACCATAGTGACGTCGTACGCATATTCAAATTTGACCTCGCCATCCCTGGGGGGCTGCGATCTGTGAAACTGTCGCCGGTTTCGAGGCCTGCTGGGGGGATCCAGCATAGTGACGTCCTACGCGGATTCAAATTCGACCTCGCCAATCCGGGGGGGCTGCGATCTGTGAAGCTGTCGCCACTTTCGAGGCCTGCTGGGGGGGGTCCAGCACAGTGACGTCCTACGCGGATTCAAATTCGACCTCGCCATCCCTGGGGGGCTGCGATCTGTGAAGCCGTCGCCACTTTCGACGGCTGCTGGGGGTCCAGCACGGTGACGTCCTACGCGGATTCAAATTCGATCTCGCCATCCCTCGGGAGCTGCAATCTTTGACAGTGTCGCCGTTTTCGAAGGCTGCTGGGGTCCAGCGCAGTGACGTCCTACGCGGATTCAAATTCGACCTTGCCATCCCTGGGGGGCTGCGATCAGTGAAACCGTCGCCACTTTCGAGGGCTGCTGGGGGGTCAGCGCAGTGACGTCCTACGCGGATTCAAATTCGACCTCGCCATCCCTGGGGGGCTGCGATCTGTGAAGCTGTCGCCACTTTCGAGGGCTGTTGGGGGTCCAGCACAGTGACGCAGGTGCAAAGTAGACCTCGCCGTCCCTGGGGGGCTGCGATCAGTGACACCGTCGCCACTTTCGAGGCTTGCTGGGGGGTCCAGCACAGTGACGTCTTATGCGGTATCAAAATCGACCTCGCCATCCCTGGGGGGCTGCGATCTGTGAAGCTGTCGCCACTTTCGAGGGCTGCTGGGGGGGTCCAGCTTTGTGACGCTCTACGCGGATCCAAATTCGACCTCGCCATCCCTGGGGGGTTGCGATATGCGAAGCTGTCGCCAGTTTCGAAGGCTTCTTGGGGTTCCACCATAGTGTCGTCGTACGCATATTCAAATTTGACCTCGTCATCCCTGGGGGGCTGCGATCTGTGAAACTGTCTCCAGTTTCGAGGTCTGCTGGGGGGATCCAGCATAGTGACGTCCTACGCGGATTCAAATTCGACCTCGCCATTCTGGGGGGGCTGCGATCTGTGAAGCTGTCGCCACTTTCGAGGCCTGCTTGGGGGGGTCCAGCACAGTGACGTCCTACGCGGATTCAAATTCGACCTCGCCATCCCTGGGGGGCTGCGATCTGTGAAGTTGTCGCCACTTTCGACGGCTGCTGGGGGTCCAGCACAGTGACGTGTTACGCAGATGCAAATTGAACCTCGCCGTCCCTGGGGGGGCTGCGATCAGTGAAACAGTCGCCACTTTCGAGGTTCGCTGGGGTGCCATCGTAGTGGGTAGCCGCCGCAAATTCAAACTAGATCTCGCCATCCCTGGGGGGCCGCGATCTTTGACATTGTCGGTAATTCCGAGGCTTGCTGGGGGGACCCTGGGCTGCAGTTCCTTCCTCGCGGGCCGCCCGCGGACCTCGCGGCTCACCTGTGTGATCTCCCGCGCTGAAGAGTGCCGGAAAGAGGCCCAGCTGCTGGCAGAGCAGCTCTGCCTTGCGGATTTCTTGCTTTGACTGCGCCTGTTTGCTGGCGTGCCTCGAAACATGGCCCCCCTGCTTCCGCTGCCCTCCTCTCGTCGTCACCCCCTTCCCTCCAGCCGCCTTTTTCCTGCTGTTCTATGTTCTTGCGGGAGGACTGGAGGCGCCTCGTACCAAAGGCCGCCTTCCTCCTCAATGCACGAACCCTGGGCGGGGGGGGGGGCCTCGATGTCGCAGCCCGCGATGCGGTCGACGAGGCCGTGCTCCCGCCTGTCCTGCACCACGAAGCCCACGTTTTTCAGGGCGTCGGCTGCTCGATGTACCAAATGCTCGCAGGAGCCCCTCACACCCCCGGCCATGGAGATCAGGCGCGTCGTCGATGCGCAAGCACATGCCTGTATCCGAGTCCCTGAGGGCGGCGCGTCGCTCGCGCGAGGCGGTCCCGTTCGGGAGGAGGTAGTCTCCCTTGTCCAGGCTCGCCGAACAGGACGATCTCCTGGAACGCCAAGCGTCGCTCCTCGCGCGGCGTGTCGGCCCCGAGCCCGATGCCCCCGTCGAATTCGTAGACTCGGCGATGCCCTCCGCTACCCGCTTGCGCAATCAGGCGGGCAAGTGTCCAGATTCGTAGTTGGGAATCTTCCGTTCCTCGTGTGATTGGGATCCGTCGCTTTAGTGCGCGGTGGACAGCGCCAACTGGCGCGTTCCAGAAAGGGCCTTCCAGAGATCGAAGCAATTGACGCCTCTACCTCGGCGGAAGGCCGGCGGAAGGCGGCGGAAGTAAAGCGGGGGCGTGTCCGCCTGCGAACGGCGGTGGAGGCTCGGCGGACGGCGGCGGCAGCTAACGTCGTCCCCGCAGGTGCAGGGATGCCAACCTCTTGTGATCTGGGTCTGGGAGCCCGCCACCTGGGCCGTGCCCGGCCCTCGCCGGCTTTCGGGAGAGCCCGCCCGCCATGCGTTGGTTGGTAGAGATGCGCCTGGGTTCCGTCCTTCCGTCCAGGGCCTTTTGGGTGGGTGCTGTGCAAGGACGCATCAGGATCTTCTTCGGCCCGCTGTCGATTGCTTCGTCCTCGTTTGCCTTGTCAGGCATGCTCTGTGTCGGCGTACCACTCAGTGTTATTAGGCCCTGGGGTTTCTGTTGGTTTGAGTTGTGCTTCGCAGTCGTGCCGCGCCTGTGGACTGGGCTCATGGTCTTGCTGCTTGTGCTTCGCAGTCGCGATGCGCATTGTTCTTCTGCTTCGCACTCATGATGCGTTTGTTGCGTTTGCCTGGCATCCAGGAGGCAACGGTTGTTTCTCTGCATGCCACGCGGGGGTTTTGCTGGCCTGGCGTGGCCCGACACGCAAAGCAAGCGAACAATGCAGAGTCGAGCGCACCGTTTTGGTATTTGACTCGTATCTGGCGGTTTCGGTCTCATTCGGCCCTGTCCTCATGCCGTGCTCCTCCTGCCTCGCTTCCTGCCCATTCCCCCCCCGTCCCCCCCCCGTTTCCTCCTTCCCCTTGCCCCCCGCCTGCGCCCTCCCCTCCCCCGCCCCTCGCCAGCTCCGCCCGTTCGTCTCTCGCCGCCCCCGTGTCCGGCGGCGACCTCGCCAGCAGTGGGGCGCGGGCCAGGGCTGTTTCAAGCTATCATGTGTGTTGCATGTGTGCGCGTGTGTGCGTGCAGGGTTCCGCCCCTCAGTGGTGGGCCTTGCGCTGCATTGCAGTGTTGATGCGGCCCTGTACCACGCGGTGCTTGTGATTGCTTGGTAGTGTTGTTTGCATTGTTTTTCCTTGCGTGGGTAATCTCCATGGTTTTGCAGCATCTTCGCTTTGATTGTTGCGTGTGTTGCTTCGTCCCGCCTTGCATGGAGTGCCAGCGCCATCGCCCGCTGTCGCGTGGGGCGGGTGGATTGGCGTGGGATGCGAGCCTGCCCCATTACTCGAGTAGGGGATCGATTCCAGACTTGATTGTACTCCAGAGTTCATACCCTCGTCGACCCTCCTGAACACATGCGCAGCATGTTCGTAGCTCCACAGATGTTCTACGTATTCGTTTTGAAGATTCGGCAAACGTTCGAATGTCAGGGCAAACCGATTCTGCAGCCGATTTGCGCCCGTCGACGGGCGCCTGCCGAAGCGCGGCGCGAGAACGGGCCCTCGAAGAGGCGAGGCGTTGCTCCCGTTACGCTCCTGGGGGGGCGCGCCAGGATGCCGCCGTCGCCCGCTGCCGCCGCCGTCCTCCTCCTCCTCCTCCTCTTCCTCCTCCTCCTCCTCTTCCTCCTCCTCCTCCTCCTCCTCCTCCTCCTCCTCCTTTTCCTCCTCCGTGGCGGGTGGATCGGCGTGGGGTGCGAGCCTGCTCCACCACCGCCGACGAGCGCGACAGACCCTCGACGCGGCGCCGCCGCCGCCCCAGTGGCGTTCCCCCGTGGGGGGGGGCTCGCCAGGGGGCCACCATAGGAATATCGGCGGCCCAGGCACGTTCAGTCAGCCACGTGCAGAGAGGGGGTAAGGAAGGGGGGGGGCTGCTTAGAAACACCCCTGCTTCTTAGAAGGCGCGGGCCTTGTCTGTGGACGTAATTACGGCCAGCGCCTTTTCAGAAGCGGCCTTCTTCTGAGTCCCCCCCTCCCCCTGCCCCCTCCTTCGCGCCGACAGCACGAGCGCTGTGCGCGGCTACGGGTTTGGCCGGCCACCGCTGCGGAGGCGAGCGGTGGAAAAGATGAGGGCGGCTCGGGGCCGTCGGGGCGCTGCAGCAGCCAGGCGCCCCACAGGAGGCGGCCCGTTCAGCAAAGGCGAGATTGACATCGGCAGGGGCAGTGCCAAAGCCCCGCCGAGCAAGTGGGGCAACCCCGTCCCCGTCACGCGCCGCGGCAGGGATAGCACCATCCCGGCCTTCGTGGGCTGGCCCCCGACGCGGTCAGATCTGATCGAGGCGCTCTTTGGGTTCGATGGCGGCGCCCCGGGGTGCCTCTGCGACTTTTCACTGCGACTGCCACGCGGACGCCATTGTCGCAGCATGGCGAGCAGAAGCAAATCGCGCGCCTGCCGGGGCGCGGTGCCGCCGCTGGGGCCCGGGCCCTTGGAAGTTCATGGGCTGGCCCGACTTGGGGGCCGCGCTCTTGGAGGGGATCGCACAGGCCGCGGGGACCGGGCAGCTGAGCTGGGGAGCGCGCCCCGTGCGGCTTGGCGGCGCAGGCGGTCCTGTCCGGGACGGGCCCGAGCGAGCCATCCGACTTCGCGAGGACAGATGTCTACAAGGCAGGTCGAAGGTGGTTAAGTTCTAACAGGTGTGCTTCAAACCAGGGGCCGAGCAGGCCACCGCCACGACTTGGGCCACGTCGCAGCGGGCTTCCCGCCCGCCGCCACCAGCTGGCCGCCCCTCCCGCAGCCGTTACCAGGGCTCCCCGGCCTCGCCGTGCATAGCCCCGCCGGAGGCCGCCCGCGCAGGGGCGGAGGCATGTTCGCCGGGGGCGGCGACGCCCCCCTGACACCGCTACGCAACTTAGTGAACCGCTGGATCGGCGTCGAAACCAGGGGCCTGGAGAGGGGAGCGGCGCTTCGTGACGTGCTCGCCTTGCTTGCTTGTGCCCCCGAGCCGCCGCCGCAGCTTCGCACGCAAGGGAGTCGCGAGGCTGGGCCTCTCATCGCTCTTGGCCGGCAGCTGCGAGCTTTCCTCGCCGAAGAGGTCGCCCCCCCATTGCGTCCTGCGCGCGGGGACTCACCGCCCGTGATCTCGCCGTTCGCGGGCCCAGTGCTGGCTGCCGACGCCGCCGGAGCTCCGGGCCCGCCGTTGGAGTTGTCAAGCCAGCAGCCCTTGCGCATGGCCGTTTTAAACCCGGGCCGGTGTGGCTTGCTCGCCCTCGGCACAGACGCGCTCTTAGATTGGCGGTTGCAGGCGATGGCGCAGCTTCTGCACGATGAGAATATCGATATTTGCATCACCCCCGGTGCGCGATTCCCGCCGGGTGCGGCGCTGCCGGCAGGGTACCCGTACTGTTGGCTGGGCGAACGCTCTGCTTCGTGGGGCGCTGTCGGGATTTTCTTGCGACCCGAACTGCTTCCGGTAGTCCGCCCGCTGCCTGACATCTCGTCTGCGCGGGTCCAGTGGTTTGAAGTTTGGACCTCGTCGAGCGGCGCTACTGCCGCGTCGGGGCCGTCTCTTGTCTTTGCCGCAGTTTACCCAGCGCCAGGCGGCGACGTGGAAACCTGGAGCGCGATCCTTGGTGAGCTCACTCGATTGCGCTCGCGCTTTCCGCATGCCTCGTTCCTCGTCGCTGGGGATGCAAATATCCATCTGTCCTACGTCCTTTCGCACCGCCCGGGGTGCGGCTGCTGCCATTGTCACCAATCCCCGGAAGATCGCGATATCGAGGCGATGCTGTGCGCTGCCTCGCTCATCGCGTGCAACCCGCCGGTGCCCACGCACGATTCTGGCACGTGCATTGACCTTGTCCTCGCGGACTTGGGCCAACAGATCTCCGTTGCTGTCAAGGAGGCCGTGGCCGTGGCCTCTGACCACCGCCTGCTGTGCTGGTCAATGCCGTGCCAGTGTGACCGCTCCGCGCACGTAGGTTTTGGCCGAGTCAGCTGGCGCACTGATTCCCAGTGGGATGACGCCCTTAGCGCGGTGGAACCGCTTCTCCAATTTGCAGCGTCTGCGGTTGAGCTGTGCGTGCATGCGCCGTGGCTCCGCCCTCCGTGGAGCGGAGGCCAGGCCTCTGTCGCCCAGCGCCGCGTGCTCCTGGACGTGGCCGCGTGGTCACGTGACGTGCTATACACTCTTGCGGGCCACGCTGCGGGGGTCACCCGTGCGGTGACGTCGGCGGCGTCTCGCAAGCGACGCCGGCCCGTTGGGCCAGCCCCGGCGGATTTCTCTGATCACCAGGCTTTTAAGAAAGCGGCCACGCAGGCAGCCTGGGATGCTAGGAGGGGCGCGGCCCAACGTTTTCTCCACCTTCGGGCTTTGAACCCTGGGGCTGCGGAGCGCTTCCTGTCCTCATTCTTCGCCGGCCAAGACAGGTTTGAGATCGCACTCGCCGACCCTGCCACGGGACGGGGATTCAGTGCCGACGAGATGCTCCAAGCCATCGAGCAGGATCTGCAGGCGAGGGCCTCCAACAACTTTCCACATGACCGTGAGGCATGCCTCGCCACCGCACGGGCGGTGTCCGCCGTTCGCCAGAGCGGCGCGGCTCGTGCTGGCGCCGGTCTCTCCACCAGGGGCCGGCGCCTTTACACCATGGCTGAGCTTGCGGACGTTTTAGAGACATTTAAAGTGGCATCCAGCGCGCTACGTGGCTGTTATGCCTCCGTTAAGTCACCATGCGTGCAGGGCCGGCGCCTCACGCTAGCGTTGGCGAATCTCTCTAGGTCCTGTGGTCTCACCAGCACATGCTGGTCCGCGAGGCAATTTACACCGCTTCACAAGTCGGGCCCCCGCGTGGTGCGTGATGTCGCGTGCCTCCGGCCCATCTCGATCTCCACTGTCATGTCTGCGGTTGTGGACGCCCTCTGGACACAGCGCAACCGCTCTGTGCTCACGCAATATTGCGGCGCTGGCCAGCAGGGCGGGGTCGGGGACCCCTTGCTTGTGTTGCTAGCGCTGCTGCTCCACGCGCAGCTCCGCGGCGCTCAAGGGCTCCCCACGTACTGGGCGCTTACTGACCTTCGCTGGGCCTTTGATGTGGCCTCGCATGATGCCATGCGCCTGTCGTCGTATCTTGCTGGCGTGGTGGAGGACGAGTGGCTCTTGTTGGATGATTTCATTCAGATGGACATCCAGTTTGTAGCCCTCCAGGGGCTGGCGTCTGAGTTTTTTCGGCTGCCCTGCGGCACCGCCCAAGGTAAGCGTTTTTCGGCGTATGTGTTTAATGCCGAGGTGAAGTGGCTAGCTGATGCTGTAATGGCTGTCCTGCCGCAGGGTTGTGCAACCTGGGTTCCGCCGGTCTACCGGCGCGCTTGTCCAGTTGGCGTGGACCCTCCCCCTCCCTTTCCACTCCGCCCCCCTTCACCCCCCTCCGTCGACGCGGCCGCGGCGATCGCGACTAGCGTCTCCGCAACGGCACTGGGCGAGGGCGCGCCGTGGGCTCGAGCCGCGGCGGAACTGGCCGAGTGGGCGTGCGGAGGGGCCACTGAAGCCGATCGTGCCGCAGCCCAGGACGCGCTGGGTGCGGAGCACTTGCAGCCACTGCAGTTCTCTGACGATCTGACTGTCCCTTGCCCGTCCCCAGGCGCCCTCCGCGCCGTTGTATCTGCCGAGCCAGACTCTGCGTGTAGCCGGTTTGCCCGCGCTGTCCGTGCCGACTTTAATTACGCCTCTGGTAAAACAGCGGCCATGGCCGTTGCTGGTAGCCCCGACCCCGGGTGGGTGGGCTGCCCCGTCGTGGACCAGAAGCTGGTGCTTGGCGTTCTCGTTGACGCCGAGCTCACCTTTCAACCCCTCCTCCGCTCTGTTTTGGCCCGCGGCCACGCGTTGTTTGAAGCGCTTTTCCACGCTGGGGAGAGCGGCGGATTCGGCCTCCCCGTCCTTTCTGCGCAGGTCCCCCTCCGGGTCGAGAGCGCTATCTTATACCCTTCTCCTTTTCTGCTCTTGGCCCATCGGGCTGAGTATGAGTTGAATCGCATGCAGGCCGCGTGGGCTAGGAGGCTCCTGGCGTGCACCACTGGCCCCCCTGTGCCAGGCGAGGTGGTCGTTGCGCAATGCGGCTGGACGTGCCGGTTGGGCACGCGGATGCTCGAGCGAGCAATCATGGCGCGCGCCCGTCTTTTGGCGCAGCCTCCTGACCACCCCGGCACCCGCATGCTCGCGCTGGCGCGCCGCCTTACGTGCGCCTCCTGGGCGAGCGCCGTCGCCGCCCGCATGGCGGAGCTCACGCCACCTGTCCTGGACATCGATGTCCACCCAGCTTTCCGCCACCCTCTGCGTGGCGCCCAGGGCTCTCTGCAGTTGCGTAGGTCTCTGCTGCGTGACTTCAAACTCCAGGTGGTTCGCCCGGCCCTGCGGGCGCGCGATCGGGCCGCGTTCCAACGCGCGACCGGCGCCTGCTTGCCCACGCTCGGGATGTCCTTTGCTGTGCTCGTCCCCGAGCCCAACCAGCTACCGATGGCCCTACTTCAGTTGGATTTTGGGCCACATATGTGGCGCGACTTTCGCATGTGGTCCGTAGCGCGTATGTCCGGGGCATGGCCCCTCCCAGTCCTTGGCGTGCCGTGTCTCCCCGTCACTCTGGACCGCTGTGCTGCTTGCGGAGCTGCGCAGGTGGACATTGCCCATGCTATTTGCGGCTGCCCCAGGCAGGCCGCGCAGCGTGCCGATTTGGAGTCTCGCGCCCTGCTCCCGCCGCTATCGCACGCAGCCATGTACATGTACCAGCTCTTCCGCGAGGGGCCGCCGCCTGAAGAGAGGTGGCACCACGTTCTATACGTGGCGCGCGCCTTGCACGACTCGATAGGCTCGCGCCCGTTCGAAATTCCTTCCCGACCTGGTGGGGGGCCTGCGGCCCCGCCCCCCAGGGGGACTTAAGCAATTTCACCGCCGCTTGTGGCGCTGGATCCGGTTGGGATCTGACTGCGAGTGGCCTTTGTTCTTTTAAGGGCTGGGCGAGGCTGCCGCGCCCAGGGGCCCAGTGCAGCCGCGTTGCTCTGTGCGTCTGTGGCGGCGGTCTTCCCCCAAGCCATCTGGCTGCCCAATGCCTGGCGCCTTGTCCCCCCCTTTTTCTTTTCCTCTTTCGACCGCTCGCGCGGCCTCCTGGCTGCTGTCCGTCCCCGTGCCGCGAGCGGCCGGGGAGGGGGAGGAGCGAACTCTGCCCCCCCCCTTGCACCCCGCCGCCCGCTGCGCCGCCCCTCCCTTTTTGCCCTCTGAGGTGCCGGTCGGGGAGGGGTCGCACTGGCCGCGAGGCCAGGGCGCCGTTGCCCGCGGTGGTGCCTGGGCCGACCCACGACGGGGGTGAAAGACCCTTCCCGAGACGGGGTCGGCCCCGCGGCCCTGCCCCGGGAGCGCAGGGGCGGCTGCGACCTGAGCGGGCCGCGCGCGGGGGGGCGCGCTGGGGCGGCGCGCGCGGTCGCGCGGTGCTCCGGCCCCCGTCGCTGCGGTATGAAATGAAATGAAAATGATGTCTACAAGGCAGGTCGAAGGTGGTTAAGTTCTAACAGGTGTGCTTCAAACCAGGGGCCGAGCAGGCCACCGCCACGACTTGGGCCACGTCGCAGCGGGCTTCCCGCCCGCCGCCACCAGCTGGCCGCGCGCCCGCGCGATGAAGCAAGGAGGGCCTGGGAGCAGACTTACTGGAGGAGCTCGAGACGGGTCACGGGCATCTTGCACGAGAGGCTGCCCGGCAGGAGGCGGTCAACTGGGGCGCCACAGAACCAGCGAACTACACTAGCGCGGAGGACCGCGGCGATGGTCTCCGGGAACCCCTCGCGGACGAGGTGTAGTTGCGCCTCTGATTAGACGACATGCGCGCTCGTGCACGATGGCGCGTGCGAGGCCGCCGCGAACATCCTTGCCCGACAGGGCCGCCAGAGTATGCCGGGGCCCACGGAGAACATTAACCTCTTGAGGCCCGCGCGAAGTCATCTGCTCTCTCGTCACCGACGCCACGGGCGCGCATCGGCTCGTTAAGGTCCGCGCGGGCGCGCGGCGCATGGTGGCCTGCGAGCTCGAGAGCAAGATTTATTGCAACGCCGTTGGGGTGGCGGGCCGCGCTGTCCGGCGCTTTGCTGCGCGCGATCTTCTGTTTCCTGGGCGGCGCCTGGCTCGTGGGGTCGCTGGCTTGCGCCGACGACCTGGGCGCGCTCGGCCCCAGGCGTCGCGGGAGCTTGGCCGCGCTCTTCGCGGTCATCTCCGCCGGCGCCACAGGCCCCCCCCGCCCTAACGAGGGGCGGCTTCGAAGGGGTTTTGCTCGGTGGCAGCCTGTCGCCCGGAGACGGCGCCGCGCGAGCGAGATTTCGTTAGTCTGGCGGGGCCTGAGCTTCGCAGCGATGGTCCCTGTCTGGGAGAGGCCGCCGCCGGAGCGCGCGCGCGCGCTTGGACTGCTGGCGCCGAAAGGGCAGGCGAGAACAGGGTCTCCTTGCCCTGGGCGGCCGGGAGGGCGCCGACGTGGATCGACAGGCGGCTGGCAGGAGGGCAGAGGCTGGAGGCGCCCAGCGCGTTCGAGACCGAGGCGCGGGCATCTCCGCTCGGGCGCGAGGGCAGAGACGGGGCGCTGCCTGGCAGGCGGCCCGGGGGCGCCGCCGGACGGCTGCGCCCGAGGAGCTCGCCGGCGCCCCGCGCTGGAGCCCCGTGTAGGCGTGGGCCGAGGCGGGCGGCTCGAACAGGGCCGCGCCCGTCTCCCCAGCGCGAGGTCGTTTTCGAGGCCCGGGGAGCTCCCCAGCGCGAGTTCGTTTTTGAGGCCAGGGGAGCTTCCCAGAGGGCGAGCGTGAAGATTCCGGGGTCGACTTAGAATCGTAGAAACGCTGGCGCGCCGCCCAGGGCCGCGTCGACCAAATGGCCGTCCACGGACTCCAGCCAGCGGGCTATCGGAGGAGGCGAGGTCGCGCAAGATGGCGCTGGGCCTGACTTGGCCCGCACGCGATGAGAACCAGGAGGCTGGCGACCTCGGCGACGTGACGACGGATTTCGACGAGCCCCTCAGGATCCGCGTGGCGGCCGCGGACCTGAGAAGGCATGTGCTCGACGAGATGGCGCCAGCCTCCGAGGGCCCTGTTGCGCGAGACCGCCGCGCTCGATCCCGGACCTAGGTTTTTAAGCATAGAGAATGCGTGTGTCTGTGTCTGTGTCTGTGTCTGTGTCTGTGTCTGTGTCTGTGTCTGTGTCTGTGTCTGTGTGTTTGTGTGTGTGTGTGTTTTGTGTGTGTGTGTGTGCGCGTGTGTGTGTGTGTGTGTGTGTGCGTGCGTGCGTGCGTGCGTGTGCGTGCGCGTGTGCGTGCGTGTGCGTGCGCGCGTGCGTGCGTGCGTGCGTGCGTGCGTGCGTGCGTGCGTGTGTGTGTGCGTGTGTGTGTGTGTGTGTGTCTGTGTGTGTGTGTGTGTCTGTGTCTGTGCCTGTGCCTGTGCCTGTGCCTGTGCCTGTGCCTGTGCCTGTGCCTATGCCTGTGTGTGTGTGTGTCTGTGTCTGTGTCTGTGTCTGTGTCTGTGTCTGTGTCTGTGTCTGTGTCTGTGTCTGTGTCTGTGTGTGCGTGTGCGTGTGCGTGTGCGTGTGCGTGTGGTGTGGTGTGGTGTGGTCTGTGTGGTCTGTGTGTCTGTGTGTCTGTGTGTCTGTGTGTGTGTTTTTCCCAACCATCCTGTGGTGTTGGGTCCTCGTTTTGAAGAGACGGTGCCCCGCGTTCCTCTCCTCCTCCTCCTCCCCCTCCTCCCTCCTCCCCCTCCTTGCCTCTGCTCTCGGCACACCTCTCACGCGTTTCGTAGCCCCATAGGGAGCTCCACCGAAGGCCCCAGTGGGGGTGTTCGCATGCGGTTCCCCCACCCAGGGCAGCGTTTCGTGGCCCCATAGGGAGCTCCACCGAAGGCCCCAGTGGGGGTGTTCGCATGCGGTTCCCCCACCCAGGGCAGCGTTTCGTGGCCCCATAGGGAGCTCCACCGAAGGCCCCAGTGGGGGTGTTCGCATGCGGTTCCCCCACCCAGGGCAGCGTTTCGTAGCCCCATAGGGAGCTCCACCGAAGGCCCCAGTGGGGGTGTTCGCATGCGGTTCCCCCACCCAGGGCAGCGTTTCGTGGCCCCATAGGGAGCTCCACCGAAGGCCCCAGTGGGGGTGTTCGCATGCGGTTCCCCCACCCAGGGCAG
>CAUYUJ010011057.1:403794-443794 GCA_963575745.1 Prorocentrum cordatum | reverse complement strand
TCCTCTTCCTCCTCTTTCTCGCCAGGACCAGTCCTCCTCTTTAGCCCTGAGTTTTGAAACGGCCAACGTTTCAGGGTGGGGGACTGGTCAGAGGTATCTCGAGGGTGCAT
The DNA here is from genome assembly GCA_963575745.1 of Prorocentrum cordatum. Lineage (NCBI taxonomy): Eukaryota > Dinophyceae > Prorocentrales > Prorocentraceae > Prorocentrum > Prorocentrum cordatum. The sequence goes on along the minus strand of CAUYUJ010011057.1, from coordinate 443,684 downwards.
CTGCCCACGTAATGCTTATGCAAGAGCACCACATTCTGGCTGGGGAGGGGATCCACAAAGCTAGTGCCTGGTCGACTCGGCGTGGTTGGCGAGGTATTTGAAGTCCAGCGGCCCCTGTGGAAGGTTCTGGGAGTACTGGCGGAGTGGCGATCTTCGCGAGGGACTTCCTGGGCCTCCACCTCAATCCAGTTCAAGGGGCCCAAGATTACAGCGTTATCTCGGGTATCGTGGGCATCCCAGGTGGCATTGAATGTTGTGTTACCTCGGTCGACCTTTGTGACGGCAGTGGTTCCGACTCCAAGAATCAGCATCTCCTGTCCGACGAGGGATTGGCTGCTTCCAGTTCTTGTTTACCGTGGCTCATCGAAGGGGATTTCAACAACCCCCCGAGTGATTTACACGAGCAGAGTTTTCACAAGCAGAGTGGGGGCATTATTATGTTTCCTGACTGGTTGGGTACCTGCCTTACCACGGGAGGGATGCGGATGAACGGTTACTTTATCGCCCGTCCTGGGCTAAGTTCCGCCGCCCAGGCCTCGGATCGCCTTTCCGATGGGGATACCTCGCCCCAGTGGCCCGTTCGCCTTACTCTCTTCCCTCAGTTCGGCAAACTCAGAGCCCTCAATTTGAAGCGACCCGCTCGGTTCCCCGCCGCTCGCATGATCGGTCCTCTGCGTGAAGCTCTTGGCTACCATCCCACTCAGGCGCGGACCACGGAGGCTTTAGAGGCGGCGCATCGCGGTGATGGCCCCGCCACCCAATCTCTCCTCACCTCGTCCTACCTACTCTCTGGGCGGATCTGGCGGAAATGGAAATTGCGGAAGCGGCGGGAGTTGAATTGAAGGACCTTGGTTCCCGTGGGGTCCCCCCGTCTCTGGTTTGGTCCTCGGTTGCGGCGAAAGACGTGAAGCCTTCCAGACACCCCGAGCTGCTAAGGCCACGGGCATGCTTGAGGCTGCCTTTCAGCACCCCGACCAGGACGGCCTCTCGGACGCCATTTCCTACGGTTTTCCTGTCCCCCTGGCTGTCAACAAGCGCGCGGGGGGCTACGAGCATCTCTTCCGTGAGTTTTTGAACTGGCGCCACCGCTCCGCTGACGCTATCGACGCCCTTAGAAACGGACTTGAGTGCGGCATCAATGTTTTTTGGGTCCACCGTCCGCGAGGCCCTGGATTCGGTCCTCAAGAGGACTCGGCAAGAGGCTTCGCAGGGATGGAGGAGTTGGCTTTTGCAAGGGATCGGCCAAGGAGGGCGAAATGCTCACCTGGCTTCTAAGGCCCCCACCCCCTGGCACCCTACCACCGTGCTTTCCTGCGAAGGAAAGGTGGTGAGTGATCCCTTAAGTGTCATGCATTTCGAGACTTCTAGGTACATAGGGCTGTGGAGAGCCCCCCCCTCCCCCACCCCTACCCCTGCGTCGTTCACCCCCGCCCCTCCCTTGCCGCCACTCGAGCTGGATGCAGTTCGAAATCTGTGCTTTCGGCACAAAGAGCGGTCGGCGGTGGCCTCCGACGGTTTCCACATCAGGCACATCGGCTGGTTGTCTGATCAAGGTTTGAGCGCCTTGCTGTCCATCTTTCAGGTCATGGAAACCTCGGGGGTGCTCCCCGCGACCTCGCCATCAGTGGCGTGCTCTGTTTCCTGGCCCTCCGCCCCCCCGTCCAGCTGAAGCGCAGCGTCAGCATGGCGGTTGCGGCAAATGGGCGCGCAGCTCCTGTGGGCGCCAGAAGAACAAACAGCCGTATTACTTCTGCCGCCGCCGCGGCTCGCTGCGCTGCCAGTCCTCGACCGTCCCGTCAGGCTCAGCATGGGGGGGATCTTCAGGGTTTGCTCTTGCGCAGCCTGGTGACGGTGCTCGCGCGCCGGGCCTTCAAGGCGGCAGTGGCCCCCCGCGGCCTGGCAGCCAGCTTGCTGCCCTCTCCCGGGCCGAGCTGGAGTCCTTCGTCGCGCTGTCGGACAAGCTGGGCAAGACGGAGGGCGCCCGCTGGTCGAGGCCGAGCTCAGCTCGCTGCTCGTCGACCCCAGCAGATTCCAAGGGTTGGACTGGAGGAACAATTGACGCGCGCCCAGCGGGGCAGGGTCAAGCACGGGCGCCGCGTGGAGAAGGAGCTCAATCGCACCGAGACCTTGGAGTCTCAGCTGGTTGCACAGCGCAGTCTTGTGAAGTCGATGTCTCTGGAGCTGGAGCAGCTTGACCAGAGCTATGAGGCATTGGCGAATAAGGCGTTTGCCGCCCGTGCTGGGCCTGCCGCGAAGGCCGCCCAGCCCGCGATCAAGCTCGAGAGACTGCTCGACGGCAAGATCGATGGCATCAGCGTGGACATCGGCTCTCTCTTCTCGACTGGCGACGACGAGCTCGACGAATGGACCCGCGTGGAGGTCTGGAGGTCGACAAGAGGCGCGACACCCTGGTCGCGTCCCTCGCTGACATGGCCAAGGACTTGTTCGCCGAAGCTGCCTCCAGTGCTCGCGAGGCAAAAGAAGCGCACTCCCTGGTCAAAGCTCGGCTGGATGCAGAGCGCAGGAGGACGGGAGGCGCGGGGCTGCAGGTGGTCCTCTGGTCGCTGCTGATGCTCCTGAAGTCGCCGAAGCTGTTCCAGCTGCAGCAGCGGCAGGCGCCGCCTCTTCTACTGAGCGGGAGTCCGCCGAGTCCGCCGCGGCCCATGAGGGTGGCAGCGGCGACAACTTGGGCGACATGCTCGCGCGCGTCCGCGCGGAGGCGGCCCAGGTCTTTGAGCTTGCGCCCGCCCGCCCCGCAACCAATGCGCGGCGGTGCGTGTCCCGAGTTTATGGCTCGTGAGGGGGATCGTCAGCTTCTTAACGTGAGCCCAGCTCTTTTGCCTGTGCCGGCCACTGGGTCCAGGGGCACATCGGATGGTGTCTCGGGTTCCCCCGGGTTGCCTGGCCGCGGGGTTCCTGAGACCATCCGAGGTCTGGAGCTCGACGCAGTGCTTCAAAACAATGTCTGGAGGCTGGAGGCTCCTCGAACTTTGCATGGTCGTTGCAGCAGCATGCGCGGCCGCCGATGCCCGTGCAGTCTGCCAGTTTCCCTGGCCATATGTCCAGCTCCCGTCGCCTGAGGCGGGGGCGCTCTTCTAACCCTGTCGCCGCCGCGCCCGAAGCCCCCCCGTGCTTCTTTTCCGTGGAGGTTGAAACGGTCAACGGTGCTGCTTGGTCGTCGGTGAACGGCTGCCTCAGCGTTCGGCCCGCGTTGTGCTCGTCCAGGAGCACGATCTCCAAGAAGGGGGCCCTTTGGACTTGGCGTCTCAGTGGTGCCTCAATAATGGCTGGAAGTCTCTCTGGATCCCAGGGGCCCGAGGGCCTGGAGAAGGCCCGCCCTGTGGGGTGGCGATCTTGGCCAGGTCTTGGCTCGGGCTTCATGCCCTTCCTGACGGGATTAGTTTCTTCGCCCACAGAGCGATAGCTGGCGTTGTCCACCTTCCAGGGGGTCAGTCTATTCTCCTCTCTTCTATCTACCTCGGAGATTCTTTCGGGTTGGACGACTACAGCTTAGACATTCTGGGTCGCGTGGGAGCTTCTCTGCTGGCGCGTGGCCTGCCCTTCGTGTTGAGCGGCGATTTTAACTGAGTCCGAAGCCTTGCACGAGTTCGAGTTCGTTAATAATTTGCGCGCGTAGTTGGTTGAGAAAAGTGTTGTAGGTTGTTTCGGCACGGGCGGCCCGAAGCGTTTCGATTATTACCTAACAGCGTAGACTGATAGGTTTCTAGTTGACTCAAAAGAGCTCACAGATCACTCCACAGGGGGGTCCGGGCAGGCGTTGGGAGTTGCCGGCCGGCAGGGTGCCGGGCCTGTGCCGGGCTCGTTTTTCACCAACAGTCACACACTTCGTGCTCGTCGACCTCTCAGAACCCCATTCCCAGGCCACATTCTGAATAACCGGATGCAACAGTCATACACTTGGTGCTCCTTGACCTCCCAGAACGCCATTCCCGGGCCACATTTTGGAATGCCCGGAGCCAACTGTAGGCCACTTCGTGGTCTTCGAGTCCCCAGAACTTCATTCCCGGGCCACATTTTGAATGCCCGGAGCCAACTGTAGGCCACTTCGTGCTCTTCGAGTTCCCAGAACTCCATTCCCGGGTGAATGCCCGGAGCCAACTGTAGGCCACTTCGTGGTCTTCGAGTTCCCAGAACTCCAACTGCCCGGAGCCAACTGTAGGCCACTTCGTGGTCTTCGAGTTCCCAGAATTCCTGGGCATGATTTTGAATGCCCGGAGCCAACTGTAGGCCACTTCGTGTTCTTCGAGTTCCCAGAACTCCATTCCCGGGCCACATTTTGAATGCTGAGGCAGGCTGAGGCTGAGGCAGGCTGAGGCTGAGGCTGAGGCTGAGGCTGAGGCTGAGGCTGAGGCTGAGGCTGAGGAGGCTGAGGCTGAGGCTGAAGCAGAGGCTGAGGCTGAGGCTGAGGCTGGCTGAGGCAGGCTGAGGCTGAGGCAGGCTGAGGCTGAGGCTGAGGCAGGCTGAGGCTGAGGCTGTGTCTGTGACTGCCGTTGCCACTGCGACTGTCATCGCGAATGCGACTACGACTGCGAGAACAGCACAATTCTACAACTGGGTTCTCATCTGAATCTTAAGGGGGATGCTTCCAGATATGCTCCTACACATCGCTGTTAGGTTGCTTTGCCGGGATAATTTAATCGCTTCGCTCATTCCGCCGGCCCATATTGTCGCACCGTTGTGGGCTAGCCGAGTTTGGGGGCCTCCGTTTTTGGGCTTCTTGGGGCCTCTTTTGGGCCTCTTGGGCGCCTCTTGGGGCGTCTTGGGGGCCTCTTGGGGGCCTCTCGGGGCTTTTTTGGAGCCTCCTGGGCGCCTTCTGGGGCGGAGGGCTCGATTTTTCAGTTCTCGGTTCTCCTCTTGAGCCCCTCTTGGGCGCGTCTTGGGGCCTCTTGGTCCGTCTTGGGCGGCACTTGGGCCGTCTTGGGGGCCCTCCTGGGCCGTTCTGGGGCCGTCTTGGGAGCCTCGTGGGCCGTCTTGGAGCGGTCTTGGGGGCCTCTTGGGCCGTCTTGGAGCGTCCGGAAGCCGAAAAAGCCAGAACGCAAAAAAACATAGAAAAAACAATGAAAGTCAACGATTTTGGCTTCTTGGGGCCCTCTTCGGAGGCCTGTTGGAAGGCCCTTGGGGCGTCTTGGAGGCCTCTTGGGCTGTCTTGGGGCCCTGTTGGGCGATCTTTGGCCGTCTCGGGGCCCTCTTGGACCGTCTTGGAGGTTTCTTGGGGGCCTCTTGGCCCGTCCTGGGGCCCTGTAACAGGGCTCCGGCATCTTTGGCCCGACCTTGCCGGGGACTTGCCGGGACCTTGCCGGGGACTTGCCGGGACCTTGCCGGGGTACCTTTCGCCCGGGGACCCCCAGGGGCCGCCCCGCGCGCGCGAACTAGAAATATTGTTAACCAGGTACCGGAGATCTTAGCACGCCCTGGCCCGTTGGGCCGGCGAACTTTGTGATTTCGGGCGGCCAGGCCGCGCAGTCTGTGTCCGCGGACTCCCGGTCGCCCTCGTTCGCGCCCCGCGCCCCAGTGCGGTCAATTTTTGTGCGGGGCTGGCTCAGCTCCACGCTGTCGTTCCGAAAGCCCTCCCCGGTCCCCGGTCGTCGCGGAAGCCCCGATCGGCCCCAAGCCCGAGCCCCCGTCGCATGAGCGGTGCAAGACTCTGGTGCGCAAGGCCCTGGTTAGGGCCCAGCGGGGGGAGTTCGATGCTTCAGACGACGTCCTTTCTGTGGCCTACAAGCAGTGGGCTAATACTTATGAGAAAGAGTTGTGTAATGTTATGGGCATTGCCCTCCCGTTCTACGGGGCTTGTGGGAAAGGAATTCCGCTATGGTGGCGCCCCGTCTTTGGGCGTGACCGAGGCGCGCCGTAGCCCGTGCCGCACGCCCCCGCGCCGTAGCCTATGCCGTTGATGCGCCGAGCCTGCCGCTGCAAGATCTTCCAGGACCGCGGGCCTGGCTGCCCGTTCGACAGGCCGCCGCGATCGCCGCATCATTGGTGGCCCCCCTGGAATTGCGACCACTATGACGGGCGCGGCGGCCCATCTCAGTCTGCGCCTGGTCGGAAGCCCATGGGGGCCGAGGACGTCGTCGCGGCCCAGAGCGGGCGGGTCGATCTCGATTGCGATCACCGCGTCATGCCCTCCAACCGCAGCAACCACATGATGAGCGACGTCGTCGATGATCGCGGCAGGGGTCGTGGCCGAGACCGACGTGGCCGCGAGCGCTCTAGTTCAAGCAGGAACAGCTCTCCACGCGAGAGGTGGAGGGATGACCCAAGCCTTGCCGGCTCACCCGCGCCCCCGGCACATCGGGCTGACAAGATGGGGCTCTTCGGCACCTAGCCGCGGGCACCTCGCACAGGCGCAGTCGCGCGCGAAGGGCGCCAAATCCGAGGAGATACGATTGGGGGCGAACCAACCTCTGGCAGAGCGGCCCAAGGACCTTTGGGAACGCCCCTCAAGGACCAGGCCGATCCAGCTCAATCACCGGCAGGGCGGCTGCCTTCTAGGGCCCATCACAACCTGCGTCAAGATCTGACGCGTGGCAGACAGGCGCCGTGCATCGCGCGGGGTGGGCTCCAGGAGCGCATGCGCTCAAGCGGCGTCGACGCTTACATCGGGAAGGCCAGGGGCGCGACCCCCCTCCCCGAAAGCCGTCGATGACGCTGCGGCTGCCGACCATGCCAAGAGCATCGGTGCCAAATCGCGACCACAAGATCCATATTTGTATAAATCTATGGCGTCTGGCGCATCGGCAGCAGATGCGAGCCAGGCCACGGGCAAGGGCCGTGCGTTTTGGTACCGACCCGACGCCAGTTACCACGCTGGTTGACCGACCGGCCACGGGCTCACCAATAGACGGCGCTGACGGACGTGACGCGCGACGCGGCAATGATCGCTCGGGCGCGGCCACATGCGAGGCTTCCTCATCAGCACATTCACGCGCAGGGGATCCGATCGAGATCTTTGATGATGACAGACGCTCAGAGACGCATGCGAGGCAATGTGGAGGGTGATGCGACGCGCCTGCTGGGGGAGAGAAGCAACGAATTCGCAGTGCCCTGCGCAACCGCGCGCCACTGCGTCTCCAGGACTTGGACAGGCAGCTGAAGGACGATCTACGGGCGCACGGCTACAGCTGCCAGATCTCACGACAATCGGCTACTTGCCGCCACAGGCCCTTCTACGACTACCAGTACAGCAAGTACTTACAGCATGACGTTCCCGTCTACGACGCCTGCGAGGGTTGGATGAACGTGCAAGAGGTGCTGGAATGGCTCGACGGCTCGACTGTCGGTCAAGGGGTGGATGGTGGACCCGCACCCCGACTATATCACGCTGGTGCTGCTCGCGGACGCAGGCATGACGGACGCATGTGCCAGCGTGAAACAGTGCAGGCTTCAGTTGAAGCGCCTCTCGAGGTGGCCGCGCGGGCGCCCCTGGCACTATATCTGGACCACGAACGGCCGCGCGCGACCGGGCATCCTGGCGCCCGTCTCACCTCATTTGCGGGTCACCGCCACAGGTCAGCCAGAGGGTCTTCAGTATTGCATGCACGGCGCCAACTTCTATTGCATCGAGTTCATCTTCAAATACTGTTTTCATATCGCAAGGAGTACAAACCAGAACGCGATAGCGGCAGGCAGTTCAGTCACGGTTACCCATGCCTTCCAGACGACCCACGCATGCAGTGAGGCATGCCGTGGCTCCGATGTGATCCTGTTCATATCGATGAAGCGCCTGGTGCAGCATGTAGAAGAGATCTGGAGGTCTGCCAACGACGTCCTCCTCACCGGCGAATTCGACTTGGCGATGCCACCTCGCTTCGTCATACAGAATGTGAACATGAACGACAAGGCTGCCCCCCTGGGCTGACCGTGGCAGGAGGAGCTATACTCTGGCCCCTGCGGCGACGTCGACGTGGACAAGAAGCTGGAGCCTGGTGCCCCAGCGTGGAACTGGCGCCAGCCAGATCCCCCGCATGGCCTCAGCGCGAGGACGCCAGAGGGCAACTTCGGAGCCGACGTGCAGTTACCATCTTAATGGTGGGCGGCGTGTACGTCGCAGCGATGACAGACGCAGGGCCACCTGCGGGAGCCCCTTCGGAGCAAGGGTCACTGGCATCAGGTGCCAGGCCCTCATCAGCCGAGGCGGCTGCCATGCCAGCCGAGATCGTTACAGCAATGCGGACACCCACGCGGGGCGACCCGTGGGCGGCGGCGGCTGACCTCCAGTCGGGCATGAGGGATGCCGCGATACGAGCGCCAGCGGGCTCACCTGCCTCGGTGCGACCACTGAGTCAAGCCAGCGTTGCCCCTGGCCATATCGGACGGCGGATTTACACCAGCACCGCCCTACGCGACGCCGCCGATGATCATGGTCATGAGGGCCTGCGATTTGCGTCAGCACATGGATGCCGCTATCCAGTAGCCTGGTCTGGCTGCGGCGATTCGGGCGACCGCGCCATTCGCCGCGCCGCGTCGGCTAAGCCAGGCCACGGGCAGCCCACCAGCGGGCTCGAGCGAAGGCACCGCCCGGCCACGTGCTAAATTCCATCATGGCGCAGAAACGGCATCTCCAGCAGCAGCAGAACGCTATCAACGAGGTGCCCTTGCTGGGGCTGCCTGTCACGGATCGGAACAACTGGGTGCCGCCCTGGGAGTGGTTCGCTGACATGCATTCCGACGGACGTTCGTTCTTGCCAGCCTTCGCGGCGCACCTAGACTACCTACACACGCAGACGCCTGCACCACCACCATCACTGGGCTCTCCTAGGTTTCTGGGTTTCCTCGCCGAGCGTGACAGTAACCCTATGGTCGGCGAGTGCGCCAACAACAGGTGCACTAGGGAACTGGCGGGCGAGATGCTTTGTCTCCAGTCTGTGCGGGTAAAGGACTCACGCGACCGACCGCACATGGCGCACGAACTGCCACCTACAGACCACGACGCCACCGTTGCACCGACCGGGGAGGTGGTATCTAATGCACTGGGGTCACTGCCGCCGTACCTGCAGGAGATGCACGATAGAGTGCGAGGTCAGATGCCGGCGCAGGCCGATGTACGCAGGGGGCAGCAAGCACGCAAGATGCTGGCTCCCATCGTGGCAGCGATTCCCAGCGCGGCAACGCGCCCTCGCAGCAGCTGCGACCACCGACCTACCTGCCCGACGAGACGGCTTCAAGCGCCAGCAGCGCACCGAGTCATGTACGGAGGCTCCCCTTGCCTGGATACCGCTTTCGCGCAGTGCGCGGTATGTTGTGGAGGCTGCCGCGCGGACATCGGTTCCACGCCACATGTTGGGACCGAGCTGCGCGAGTACACTTGGGCAGCAACAGGAATGGTGCACCGGATGCACCGCGTGCGGTGTGTCTTGCGGTGGGCGTTGGCATTGCTCTATGCCCTTACGCGGGCCACCGCGATTCTGAGGCTGCCGACAACACTTCCTTCAACAACGCGACCGAGATGCGCGATCTACGTGAGAACAGGTCGCGGCGCCTACCGCGCTCCTCCAGGCTCCCAGCCAGGCAACTGGCAGTAGCGGGAACGGGGTGCCCCAAATGCGTCCATCGGCGCAGCCGTGGACAGCCCCTCAGGCGAGGACAGCGATCCCAATGCCGTGTTTACTGCGCAGAACAAAAGGCCATCCATCCAGGGCGCGGGAACACCTGCTGCAAATGCCAGCGCGGGGCCACCTGTAATGCTTCAGAATCACCTTGCCGATCCGCTCATGGACAGACTTGAACAGGCACAGTGGGCAAGGGCGGGAGGCAGACCCCACGGGCGGCCACGCTCAACGGCCAGCAAAGCCGACATCCTTGCCAGCACACGCAGTGCACATAGTGCTAACTCTGAACGCGCGATGTCCCGACAGGTCTTCCCGATCCTCGGCTCGAGCTCGGCGTCTAGGTCTAGTGCGGACGAGCCACCGACAGAGACCAGCGATCAGATTACCGACCTATGGATCAGCGAACAGGACCTCATTACCAACGAGGAAAGACAGGCCTGGTTTGCGAGCTGGGACGGCACTGCCATGGCTCAGGGTCTCATCGCGTGGACGCTGGACTTCAGGTGTCGCAGGGGCTTGCAGGGCTCGGACATGGTACGTAGGAGGTCTTCTGCGATTGAACAAGAACCTGCGTGGCTGGAAGAATCCGTGCCATGCTTGCCGACATAGGGTGGCGCGTCAATAGTATTGGCCTCGACGCAGCTCGTCTGTACTGTGATGCCGCGGCTGTGCGTCGACACGTGCTGAGGGTACTGCAGCTCGACCGCTTGTTGTACTTCTGTCTCTCCGCTATCAGTTCCCGTTTTGCCTTCCTCCGCATGTCACGGTTCCTCGGATGATGTGGCCGTCATCATCGCAAGCCAAGTGTTGTTTGGAATACCAATTCCTGATCTCCCGTTTGCTCCAACCACTGGGTTGACGCCCGCGCGTGTAGTCGGGGACAGACAGTCGGCCGTCATGAGACTTACCTTTGTCCTGACCGTTGTTAGTGTGGTTGTCAGAAGAGCCTGCCTCGCGTGCCCCAGCAACGAAGGCGGCAGTGACGGAGCTGCCCCAGAAGACGCTCCCAGCTACCCGGCATTTGAAGCCGACGATGACCGTCGGAGGTGGCCCCAGGCCTGGCATGCAGTCCGTCGCATCGTTGCTTGGCACGTGTCCGTGCAGGCGGGCCTCAAGCTCGTCCTGAGTGGCCGAGGCGGTCTCGGCCTCGGAAGTCGCGTCCATGTTCTAGTCGTCGTCCATGAGTTCGATTTCGCTATCCTCAAGCACGTTGCCGTGCGCAGGCATGGGGATAACGAGCCAGTCCTGGAATGGAGTGGTTTCTTCCTCGTAGCCGCACAGCTCGTCGAAAAGGTCGTTGGCGTATTGCTCGGCTCCCTCGGATCCTGCAGCGAAGGGCGCCGTCAGGAATCAGGTGGTCGACGATGTCGCCGTTGGTGCATCGAACTAGGGGAAATCACCGTATTCGATATTGTCCTCAGTATGTTCTGAGCCAAGAAGCACGGAATCGCCCCCCTCCCCCTTTGCCTTTCGAGCGTCGGGCATCCTATGGACGTGGCGGCCTTCCTCTGCGAGACGTCGTCGTCGACGAACTGTGACTGCTCCATGGACATCCTCCCGTCCAGCCCCCTGGAGCATAATGAAATGGAGAAGATGGAGACTGCGGTCTTCAAGCTCGAGGCGGAGCTGGGGGCGGCTATGCCACTCGTGGCGGCTCTGCAGGGCCAGCTGAAGGCACAGGTCGAGCCTGACTTCGAGAGCACCCGGAAGGAGCTGGATGGCGGCCTCAACCCTAGCTTCACGACGGCGGACCAGGGTTTCATGTCTGCGGAGGTGCCGATTGACAGCGTGCCTTTCGTCGAGGCGCTGACGGCTGTTCAGCAGGGCGACTCCATGGTGTACAAGGGCTCCGTGGAATTCAACGCCAAGGAGCTGGAGGCCTCCCTCGTGGAGGTGAAAGCCAAGATGGCGGCGGCCCTCCGGTCTACGTGCGCCTGAAGAGCGCGGGCGGCGCGGTGTGCGTCGAACCGAGGTCGGCGTGTGCCGAGCCTGGGGTTGTACCCAGGTTTGGCTTACGCCCAGGCAGAGGATCCTGAGGGGGCCCCGCGGTATAATTCAATGCGTGACCCTTTCTGGTCGGGTCCAGCCTCCTCCTCCTCACCCTCCTCCTCCTCCTCCTCCTCCTCCTCCTCCTCCTCCTCCCTCTCCTCCTCCTCCCTCCTCCTCCTCCTTCCTCCTCTCCTCCTCCTCCTCCTCCTCCTCCTCCTCCTCCTCCTCCTCCTCCTCCTCCTCCTCCTTCCTCCTCCTCCTACCCTCCTCCTCCTCCTCCTCCTCCTTCTCCTCCTCTCCTCGTCCTCCTCTTCCTCTTCTCCTCCTTCTCCTCCTCTTGCTTCTCCTCCTTCTCTTCCTCATCCTCCTCCTTCTCCTTTTCCCTCTCTCCTCCTCTCCTCCTCCTCCTTCTCCTTCTCCTCCTCCTCCTCCTCCCTCCTCCTCCTTCTCCTCCTCCTTCCTCCTCCTCCTCCTCTTTTCCTCCTCCTTCTTTTCCTCCTCCTCCTCCCTCCTCCTCCTCCTCCTCCTCCTCTCCCTTCCTCCTCCTCCTCCTATTCCTCATTCTCCTCCTCCTTCTCCTCCTCCTCCTCCTCCTCGTCCTCCTCCTCCTCCTCCTCCCCTCCTAATCCTCTTCCTCCTCGCGGTTCAAAAACCGACGAGGCTGGAGGTCGGCCCCGCCCCGCCTGGGAGGGGGAAGGGACGGCAACGGTGTGCGGTGTGCACGGCGGTGGCCAGGCAGCGCTGCTTCGTGCCGCAGTCCCGGCGCAGGCCGCAGCAAGTTTTTTTGGCTGCGCATCACGCATGAGCCGCGGTGCGGGCCTTGTGTTTTTTGTTTGCACCTGCCTACATCGGGCTTGCAGACCAGAACAGGGACCGATGAGGCAGGGTTAGACGCCGGCCCCTCGGCAAGGGAGAGGTCGGCGGCTGCTGAAGGTCCCATGAGGCTCTCTCAGTGTAGGTTGCTCCCCTCAGTGTGGGTTGCTGGCTGACACGCCGAATGCGGATAGTAGCAGTCTGCATTTCCAAGCAGGGGGAATCTTGAGAAATGTACGACGGGGTTGCGTGTCGTACCCATGCGCGCTGCTTGGATCATTGTTCATATTTGTCCATCCTCCTCCTCCTCCTTCTCCTCCTCCTTCTCCTCCTCCTTCTCCTCCTCCTTCTCCTCCTCCTCCTCCTCCTCTCCTCCTTTTCTCCTCCTCCTCCTCCTCCTCCCCTCCTTTTCCTCCTCCTCCTCCTCCTCCTCTCCCTCCTCCTCCTCTTCCTTCTCCTCCTCCTCCTCCTCCTCTCCTCCTCCTCCTCCTCCTCCTCCTCCTATTCCTCATTCTCCTCCTCCCCTCCTCCTCCTCCTCCTCCTCCTTCTCCTCCTCCTCCTCTTCCTCCCCTCCTAATCCTATTCCTCGCCTCCTCCTCCTCCTCCTCCTCCTCCTCCTCCTCCTCCTCCTCCTCCTCCTCCTGTCGCTGACGAGAACAGCAACATCTTTCATGTGGCCTGTTGCCCGAGGCGCCAGCGTCCTGCTGGCCGAGGCGGGGCACGCACGGCCACAGCTGTACAGTCAAAAGTCGCTGAAGTCAGGACCGGTTTGGTCGCCGGGCGGGTTCTGTTTTTTTCTCGCGTCGTGCTTTCGATGTCGGTGGTGGAGCCTACCCGTGGGCGTGGCTCGCTGCGGTCAGAGACGCCCCTTCGTTCCTGATCTGGCCTTCCACGGGTCAGCGAGATGACTGCATGTTCTCTCGCGCAGGTGGTGGTCCGGCTGCGGCGGCGCACCCGCGCTCGACTGCAGCTGGGCACCGCTCCTCTGGTGGCCTCTCTGGCTCGAGGCGCTGGCGACCTGTGGGTCGAGGCGGGGCACATGCGGCCGCAGCTGCACCTCCCCAAAGATCCGGTGTCGTGATTTTTTCCATGCGCGGCCCCCGGAAGTCTCGACACATTCCCCGGGACCGGTTTTTCATCCTGCAGCCTTTTTCGACGGTCCCTGTCCCTGGGGCCGGCGAGGGCCCCTAGGGGCGAACAGCTATGTATATATATATATATATATATATATATATATGAATAAATACACTTATAGCACTACTACTACGAATACTAAGGATGGTAACTAAGAAGGATATTATTACTACTACTACTACTACTACTACTACTACTACTACCAGTACTACTACGACTATTATTATTACTACTACGCCTACGACTATTATCATTACTATTACTACTACTACTACTACTACTACTACTACTACTACTACTACTACTACTACTACTACTACTACTACTGCTACTACTACTACTACTACTACTACACTACTACGACTACTACGACTACTACTACTACTACTACTACTACTACTACTACTACTACTACTACTACTACTACTACTACTACTACTACTACGACTACGACTACGACACTACTACTACTACTACTACTACTACTACTACTACTACTACTACTACTACTACTACTACTACTACTACTACTACTACTGCTACTACTACTACTACTACTACTACTACTACTACTACTACTACTACTACTACTACTACTTACTACTACTACTACTACTACTACTACTACTACTACTACTACTACTACTACTACTACTACTACTACTACTACGACTACGACTACGACTACGACTACGACTACGACTACGACTACGGCTACGGCTACGGCTACTACTACTACTACTACTACTACTACTACTACTACTACTACTACTTCTACTACTACTACCACCACAACTACCACTAGTACTACGACTACTACTTTTACTACCACTTTTACAAATAATAATACACATGGAAATTTACTTACTCTTATCATTCATAATGTATTATTGTCAATGATGAAAGTACCCAGAATAATTCTGATACTAATACTACTTATCATAATAGTAATAATAATAATAATAGTAATAATAATCATAATCAGCGTACTAGTAATAATACCACTACTACTAATGGAAACACTGATAATACTAATGATTATAAGTATGATTACTGCTACTAAAAATCAGTGCGTTGGATCTCTGGGTCCTCTCGCGCAGATGGTGGTCGGGCTGCGGCGACGCGGCGCCCCGCCGCCTCGCCTCGGGCGCCGCGGCGGGCGGCGAGCGGCGCCCCGGCGCGTGGGGGCAGCTCGCCTTCGACCTGCCCCGGCAGCTCACCTGGCGGGAGAAGCTGGAGGCGGCTTGCGGGAACTGGAACATATCTCCTCCTCATCCTCCTCCTCCTCCTCCTCCTCCTCCTCCTCCTCCTTCTCCCTCCGTAGCCATTTTGGCTCAAGTCCGTAGTGTTTCGGCTCAGGACTTGACATTCTGGCGTGGGGGATTCTGCGGCCCCCGTCCGCTCCCGCGCCATGTCTAATGATGGCCGCCCGTACCTTCAGTGCAGTCAGTGTGAGCACAGCTGGATCTATGTGCATAATCCTCGTACTCATTGTAAGTTTTGTTGGTCGGCCTTCCCTGGCCGATCGGATCGCCCAGACTCCCATGCTGGCCATGGCAAGGGAAAGGGGAAAGGAGCAGGGAGCAAGGGAGTGCCGAATGGGAAAGGTGCCAAGATGCAGGTGTATTTGCGTGACTCCGTGCATGCCCAGCAGACGGACGAGGACGACGTGCGGCACTTGGAGGTCCTCATCCAGGCCGAGCAGTCGTTTCTTGATAAACTCAATGGGTTGGCTAAGTATTGTCCGGTCGACGATGAGGTCGCTCGTCTTTCGCGCTCCTTGGCTTCGCATCGTCGTCAGCGGTCGGCTCTGCTCACGCCAGTGCAGCAGAAGAGCAGGATCGAGAGCCACATTGATTGGACTACGGCACGCATGGAGAAAGTGGACTCTCAGCTCGCTCAGGTTGAATCTGACCTCTTGGAGCTTCAAGCGCGCCGGGCCGTCTTGTCTGGCAGGAAGGCCCAGCTCGAGGATGTGTTGGGGAATTGGCAGCGTCAGCTTGATGAATTGGTTGTCCCGGAGGCTGCACCAGATGTTCCACTTCCAGCGGCAGCTCTCGCCACCGTACTTTCAGCAGTTCCTGATAATTTCAAGTCTGATCCAGCATTCATGGTGGCAGTCCAGAGTTTGGATGGTGCTGTATCGGGTGCTCCTCAGGACCCGGGTCTTCCCAAAGATTCCCCCACTCCTCCGGCCTCGCCTCGTTCCCGCCCCCCTTCCCTGCCCAGGGATGGTGGGGGTGGGTCGTCTGGTCGGGGGGTTGGGTTCCGTCGCTACGCAGCGGCGGCTGCTTCGTCAGGCACGCGCCGTAAGGACAGCAACTACTGGTCTGAGTATCTCGATGAGGACGGCTTCGTTGATGATGGTTGGGATCCTAACGGCGCTGGGTATGACGTTCGCGACCCTGCGGACGACTTCTTTGTTGATGATGGTTCTGTTTTCGCAGGCGGCAGCTCGCGTCGTTCGAAGCGCGCGTTGGAGAGGGACGCCGAGGCGGAGATGGCGGATTCTAATGCACTTCCTGGCGATGCGGGCCGCCCTAAATCTCCAGGGTAGTATCTCCGTGACGGGCCAGCCCGTCCCACGGTACCCCATCAAGTGTTTTACCATGGTCAAGAAGGGCCGCCAGGAATCGTCGTGTTCGTGGATGGCGCATCGCTACGGCGAATATTACGTCTTGGTCTTCTGGGCCCACTCTGCTTTCTGGGTGTGGCTCCCGCTTTGATGCAGTATGCGTTCAGGAGCTCATGAGACCTGCTGCAGCTATCGATGAGGCCGTGGTGCAGGCCCATCGTGCCAGATTTCGTACACTTCTGCACCCCTCGGACCCTACGGACGCAGGCGGGTTGACTTGCGGAGTCGGGGTCCTGTGCATATGGTCCACGGCATTGAAACCCTTGGATCTTGGATTGGATGATCTGCCGTCTTGCTCACGATTTATTGCTTCCACTTGGTACGGTGTCGTTCCGAATGGTGTCACATTGTATTCGTTGTATTTGCATTCCGGGAACGAGCCTGGCACTCGCGAGGCTAATACGGAGCTCTTGTACCAGGTGGCTTCTGTCGTGAAGGCGGCCAGGACTCCTTTCGTGATCGGGGCCGACTGGCAGATGGACCCACGCCTCCTCCGCGATTCTGGCTGGTTGGATTTGGTTGGTGGGGTGATGGTTCACCCTGATGAGGTTACATATATCTCTGGGCCTGTTGAGTCTCTCATTGATCATTTTGTCGTTCACCCAATTTTCGCTTCGGATGTGCGTTGTTGGGTCCAGCCTTTCACTGATGTTGCGAAGCATCAGCCGGTTGTTCTGGAAATCCAGTCTTCTTTTCAGCGGCGTCTTGTCTGTCAAGTGAGGCGGCCTCCAGCGATTCCGGTGGAGGTTCCTCAGGGGTGCTCGCCTGAGCCTCCGCAGTACGATGACATCTTCGCGGCTGAGCTGCACGCTGACACTCTGGACGGGGCTACTTCACAATGGCTCCAACGAGCGGCAGCTGAGCTCCTGGGCCTCCACCAGATGGAAACCTCCAAACAGGTATTTCGGGGCCAGCCCATGGAGTTCAACATGGTTTCAGTTTTGACGTTATGCAAGGGGCGCCCCTTTGCTGGCTGCCATGCTCGGTTGTGGCGCCATTTGGCCAACAGACTGGACACCCTCATTCAATTGCGTGAGGCTTCCAGACTTACGGGTGCGTACACAGTGCTGCGAAGATTCGCCGGTACCGCCCGAATCCCCGCGAAGGGAGCCCTCCTGTTGAGTGGGCGTGGTGGCAGGAACAGGTGTTCCACCTTCCTTTGCTATCTCGACTCCAGCTTCAGGACCTCCATGATCACATTGACTTGATGGCTTCTGCGTTGGGGGCCAAGGCGGCGGCTGATCGTCATAAGTCGTGGAAGATGCGGGCGTCTACCGAGGCGTCGAAGGCTTCGTCGTCGGCCTTCCGCTTTCTCCGAGGCTCGGATGCCTGGGTCGATTTCGAGTTGGACCGGGACGTCACGCACGAGCCCATGGGTACGCCGATGCATCATATCGGAGCTCGTCAGAACTTCTGGCACCCCATCTGGGGGGTGGACGCGGAGTACGAGGCCCCAGTCTTTCCCCCGATGTCCCCTGATGATTTGGATTTGCTGGTGATGCCGACCCCCGCCCAGATCCGGAAGGTTGCCTCGCGTTTTAAAGCCAGGACGTCTGTTGGATGCGACTGGCTGCACCCTCGGCACGTCGCGCAGCTGTCAGATGACTGTCTTCGTTGCCTCATTGCCCTGTGGCGCGCGATGCTTCTACTCGGCCGTCCTCCGACCCTGTTGAGTAATGTTGTCATGTCCTTGGTCCCGAAAGACACTAGTGATCGTCCTGTTGCTTGCTTTGCTACGACGGTTCGGATTCTCCTTCGTTGGTTACGTCGTACTTACGGTCAGCGATTTTCGGGCCCCACGGCGAGGGACTATTTATTTGGCACAACCGGTAAGTCTAGTTTGGCACGCGTGTGGCGCCAAGCAGTGATGGCCGAAGTAGCCCATGCGCGAGGGCGGGCGAGCTTGGCTTTGTCACTCGATATCGTGAAGGCGCTTGAGCACGTTATTCACCGGGTGCTTGTCCCGAGGGCCCTTCGGTTGGGCTTCAACCCTTGGCTGTTGAAATTTCCCCTGTCGCTCTACACTGGGCCGCGGTTCATTTCGGCGCAGGGCCTGTGCGGGGACATCGTCAAGGCCACTCGGACAATTATTGCTGGGTGTGCGTTTGCAGACCTGTTGATGCGCTGCATGATCGTCCCCGACCTCGACGTCCAGGTCGGCGCTTTCAAGTATGCCCAGTACGGCGTGGTGGCCGACGACGTCCAATTCATCATCATCGGGACTGTCCGGTTTCTCGCTGATCGGGCCCCTGTGGTTGCAGCAGCTTTGATGCACGCCTTGAATTGCAGTGCGCAACTCCCTGTGTCCGTTGACCCTAAAAAGCTAGTCTTGCTATGTTCTGACCCTTCTGTTGCACGTGACGTGATTGCTGCCGCGCGGCCGCTTGCTCCCCCAGCAGGCCGGCCGCTGCCCGCCGCGGCGAGAAATTTGGGAGTGGACTTCGCGCTCGCGCTTCGCCGTGGGCTGCTCCATCGCGTCCGGCAGAAACGCTTCAAGGGCGCATCGCAGAGAGCGCGCCGAGCGGCGCGGCTCCGCAAGGCCGGCGGACCCGTAGGCCGGCTGGTCAGGCAGGGCATACTTCCCGCAGCCATGCATGGATCTTCGGTGACGGGGCCCAGCACGCCTCGCATTAAAAAGTTACGCTCCTTTTATCGCGTTGCTTTGTCGACCCGGAGCCACAGATGCGTTACGATGGATCTGGCTCTGGACAAGATCGTGAATCCCGCCGTGCCTGCCCACGTCGATGTAGTCATGATGCGGTTGGCATCTCAGTGGAATTGCTTGTTACCGCGTTGTTTCTTGGATGAAGCTCTTTCGCGGGCGATTGCCAATGTTTCTCTGGACACCCACTGGGACGACCTCCGGGGACCAGCTTCTGCATTGGTTGCCACATTGTTGAGACTTGGTTGGTCTTTTATGTCACCATCATTTTGGGTCACACCTGGGGGTCATACTGTTGACGTCGATCACACTTCTCCGCGCGATGTAGCATGTGTTGTGACATGGGACGCGGAGGTTTGGTCTTGGTGTCAATATATACCGAACCACCCCATATTATCTCATTTGGATGGCCCTCCCTACCTTCCTCCACTTCGGAATCTCGTCGTACGTTTGGGACGCCAGCAGAGTACGTGTCTTCGTGCAGTGCTTACTGGAGCGATTCACTTACGTTTGGGCTGCTCGCTGTGTGGGCACACCTCGAATGATGAGGCCTCGGCGCTACATCATTTACTCTGGAGCTGTCCTGCTCTCTGGGAAGATCGTCGTACCTACGGTCTCCCAGCCCATGTGGAGCGAATTCGCGCGAGGTTCCCGGCGGATCCACTTTGGCATTCAGCATTAGTGCCTGACCCTGAGCGGCTCCTCCCCCACCCCCTCTTGAGCCTGGAGGTCCACTGGGACTTCAAAGATGGCTCTGACCAGCCGTTGTTGGTTTCGCCCGTTTTCGTCGACGGCTCGGGCCTTTATGGGCCATCTCCCCGTGCCCTCAGATGCGGTTTCTCGGCTGTGCCGGTGCGCCTTAGTGGATCTGCTCGCGCAGCAGCTTTTGGGGCATACCCTGGACTACACCAGTCAGTTCCTGGATCAGAATCCATGGCACTATTGATTGTCTTGCTTTATGCTGTTCCCGATGCGCGTGGATGTTATGAGTATTGTGGTGATTGTCAGTGGGTGCTGGATACTTGGTCGGCTCCTGAGTCCCATGCTGTCTCGGGCTGGGCCCCGCACGCCGACATTTGGAAGCGCATCCATTTTAAAGCCCGTGATATCGGATATGATCTGATCTCTGTGCGCAAAGTGACTTCGCATTTGGACGTGATGTCGCCTGTGCAGGCGGCCTGGATGACTACAGGCAACGACTGCGCCGACACGTATGCCCGACGTGGTTTTGTAAACTTTGCGGGTCGCATTATTCGACAAATGTGTCACACTTGTCTCGCCAGTGTTTGCGCAAAGCGGCTTCCAGAACAGGCGGGCTTGACCCTGGGCCAACGTTTCGCTGGGACCTGTCGTCCCTGCCACTCTCCGACTGTATCACGAGTTAGGGGATTAGCTGCTGTGGGCCCCCTGCTTGCGTGGGTTCCCCACCTTGCCAGCTTCGCACGGTAAGCTGCTCGACGGTGACGGCCTCCACGACTATGATGCGAGATTGCATGCGATATTCTTGACGCCGGCGGGGTAAAAGGGGTCATTTTTGTTGGCACGTGCGGCCCTTGCTTTGCTCCGCCTGCTGCCTGAAGCGGCAGCCACCGCCTGTGTGTTTCACCTTCTTCTCTTTTCGGACCTGCCTCTTCGGAGGCAGGCCAATCCATAGTCCATAGTCCTCCTCCTCCTCCTCCTCCTCCTGCTCCTCCTCCTCCTCCCCCTCCCCCTCGTTACCAGTGGCGGGCTGTTTTTCAGTCCCAGAGGGTCGAGGACGACGCTGGGGTGGTGTGGTGTATACTTTTACCCCCGATGTCCGGGGAAAGCAGCGAAACACGCGTACACCAGGGTCCCGTATACACCAGGATCCGCTCTCCAGTGCAAATTCCAATGCAGGGCCGGAAGAAGCGTCGGTGTATAGAGTCCGATTCCTTAGGCTTCCCTCACCGAGCGCGTTCCACTACTCGCAAAGTCCCTATTCGCTAGCGTCCAAAAATCACACGTTCGCCTCGATGCAATTCATCGCCAATCCTTCGCGACGGCTCCAGGCCATTTGCGAGTAGTGACTTCGCAAGTAGCGGAACGCGCTTGCCTATTTCCAGACATCGTTTTTTTTGGGGGGGGTGATCGTTTTCTTGTTCGTTGTTTTGCCGGTCGGCGCGGGCCCTCGCATCCCCTCCTTCCCCCCCGACCCTGGAGTGGAGATTGGCTGTTTTTTTGGCGCCTGCTTCGAGACGGTGGAGTCTCCCCCCTAGCATGCACTGCTGCAAACAGTCCCACCAAGCAGAGGTCCGGAGCCAGACCCCCCCCTCCCCCCCCCCCTCATCCGCCCCATGTCGAAACGCCGAATAAGAAAACTCTCACTTGAGTCGTGGCGTTTTCACTTAACAGCGAAGACTGATAGGTTTCTAACGGTCTCAAAATAGAGCATCATGACTCCCCAGGGGGGTCTGGGCAGATGCCGGACGGGTGCCGCGGGAATCCCGGGAGTGCCGCGGGAATCCAGGCATTTTTTTTAGCAAACAGTAGCGCATTTCGTGGTCTTCGAGTTCCCAGAACTCCATTCCTGGGCATGATTTTGAATGCCCGGAGCCAACTGTAGGCCACTTCGTGGTCTTCGAGTTCCCAGAACTCCATTCCTGGGCATGATTTTGAATGCCCAGAGCCAAGTGTACGCTACTTCGTGGTCTTCGAATTCCCAGAACTCCATTCCTAGGCATGATTTTGATTGCCTGGAGCCAACTGTAGGCCACTTCGTGGGTTTCGAGTTCCCAGAATCCATTCCTGGGCATGATTTTGAATGCCCGGAGCCAACTGTAGGCCACTTTGTGGTCTTCGAGTTCCCAGAACTCCATTCCTGGGCGGGAATCTGAATGCCCGGAGCCAGTTGTAGGCCACTTCGTGGGTTTCGAGTTCCCAGAATTCCATTCCTGGGCGTGAATCTGAATGCCCGGAGCCAACTGTAGGCCACTTCGTGGTCTTCGAGTTCCCAGAACATCATTCCTGGGCATGATTTTGAATGCCCGGAACCAGTTGTAGGCAACTTCGTGGTCTTCGAGTTCCCAGAACTCTGAGGCTGAGGCACATTTTGAATGCTGAGGCAGGCTGATGCTGAGGCTGAGGCAGGCTGAGGCTGAGGCAGGCTGAGGCTGAGGCAGGCTGAGGCTGAGGCTGAGGCAGGCTGAGGCTGAGGCAGGCTGAGGCTGAGGCTGAGGCTGATGCAGGCTGAGGCTGAGGCAGGCTGAGGCTGAGGCCGAGGCTGAAGGCAGACTGAGGCTGAGGCTGAAGCAGGCTGAGGCTGAGGCTGAGGCAGGCTGAGGCTGAGGCTGAGGCAGGCTGATGCTGAGGCAGGCTGAGGCTGAGGCTGAGGCTGATGCAGGCTGAGGCTGAGGCAGGCTGAGGCTGAGGCCGAGGCTGAAGGCAGACTGAGGCTGAGGCTGAAGCAGGCTGAGGCTGAGGCTGAGGCAGGCTGAGGCTGAGGCTGAGGCAGGCTGATGCTGAGGCAGGCTGAGGCTGAGGCTGAGGCTGATGCAGGCTGAGGCTGAGGCAGGCTGAGGCTGAGGCCGAGGCTGAAGGCAGACTGAGGCTGAGGCTGAAGCAGGCTGAGGCTGAGGCTGAGGCTGAGGCAGGCTGAGGCTGAGGCTGAGGCAGGCTGATGCTGAGGCAGGCTGAGGCTGAGGCTGAGGCTGATGCAGGCTGAGGCTGAGGCAGGCTGAGGCTGAGGCCGAGGCTGAAGGCAGACTGAGGCTGAGGCTGAAGCAGGCTGAGGCTGAGGCTGAGGCAGGCTGAGGCTGAGGCTGAGGCAGGCTGAGGCTGAGGCTGAGCGGCTGAGGCTGAGGCCGAGGCTGAAGGCAGACTGAGGCTGAGGCTGAAGCAGGCTGAGGCTGAGGCTGAGGCAGGCTGAGGCTGAGGCTGAGGCATGCTGATGCTGAGGCAGGCTGAGGCTGAGGCTGAGGCTGATGCAGGCTGAGGCTGAGGCCGGCTGAGGCTGAGGCCGAGGCTGAAGGCAGACTGAGGCTGAGGCTGAAGCAGGCTGAGGCTGAGGCAAAGGCAGGCTGAGGCTGAGGCTGAGGCAGGCTGAGGCTGAGGCAGGCTGAGGCTGAGGCAGGCTGAGGCTGAGACTTGAGCCTTATACATCTACGCACAGGCTGGGCTTGAGGCTGAGGGCTGATGCAGCTGGGCTGAGGCAGGCTGAGGCTGAGGCCGAGGCTGAAGGCAGGCTGAGGCCGAGGCTGTAAGCAGGCTGAGGCTGAGGCAGAGGCAGGGCTGAGGCTGGAGGCTGAGGCAGACTGAGGCTGAGGCAGGCTGAGGCTGAGGCTGCGGCTGAGCAGGCTCAGGCTGAGGAAGGCTCAGGCTGAGGTCCGAGGCTGCAGGCAACTGAGGCTGAGGCTGAAGCAGGCTGAGGCTGAGGCTGATGCAGCTGAGGCTGAGGCTGAGGCTGAGACAGGCTGATGCTGAGGCAGGCTGAGGCTGAGGCTGAGGCTGATGCAGCTGAGGCTGAGGCAGGCTGAGGCTGAGGCCGAGGCTGAAGGCAGACTGAGGCTGAGGCTGAAGCAGGCTGAGGCTGAGGCTGAGGCAGGCTGAGGCTGAGGCTGAGGCAGGCTGAGCTGAGGCAGGCTGAGGCTGAGGCGAGGCTGAAGGCACTGAGGCTGAGGCTGAAGCAGGCTGAGGCTGAGGCTGAGGCAGGCTGAGGCTGAGGCTGAGGCAGGCTGATGCTGAGGCAGGCTGAGGCTGAGGCTGAGGCTGATGCGTGACTGGGACTGCCGGTTGCCACTGCGACTGTCATCGCGAATGCGACTACGACTGCGAGAACAGCAGAATTCTACAACTGGATTCTCATCTGAATCTTAAGGGGAATGCTTCCAGATATGCTCCTACACATCGCTGTTAGGTTGCTTTGCCGGGATAACTCTTTCCTCTTGGCGCCTCCGGGGGCCGTTGTCGGGCCCCGGGGCCGTCAAATTTAGATGCAGGGCGGAAAGCCACATCTGGGAGAGGGGTCGGGATCTCTGGGGCCGCGTCGTAGAAAAAATCATGGCAGGAAGTTTTTGGCAGTTTCCGGGCCTCCGGGGGCCCTCACCGGGCCCCAGGGCCGCCACGATTCGTGATGGAAAGCCTGTCGTGCAGAAAGGGTCGAGACTTTCCGGGACCGTGTCTTGAAATAATCAGAGCATCGCATGCCTGGGTTCGTGTCCTCGAGGAAGAAACAAGTGCTTGAACATAAACTGTCGTAGCCTCTCGCGGATCTCTTGGATCGGCGTCAATCCGAGAAATCCGCGCGGAGCTACGGAAGTGTATGGTCATACCGTTTTCCCTTCGTTTGTTCCCACCAGCAGAACACATCTACGTGTCCACCGCCTCGGAGTCTTGGCCCAGGACCTCCAGGGCCTCTCAAGGAATGGTGGGTGGAGGAGGAGGAGGAGGAGGAGGAGGAGGAGGAGGAGGAGGAGGAGGAGGAGGTAGGAGGAGGGAGGAAGGAGGGAGGAGGAGGAGGAGGAGGGAGGAGGAGGAAGGAGGAGGAGTAGGATGAGGAGGAGGAGGAGGGGGAGGAGAGAGGAGGAGGAGGGGGAGGAGGAGAGGAGGAGAGGGAGGAGGAGGAGGGAGGAGGAGGAGGATGAGGAGGAGGAGGAGGAGGAGGAGGAGGAGGAGCCTCTCAAGGAATGGTGCTTGTGGATGTCTGCCCGCCCCCGAGGGCGGCAGTGTGTCCAAAAATGCACCACTCGCCAGAAGTCCAGGGCAGCGCTCCTGGAGCTGTGGATGTGGATGCTTCCCAGCGGCGCACCTCCTCCTCCTGCTCCTCCTCCTCCTCCTACTCCTCCTCCTCTCCTCCTCCTCCTCCTCGTCCTCCTCCTCCTCCGCCCCCCCCCCACTCCTCCTCCTCCCTCCTCCACCTCCTCCTCCTCCTCCTCCTCCTCCTCCTCCTCCTCCTCCTCCTCCTCCTCCTCCTCCTCCTCCTCCTCCTCCTCCTGCTGGGCTTCCTTCTGGAGGCCTCCGGGGACATCCAGGGGCCTCTGGAGACACCTGAGCGACGCAGAAAAACGGCAGGTTCGATTGCGCGGACATTCGCGCGTAAGCTTCCCGCGCGGGGTCGCGCGAAAGCGCCCTCCTCTCCACGCGGTGTGCCACGCTGATGGCCCGCGTAAGCCACCCCGTAAGGTCGCTATGCCATCGTGCGCAGAACCCGTTCCGTGTCGCCGCTCACCTGGAGGGAGGAGGTAGCCGATGTGAAGGGGTCGAATTCAGGCTCGCCCCGCATCGCCGATGCCTCGACGATGCACCGGCGATGCATCGGCGACGTCGGCGATGCATCGGCGCCATCGGCGTGGAGAAACTGCGGCTCGACATCGAGCCGCATCGCCGATGCACAAGCGATGCGGCGCGATGGGGAGCAGCAGCAGCAGCAGCAACAGCAGGAGGAGGAGGAGGAGGACGAGGACGAGGACGAGGACGCGGACGAGGGACGAGGGACGAGGGACGAGGGACGAGGGACGAGGGAGGGAGGAGGGGGGAGGAGGGAGGAAGGGAGGAGGGAGGAGTGGAGGAGGCAGGAGGGAGAGGGAAGGAGGGAGGATGAGGAGGGAGGAGGGAGGAGGGGGAGGAGGGGGAGAGAGAGGGGGAGGAGGAGGAGGAGGAGGATGAGATGAGGATGAGGAGAGGAGGAGGAGGAGGAGGAGGAGGAGCAGGAGGAGGAGGAGGAGCAGGAGGAGGGGACGGGGGGAGCGGCAGCAGCAGGAGGGGCGTAAGGTGGAGTCGCGGGGGGCCAGTAGCTGCCGGAGGTCCGCGACGAGCTCTCCGAGGCCGTCGCGTTGCTCCCGCCGCGGCCCGCCCGCGCGCCGGAGCCCGGGGACCTCCAGCTGCTCACCAAGCTGGAGCTGCTCTGCTCGCGGCCCGGTGCCGCCGGCGCAGGCCTGGAGGCGACCCTGGGCCGCACCCCTCCTGCTCCTACTCCTGCTCCTCCTCACCCTCCTCCTCATCATCATCTTCCTCCTTTCTTGCGCTCGTCTCCTCTCTCCTCCTCCATCCTCCTAAAAACCTCCCTCTCCTACCTCCCTCCTTCCTCCTCCTCGCTGGGCCTCCTTCTCCTGAAATCCTCCTCCTCCTGACCATTCCCTCCTCCTCCTTCTTCTCTTCCTCCTCCTCCCCTCCTCCTCCTCCTCCTCCTCC
The DNA here is from genome assembly GCA_963575745.1 of Prorocentrum cordatum. Classification (NCBI taxonomy): domain Eukaryota; class Dinophyceae; order Prorocentrales; family Prorocentraceae; genus Prorocentrum; species Prorocentrum cordatum. The sequence goes on along the minus strand of CAUYUJ010011057.1, from coordinate 417,735 downwards.
TCCTCGCCTCCTCCTCCTCCCCTCCTCCTCCTCCTCCTCCTCCTCCTCCTCGTCCTCCTCCTCATCCTCCCCCTCTCCTCCTCCTCCTCCTCCTCCTCCTCCTCCATCCTCCTCTCCACCTCCTGCTCCTCCTCCTCCTTCTCCGCTCCTTCCTCCCCTACCCTCCTCCTCCTCCTCCTCCTCTCCTTCCTCCTCCTCCTCCTCCTCCTCCTCCTCTCCTCCTACCTCCTCCTCCTCCCTCCTCCTCCTCCTCTCTCCCCTGCTCCTCCTCTCCTCCTCCTCTCCTCCTCTTTCCTCCTCCTCCCTCCTCCTTCTCCTCCTCCTCATCCTCCCCCTCCTCCGCCTCTCCTCCTCCTCCTCCCCCCCACCTCCTCCTCCTCCTCCTCCCCTCCTCCTCCTCCTCCTCCTCCTCCTCCTCCTCCTCTCCTCCTCCTCTCCTCCGCCTCCTCCTCCTCCTCCTTCCTCCTACTCCCCATCCTGCTCTCCTCCTCGTCCTCCTCCCTCCTCCTCTTCCCTCCTCCTCCTCCTCCTCCTCCTCCTCCTCCTCCTCCTCCTCCTTCTTCTCCCCCTCCTCCTCCTCCTCTCCACCCCTCCTCCTCCTCCTCCTCTTCCCTCCTCATTCCTCTCCTGCCCTCCTCCTCCTCCTCCTCCTCCTCCTCCTCCTCCTCCTCCTCCTCCTACCCCTCCCTCTTCCTCCTCCTCCTCCTCCTCCTCCTCCTCCTCCTCTTCCTCCTCCTCTCTCTCCTCGTCCTCCTCCTCCTCCTCCTCCTCCTCCTCCTCCTCCTCCTCCTCCTCCTCCTCCTCCTCCTCCTCCTCCTCCTCCTCCTCCTCCTTCCCCCAGTGGCAGTGGAAGAGGAAGTGGAAGCGCATGCGTCCCCGAGGGGTCCCGCGAGGGGCGCAGCTCGGCGCGTGCCGCCTCCTTGTTTGATGAGCCGCGTGGCGAGACTGTCGGCTCTGGATGCCCACCAGCCGCGGTCCAGGGCCGCTCTGTCCAGGAAGCAATCTCGTCATTGGCAGCACAACGCAGGACAGCATCTTGCCACCTCATCCGCCTTCTTCTCGTTGGGCGTCGTTTGGCATCTGGAAGAGGGGAGAACGGCACAAGCACAAACTGCCAGATCTCCGCGCGGATTTCTTGGATCGGCGCTGGCCCCCTGGCCCCGGCGCGCTCCGCGAGCCAGGGGCGGCGCTGGAGGCACCGCCAGGGGGGCCCAGCACCGATCTTAGAAATCCATGTTTTTTTCAGTTTTTTCTTACTCCATCCTCCGGCGGCTCAACATCGGACCCTGGACCCCCACCCAGGTCCCAGCGCACCAGTTTTCTGATCTGCGTCCAGCCGTGGCGACGGGGGGCAGCCCTCCGAAGGCCAACTGCCGCTGTCTCAAATCGCCCACCTCGGATCGTCGTCGTCGTCGTCGCCGTTGCTTAGCTGCCTCGGTACAGGAGGAGCTCGACCACAAGAAACCTTCCCAAGAAACCCAACCCTGAGACCCCAGGACGTCCATTGATCGTTGGTGTGGGAACGTCACGCTTTCCATCGCAAAACCATCGAATCCCAAGAAACTCAGGGCACCCCAGAGGCAAGCAAGGGGTTTCTTGGCATGGGTTTTCACTGTACGCCCGTTGTGATACGCAACACGTACCGTGCTCAAAACGTCCGTGTTGCGTGTTGGCTCAATGTGTTGGCCGACGTTGTGGCGAGCGCATCGCGTCAGAGTTATGCTTTCAGTCTACGTGTTGAGCTCCGTATCAATACGCTACGCGTTCCGTGTTGCGTATCGGGTCAGTTCAGCGCTGATGTTGCCGCTGGCTTTCGGCTCCCGGCTCGGCTCCCCGGCGTCCGTCCGTTGGGGACGATCCGGGCGCCCCTCGGAGCGCCCTCGGCGAGGCGCAGCTGCTGGAAGGCGGCCCGAGGCCGGGAGAGCCCGCCGAGAACCGACGAGAGCGCGTGCGGCGTGCAGACCCGAGAGGCGACCCTGCGCCTCCTCCGGGACACGCTGGGGGCCTCCGAGGCGGGGCTCTCGGACGCCGCGCGGCGCGAGCTCGTGCGCGAGGGCGGCGCGCTCTCCGCGGTGCTGCGCGAGGCCTACCGCCACAGAGGCCGCCTCTCGCCCGAGGCACTCTCGGCGGCCGCTCGCGTGGCGCTGGAGCTGATGGGCCCTGGGGCCGAGGCGCCCGAGCCCCTGGCAGAGGCTGAGGGGCGGAAAAACCTTGAGATTCCTCCTCCTCCTCCTCCTTCCTCCTCCTCCTCCTCCTCCTCTTCCTCTTCCTCGTGCTCCTCCTCCTCCTCCTCCTCTTCCTCGTGCTCCTCCTCCTCCTTCTCCTCCTCCTCTTTTTTTAACGTTGCGCAAACTTAGGGCTGCAGCCTGGAGCGGTACTGGATGTGAGAAACAAGAGAACGCCGACTCAACGGAGCGAAACACAAATTAAACCTGGCGGGTGCAGCAGACTCAGACGGGCAAAAAGAACTAGAAAAAAAGAGGACCCCAAGGGTTCAGAGTATGAGCCCGCCAGGCGGTATGCAGGAGGAGGGACCGAACGAACGAGAGCCGAAGTCGTAAGTTTAGTCACATCCGAACCGAGGACGAACCGAGCGAATATGGAGCGAGCTACACTTGCAGCATTAGGCAGTAATAGCGCTTGAACGCCTGGAGTTGCCTTGATACCCCTCCCCCTTAGCTACATAGTATCCTCCCATCCCTTGTCAGTCCAGGCGAGCAGCGTCTAAGACACAGAGACGAAATAACAACTGAAGCGAAGCAGGCGACGCTATAGAGTGGCAGTGTGAGGCACGCGGCAATACGCCATAGGAAGCTGGCTCAGTTGGAGGCAGTGTGTATGTATTGTAAGTTTGTCTTGTCTAAGCGAGCTGGCACTGCGCTCGGTATCTAGACATTCCGGGTATCGGAGACTGCTCGGAACCTCCTGTCCGAAAATGCCTGCCGTGTGGCCTACCCCCTGCCGTCCAGGGGGTCCCATATAGTTGCTACACACCACTCCAAATCTCCCCCCAAACTCCGCTAAATGCCCTCCCAAGCACCAGCATAGCAAGTGCATGCGTGAAGTCAAGGATAAAGCAATGCCAATTCTGACAGGCGACGAGTATACCAACTATGGCGAGGAAGGCTGGTGTAGCAGTCGCACACTCAGGAAGCAAGTGGCTTCCTGATGTGTAGAGTGGCTGGCTCAGGCGGTACTGGCTGGCCGACAGCTGGAAGTATGGCCTGGAGTGGCAATGTGAGTCACGCGGCTTTCTGCCGTAGGGGGCTGGCTTGGTCGGTATTGGCTGGCCTCAGGTAATGCAAGAGTACTGTAAACTTATCTGGCCTGTCAAACACCTCGGGTGCGAAGATACTGCTTGGATAGTTGCTTCCCTCCCTCCCCACCCGAGCCTCCAACCGTGTTTCTGTCGGCTAGACTGCTGCGCAGAGAGGTTAAGTGGCCAAGTCCTGTGCAGGTGAGGCTTAAACGCTGGTTTTGCGAGCAAGGAGAGAGTGCAGGACAACCGAGGCGAGTGCTGTGACCGAAACAGTAAAGAGCGTACAAGCATGGTGGCAATTCTTGGGCTGCTACCCCGGGTTATACGGCTTCATCTCCAACCTCCTGTGCCTCGGGTCCCTCGTGCTTTCTGTTAACTCTTTCTGGGTTAAGCGCAAACCCCATTTGTCATAAGCTGGCGCAGTATATTTTGTTGGCCCGTACCTCTGACGATGTCAGTGGCAGCACAGTGGGCTGCAGCCCGTGTCGGTTAGATGGGGTGCCCACTCCTTGCATCCAGGGGAGGGCTTGCAAGGTAGGACATCATCTATTGAAATATTAGTGGCAATCAGAAGAACCAGTGGGAATCCGAGAAGCCAAGAAAACCGAGTGAGAACAGCTTCTGGTGTCCGAAGCCCCCCACCCAACTCAAACCCACCACTGAAAACCGCGTCCACAATCAAGATCCTGATCGACAGGGATGGTGCAATTCCTCCTCCTCCTCCTCCTCCGGTGCAGGCCTCGTTGCAAAACTGGCGCAGCCCTCCCCCCCAGCGTCGCTGTTTTTCATTGCCGGGCGTGCTCGCGGCATTTCGGGCCCCTGGGCCCCTACAGACGGATCCGGCTCGGAGAATGCGGCAGAGCAGTGGGGTTTGGGGCTCTGGTCGTGATGCTTCACGATGCCGTGCTTTCTCGCGCCGTCGGCCCTCAGGGAAGGTGCCGATGCGATGCCGCCATCCGTCCCCCGCTTTGGCCCTTGGGGGCCTCCTGGAGGCCCTCGTCGCCACGGCCAGAGATCCGCCTCGAGACCCGCGCAGCGGCCTCGGTGCTCCCCAGGCGCTGCTGGGCACGCTGGCGCCTCTGCTGCCGTGCGCCCCCGCCAAGGAGGTCGGCGCGCTGCTGCTGGCGTGCCGGCGGCGCTCGCCCTCGCCGCGCGGCGCCGCGCGGCTGCTGGAGGAGCTTAGGGGGCCACGTGCGAACCCCACCCTCGCCCTCCGAAATCGTGGGGGGCAGGGGTGCGGTTCGCTCGTGGCCCCCCAGGAGCTGGCGCGGCAGCTGGCGGAGCAGGCGCCGGCGGGGCTGCAGGAGGAGGTGCTGGGCGCTGCCCTCGGCGCGCTGGGCCACTTCGGGGACGAGGTGCGAGTCGGGCGTGTCCCTCTACAGGGGGAGTGTGCAAAAATAGCCATGAGACTCACAAACAGTCACAAAGATCATCGGGGCACGGTTTTTCTATCATTTTTAGTTTTGTTTTGAATCTTTGTTGTATACGTTTTGAATTTCGCCTAAAATCCACCTGTAGGAGGACATGCCCGACCTAAGTCGAGGTGGACCCCGCGGGGGTGGAGGCACTGCTCGACGCCCTGCGCGACGCGTGGCCGCTGTGCCGCACCCAGACGCTGCTGGCGGCCCTGCTCGGGCTCGGGCAGGCCGGCATCCTGGACGGGGCCACGGTCCACGCCGTGGTGGAGCAGCTCGAGGCTCAAGTCGGGCCTGTCCCTCTCCTCTACAGGAGGAATATTCAAAAATAGTAATATGGGAACGATTTTTCTAGTTGTTTGTTTTGTTTGCTATTTCCTCTGCTTCGTAGGGGGGCCCGCCCGACCTGACTCGAGGCCCGCACGGAACTGCTGGGGGCCGCGGACCGCCGGTCTCTGCTGCTGCTGCTGGCGCTGCAGAAGGCCGCCTTCGACCGGGCGCTGGGCTCCCTGCCGCACCCCCTCCACAGCGAGGCCGCGCGCAGGCTGCGGCGTGCGCTGGCCGACGCCGCCACGCCTGAGCTCGCGACGCTGCCCATGGAGGACCTGGCCAAGACGGTGCTGGCGCTCTCGGAGCTGGGCGAGATCCGCAGGAAGGCCAGGCAGACGGTCCAGGACCGTGTCGCCTCCGGCAGGCTTCTGTCGCTGCAGCCCGCCGCCTTCGCGTCCCTCGCGTATGCGCTGCGGCTCGCCTGTGGCCCTGCCCCGCAGGAGCACCTGAGGCGCCCTCTCTGCATGGCGCTGGCGGCGCACCTGCCGTCCCTGGAGCCGCGACAGGTGGCGAGCTGCATCGAGAGCCTCCGAGGCTACTCGAACAAGGACTATAGGAAGGTCTTCGAGGCCGCCTACGCGAGGCTGGCCGGCGCCCTCGAGGCGCCCACCGCCCCAGGGCTGCTGCCCGAGCTGACGCCCGCGGAGGTCAGCGAGGCGATCCGCTCGTTCGCGGAGGTGCGCTTCCGGGACTCGGGGGTCCTCGTCCGCATCCTGCGGGCGGTCGCGCGCCCGCCCAGTGCCGAGGTTCAGCATCGGGGAACCTTTCTACGCAACTTATCCCCATCCCCATCCAGACATGCTGGCGTCGTGAACAGAAAATGCGATGGGAGTTTCTTGGCTGTTCGTGCCTCCAGGAGCCCTCGCTGGGCTCCGGGGCCGTCCGAAAACGGCTCGGGACGAGAGATTGCCCCGAGGGAGAGGGTCGAGACTTCGGGGAACCCCGCATGGAACAAGGCAGGACGTCGCAGGTCTGGGCACCGGGCCATGGTACCTCCGCGCCACCAGCCCACCCGCCCCAGCTGGGGATCTGCCCCGCGAGACCCGAAGGCACAGGCGTACCTCCCCGCCCGGGTGGGCAGGTCGGCCTGTGGGGCCGAGGCCACGGCCCTGGGGATGGGGATCGGTCGAGCGATGCTCCGAGGTTCCCGGCCTGGGGCCGCCGAGGAGGCCGCTGCTGGAGCGCATGACGATGCCGCAGCTGGCCGACGTCCTGGCGGCGTTCGGCGCCCAGGGGCTGGCGGGTTGCGGCGAGGTCGCCGACGCGCTCGCCCGGCGCTACGAGGCCAACTTTAAGTTGGGCGTGTCCCCCTACAGGGGGATTTTGGCAGAAAAAAAAAAAAAAACTTGAAATCGTCAAAGAATCGTCCCCAGATCATTTTGTGACTATCTTGGAATATTCCCTCTGTAGAGGGACACGCCCGACTCGAGAGGCCAACGGCGGGCGCATCTCCCGCCGGAACGCCGCCCGCGCCCTCCACGCGCTGGCGTGCACCGGGGAGCGGCCGCCGCGCCTCCTCGGCGTGCTGCTGGCGGAGCTGGAGGGCTGGGCCGAGCAGGAGCGGGGCGTCACAGACAGGTACTTCTTCAGAGGAGGAAGAGGTACCCCTACCTCCACCTCTACGGCCGATATCGAGGAGGAGGATGGAGGAGGAGGATGGAGGAGGAGGATGGAGGAGGAGGATGGAGGAGGAGGAGGATGGATGAGGATGGAGGATGATTTTGGAGGAGGATGGAGGTGGCGGCGCGTGCCAAGAAATCAGTTGGATTTTGCCAGGATGCCCTGGGTTTCTTGGATTTCGATGTGCTCCAAATCAGATCTTGACGATTTTCGGTCAACACATGTGGATCGCCACTGAACAAATCGCGGATTTCAGGGCTGGATTTCTTGCGGAGGTTTCTTGTGGCCGAGCCCCCACTGTACACATACTTCTTCAGAGGAGGAAAGGTACCTCATACCTCCACCCTTCGTTTTCTTTTTTCAGGGCCTCCTGGGAGGCCCTCGTCGCCACCGCTGCATTCGCCTCGAAATTCTGGTCAGAACGCACCCCGGGAGAGGTCCAGGGAGTAGCGGTATCGGTACCTTTTAGTTTCCCCACTTCTGCTACAGTCGAGCAGCCAACCAAGAAGCCTCCTCCCGAACAGCTGGGCCAGCGTTTTGGGACCATCTCGTCGGCGAGCTGGTCCAGTTTCGGGAGCACAATCGCCCCCTCCAGCGTTAACCACCAGCATCGGCCCAGGCTTGTTTTAAGAAAAACTTCCGGGGAGCTGGCCCAGATGTCTTAAATGACGAGTTTCTTGATCGTCGTTTCGGCTGTAGGTGTGCGTCGCCCCCCCCCCCCAGGGGGGCGCCGCGCACGCGCAGAACTCTTACAGTATATGCTCGGTGTCGCGTGCTTTCCGGCCACATGCCGGCTGGATAGTGCTACATGGAGGCCCATGCCAAGAAACAGCCTGCTTGCCTCCAGGGTGCCCTGAGTTTCTTCGGTTTCGAGGGTTTTGCCATGGAGAGCGTGACGCTCCCACGCCAAACAACAGTGGACGTCCTGGGCTCTCATGTTTGGGTTTCTTGTGCAAGGTTTCTTGTAGACGGGCCTCCACTGTATGCCAGAAGCTATTTGTACTACATGATCGGTTCAGACGTGCGCCCGGCAGAGGACCCCGGGGCGGTGGAGTTGCACCCGCGCCCGGCGCTCGCGGCGCTGTGGTCGCTGGCGGCCCTGGGTCTGCTGCCGCAGGCGGCCGCGAGCGCGGACTTCCGCATCGCCCAACCTACCCCCGCCCCCACCCAGAAGTCGGGCCTGTCCCTCTACAGGGGGAATATTCAAAAATAGTCAAAAAATAATATGGGGACTATTTTTCCCCGACCTGGCGGAGGGGTTCCCGTTTAGTGTCCCCCTGGGGGGGTCTGGGGGTCCCCGCCGGCGGAAGAGGGCCGTATTTCTGCAGACGCGCTTCCGGGAGGCACGGGCGGCTCCAAGAGAGTCCGCAAGATGACCCAAGAGGGTAACGAGTCGCCGACTGAGCGGTCAAGACAGCCCAAGATGGGCCCAAGATCGCCCAAGAGGCCGCCAAGACGCCCCAAGAGGCCTCCAATCAGTCGCCCAAGAGAGCCCCAAGAGGTGAAAATCAACAGCTTTACGACGGTTTCTGAAGGATTTTGGACTTCGCGCCTCTTCGGCTTTCCGACGCTCCAAGACGGCCCAAGAAGCCTTCAAGACTGCCCCAAGACGGCCCAAGAGGCTTCCAAGAGGGCCCCAAGACTGCCCAAGAGGGCCCCAAGACGGCCCAAGAAGCGCCCAAGACGGTCCAAGAGGGCCCCAAGACGGCCCCAAGAGGGGCCCAAGAGCGGGACCACGAACCGAGAATTCGAGCCTTCTGCCTCAAGAGAGCCCCAGGAGGCCCCAATAGGTCCCCAAGAGAGCCCAAGAAGCCCCAAGAGGCCCCCAAGAGGCCCCAATAGGCGTCCAAAAAGACCAAATGATGCCCCAAAACTGCTCCCAAGAGGCCTCAAAACAGTCTCCCAGAAGCACCCGAGAGACCAACCACGATTATACATATTTCTTCGTCGGACGTCTTCCCCGTCGTCTAATCAAGCCCACAACAGGCCACTCCTTCCTTGTCACTGTCGCTCTCACCAATCATCCCCGCCTCCATTTTCAGGTCGGGGTTCGTTGCAATATCAGGTTTTATTATTTTCTGGCCATTCTGGAGCATTTTTTGAGTATGTTTTATTGTTCGTCGAATATCCCCCTGTAGGAGGACACGCCCGACTCAAATCCAGACGTGCCCGCGCCATGAAAGAACACGGCGGGAGGTTCCTGGCCGTGCTGTGCCACATCGGCCCCCCCCGCCGGGGCCGTCCAGAAGCGGCTGGGGGTGGCGAGCCCGCCCTACGCAGGGAGGGCTTGGGGGATTTCCGGGGACCACATGTGGAAAGGACCAGGACGTCGCATGTCTGGGCACCGGGCCATGGTACCTCCGCGCCACCGGCCCACCCCGCCCCAGGTGGGGATCTGCCCCGCGAGACCCGAAGGCACAGGCGTACCTCCCCGCCGGGGTGGGCAGGTCGGCCTGTGGGGCCGAGGCCTATGATGCTCCAACCTACTTTAGCCTGAACCACCAGAAAGAATTTCCAGCACCAAACAAGTACCAGGGTTTTCACGTGCCGGACCCTGGAGACACTCGTCCGACACTGTTTCGACACTGTTTCGACACCTTTCCGGGTGCTCGAAATTATTTTTGTGATGTGGTCCTTAAGTACGATTGGAACAACATACACGTTCTTCATTCCTAAGTATTCGAAAGTTATTTGATTTTTTGGGTGCCAAGATCCTTTCATTTCTAATTATTCTATCCTGGGCCTCGTCCTGGCCCCTAGGTGACCAGGATCGATTAGAAACGAGCACAACTAGAAGTGAGCACGATCACAAATGAACGCCGTGTAAGCCAGGGCCACGCCAGTGGGGTCGGGGAGCGGTGGGGCGAGGCGCCCTGCTCAGGACTGGCTCCTCCGCTCCCTGTGCTCGGAGGAGGCCGTCGGCTCGCTGCTGGAGGCGCGGGGCGACGCGCGGCTCCTCTTCGAGAGCCTTTGCGTGGCGCGGGCGGTGGTGCCCGACGTGGCCGTCGGCCACGTCCGCGCCCTCGCGGCGATGCCCTCCCCGCTGGACGTGCGCCTGCCGGAGGAGGCGTGGGGCGACGGCCTCTCGAGCGCTCGGTGCCCTCCTCCTCCTCCTCCCCCTCCTCCCCTCCCCCTCATCCTCCTCATCCCCAATCATCCTCCTCCTCCTCATCATCCTCCTCCCCCTCCTCCTCCTCCTCCTCCTCCCCCTCCTCCTCCTCCTCCTCCTCCTCCTCCTCCTCCTCCTCCTCCTCCTCCTCCTCCTCCTCCCGTGCTCCGATGCCGGCAATGCACGGGGCGCTCCTGCAGGGGCCTTGCCTGCGAGGGAGCGAGAGGTTGGGCTTGAGCAGGGCCGAGGGTCAGAGAGCGCCTTCCCCTGCAGAACAAGCAAAAAAGGGACGGCAGGGTGGTCAAGCGCCTCGCAAGCAGCACCCAACCGTTCGCTCAGGTCCAAAGTTTTGGCTCGACGCCTTGTGTGGTGCATCAATTTCAGCTTGACCGGACATGCTGGTTGCGCCCCTTCACGTCCGTTTGGGGTGTTCTGCAGACGGAAGGGCCTCTCCTCCTCGGCGGAAGGGTGGCGGAAGCCCTCGGAAGTAGAACGAGACCGCCTCCGCCGGCGGAAGTTGGCGGAAGTAGAGGTTACCCTCCGAAGAGATGCCATCTTTTCGGGGTCCGGGGCTGCTGGAGCCCGCCGCATGAGCGCTGGCCAAAGCGTCGGTCGATGTTCACCATGTTGGGGGGACGGCGCCGCAGGTGGCGCCTCGGTGAGGGGGGGGGGGGTCGGACGGGGCCAGGACGAGGGTAAAACCGTTTCAGAGCGTTCCAGAACGCTTTCAGAGCGTTCCGGAACGCTCTGAGAAGGCCACGGCGCCCGAGAGATCTTCCAGAGCCGCTGGATCTCAGAGGTTCTCGATCTCTGCTCACCTAATTCTGTATTATCGCCCTGGATTCTTCTTGAAGGATCGAGTAGGGGATCGACTGCGTAATTGATTTACGCCAGATCTGGCTTGATCGTTGAACTACGTAAAGTGCGTATAATTCTTGAAGATGTACGAGCACTACGCGTATGCTTTGTACTTCCACGAGAAAATCAATTTTGGGGCAGAGCCAGGGGAGGGGCGTGGGAGGGGAGACGAGGAGCGTGTCGCCGCGGAGGAGGAGGGGGAAAGAGCGACGGAGCGGCGCGGGAGGGAGGGAGGGATAGCCAAGGAGAGAGGTGCTCTGGAGGACGGGGGCAGGTCAGGAGGGAGCGAGGGAGGGAGCGAGGGAGGGAGGGAGGGAGGGAGGAGGAGGAGGAGGAGGAGGGGGAGGAAGAGGAGGACGAGGAGGAGGAGGAGGAGGAGGAGGAGGAGGAGGAGGAGGAGGAGGAGGAGGAGGATAAAGGTAAGGATAAGGCCGTTGGGGGTCTGTGTCTCTAGCTGCAGAGCTTGATGCACTTCGCAGGCGACCCCTGGGTAGGAGGAGGAAGAGGAGGAGGAAGAGGAGGAGAGGAAGAGGAGGAGGAACAGGAGAATGAGGAAGAGGAAGAGGAGGAGGACGAGGAGGAAGACGAGGAGGAGGAGGAAAAGGGGGAGGAAGAGCGGGAGGAAGACGAGGAGGAGGAAGAGGAGGAGGAGGAGGAGGACACGGAGGAGGAGGAGGAAGAGGAGGTGGAGGAGGAGTGGAGGAGGAGGAGGAGGACGAGGAGGAGGAGGAAGAGGGGGGTGAGCGCCGCTGCCGGCCGGACTCAGGGTTCCTTGAGGGACCCAAGGCCCTCGTGCTCCACGCTCGCGCCTCGTCGCTGTCGTTGTCGTCGTCGTTGGCGCCGTCGTCGTCGACCTCGTCGTGGTCGTCGTCGTCGTCGTCGTCGTCGTCGTCGTCGTCGTCGTCGTCGTCGTCGTCGTCCTCGTGGTCATCGGCGTCGTCTTTTTTGTCGTCGGCGGCGTCGTCCTCGTCGTCGCCGTCGTTGTTGTCATCGTCGTCGCTCGTCGTTGTCGTCGCCGTCGCCGTCGTCGTTGTCGTCGTGGGCGTCGTCGTCGTCATCGTCGGCGGCGTCGTCGCCGTCGTCGTCGCGGTCGTCGTGGTCGTCGTCGCCGGCGTCGTCGTGGTCGTCGTCGTCGTCGTCGTCCGCGGCGGCGGCGTCGGCGTCGTCGTCGTCGTGGTATTTGTTGTCGTCGTCGTCGGCGTCGTCGTGGTCGTCGTGGTAGCCGTCGTCGTCGTCGTGGACGTGGTCGTCTTTGTCGTCGTCGTCGTCGCCGTCGTCATGCTGTCGTCGTCGCCGTCGCCGTCGTCGTCGCCGTCGTCGCCGTCGTCGTCGTCGTCGTAGCCGTCGCCGTCGTCGTCGTCGTCGTCGTTGTCGGCCTCGGCGGCGTCGTCGTCGTTGTGGCCGTTTCAATCACGGTCGTCGTCGTCGTTGTTGCCGTTGTCGTCGTCGTCGTCGGCGTCGTCGTCGTTGTCGGCCTCGGCGGCGTCGTCGTCGTCGGCGGCGGCGTCGGTAGCGTCGTTGTCGTCTTTTTCGTAGTCGACCTCGGCGGCGTCGTCGTCGTCGCCGTTGTCGTCGTCGTCGTCGTCACAGTCGTCGGGCTCGTTGTCGTCGTCGTGGTCGTCGTGGCCGTCGTCGTCGTTGTTATCGCCGCCGTCGCCGTCTCCGTCGTCGTCGTCGTCGTCGTGGTCGTCGTCATCGTCGCCGTCGTCGTCGTCGTCGTCGTGGCCGTCGTCGGCGTCGTTGTCGGTCTCGGCGGCGTCGTCGTCGCCGCCGTCGTCGTCGTGGTCGTCGTCGTCGTCGCCGTCGTGGTCGTCGTGGTCGTCGTGGTCGTCGTTGTCGTCGTTGTCGTCAGCATCGTCGGCGTCGGCGGCGTCGTCGTCGTCGTCCGTTTTGCCTTCGAGGCCGGCGCCCAAGCGCCCGCCGCGCTGCTGGCGGGCGACGGCGGCCCTGCGGCCCTGGCCTCCGCCGAGGGCGGCGCGCCCCTCCTGGCGCGGGGCGGCAGCGCGGGGCCCCCGGGCGCGCTCGCTCCTGCCGCAGAGGCCTCGGTCTCCGCGGCGGGGCACTCGGAGGAGGAGGGAGGTGCCAGTGCCAACCCGGGAGCGCACGGACGCTCTGTCGGCCGACCTCGAGGAGGAGGATGGAGGAGGAGGAGGATGGAGGAGGAGGCTGGAGGAGGATGGAGGAGGAGGAGGAGGAGGAGGAGGAGGAGGAGGACGAGGAGGAGGAGTATGAGAAAGAGGGAAGAGAAGAGCAGGGAGAGGCCTCGATACCGTCTCCCTTGCCTCGTGTTCCCCTTTGTGGGCCTCCTGGTAGGCCCTCGTCGCCACCGTTGGATTCGCCTTGAGATTACTAGTCAGAACGCACCCTGGGAAAGGTCCAGGGAGCAGCGGTATCGGTATTTTTTTGGTTTCCACAGGAACTGGCATTGGCACTCGTACCAGCCAGCTTCTTGTATTTCTGGCACAGTACGCGCACCAGGTAAGAAACTGGCATGCCCATGTGCGGCCCACGAGAGTGTCTTACCTCCCGATGGGCCCGCAGAGGCCTGGGACAACTTACAAATCCCAGCGTCGACGAAGGATACGCCCCTAGATTTTCCTGTGGTCTGATTGGAGCCAGTGCTGCCACAAGGATAGGTGCGTGCGTTGGTGATGACAGCCGCTGGTGCTCGTAGGTGGTCTAAGTAGTATATCACTTCCAGTGACGCCAGGCGCTCTCGCAGTACAGACCGGACCGTGGAACAGGGAGGAGGTCGGGCTCGGAAGGGCCTTGCTGCTTCTCAGATCCTTCACATGTTGTTCCCAACCATCCTGTGGTGTTGGGTCCTCGTTTTGAAGAGACGTCGCCCCGCGTTCTCCTCTCCTCTCCTCCTCCTTCTCCTCCTCCCACTCCTCCCTCCTCCTCCCTCCTCCCTTTTCTCCCTGCGTTTCATCCACCCAGGACAACGCTTCGTGGCCCCATATTAGGGAGCCCCACCTACGGTCCCAGTGCTACCGTCTGCATGCGTCCCGCACACCCAGTACAGCGTTTCGTGGCCCTCCTCCCCCTCCTCCCTGCGTTTCACCCACCCAGTACAGCGCTTCGTGGTCCCATAGGGAGCTCCACCGAAGGTCCCAGTGCTACCGTCCGCATGCGTCCCGCACACCCAGTACAACGCTTCGTGGCCCCATAGGGAGCCCCACCGAAGGTCCCAGTGCTACCGTCCGCATGCGTCCCGCACACCCAGTACAGCGCTTCGTGGCCCCATAGGGAGCTCCACCGAAGGTCCCAGTGCTACCGTCCGCATGCGTCCCGCACATCCAGTACACCGTTTCGTGGCCCTCCTCCCCTTCCTCCCTGCGTTTTACCCA
>CAUYUJ010011057.1:376294-396294 GCA_963575745.1 Prorocentrum cordatum | reverse complement strand
AGTAACTTCCGACAGAAAGGCCAGCCACTACGCATGGCCAGCTTCAATAATAATAAAGTGGGTAAACGTGGCACACCGCAACCTTGCTCTGTTTGCCGTACTCACCTACCTCCACTCGCTTGCTTGACCTAACTATGTATGCCTCTACTCTCAACTGATACTCCCTTGGGTACAGTGAGTTGCCGTTTTGGCACGTCGGTAGGGGAGTGACCTGACACTCCCAGTGTGGACTACCAACCACATTACGCCCAGTATGCAACACGCCTTTCAGCAAATCAGTAGCTGCTTGCCTGACGTTCTCATTGATGTTATTAGGGTTCGGGCCAAACCCCAAACAAGTATGCAACAAACACATGGGCCCCGCGGCCCTCGGGGTTCGGGGTGAACAGCAAAACCTTGAGTAGCAGCCCGAGAAATGCCGCCATGGTTGCACCTCGTGTTATTGCTTACTCTACAGCCTTCGCCTCGACCTCCCCGTACTCCACACCTTGTCTGCGTTTACCTCTTGCCAGCTTGAGGTTGGACAGCTCCTTTCTGTCCGCGCATCATGTTCTACTTGAGGGGATGGTTCGAGGATGGACAGGAAGTGGCGCGAAGGATCCCAAGCTTATTCGCATTTCGGGACCCCCTGGCTTACAGGGAGTTGCCCCACTTACTCGCTCGTCCTTAGGCATTGACCCTACCAGAAGGCACGGCCAGCACGTCAAAAAGACAGGCCAGCTATTTGCAGAGCCCGCCTTCTGAACGCAGTCCCTTCTAGTAGTACCCCTCTCGTCTAACCGTGCGCGCCACTCACACGCTTCTATGCTATATGTTGCCGCGAGTTCTGCTTGCTTCACTTTCTCGCTTGCTCTCACGTCGCCGGTGCTGTGCTACGCGTTCTGAGCTTAAGTGCTGCGCGCCTGGACCTACACCTTGGGGAGTGGGGGCGGGTGTTCGAGGTGTGGTGTAGGAGGATGGGATACCAAGTTAACACCAGGCACTGCAGTTTCTACCGCCTGGCGGGCGCATACTCTAAGGCCTTCTACTTGTATGATATTGCTGCGCCCGCCAGGCTAATTTGTGTCTCGCTCCGCTCAGCCGGCGGGTTGCCCCTGTGTTATAACGCGCCAAGCTTCCGTTCCACGTCTGGGCAGCGTCAAACAAAAAGGAGGAGGAGGAGGAGGAGGAGGAGGAGGAGGAGGAGGAGGAGGAGGAGGAGGAGGAGGAGGAGTGGCATGAGTGTCATGATCGCCACAGTCACGTGGAAAAAAAGGAGGAAAGGAGGAGAGGAGGAGGCGGAGGAGGAGGAGGAGGAGGAGGAGGAGGAGGAGGAGGAGGAGGAAGGAGGAAGGAGGAGGAGGGGAGGAGGAGGAGGAGGGAGGAGGAGGAGGAGGAGGAGGAAGAAGGAGGAGGAGGAGGAGGAGGAGGAGGAGGAGGAGGAGGAGGAGGGGAGGAGGAGGAGGAGGAGGGGGGGAGCTGCACGAACCTGCTGCAGTTCTCCCCCGAGGGCCACGCGGCCTGCCCCGCCTCGGTGCCGTGGGGCGGTCCGCTGGCCCCGCTCCCGCCGGGCGGGCAGTGGCCGGCAGAGGCGGCGCCGCAGGGCCTCGGGGCGCCGCTGGCGCCGCCCCGGTCCGCGCTCGAGGACCGCGGCCGGGGCACAGAGGGTCAGGGGCGGCAAAGAGGGGGGTGATGACTAGGGCGGGGGTGGATATCATGGCGTGGGCCATGATATGGTTCCCCAGATCTCATGGCGCCTCTGCTCATTTCATTGCGTCCCTGGCCCTCCCCCCCGCTGGGCCGCGAACATGCCGCCGGTCATGTTTTGCACCCCCCCCCTCTTGGACACCCCCCTCTTGGCCGCCCCCGAGGTGGGGGCCCCGACCCTGCACGGGCAAAGGGCACGCGCGCGCGCGAGTTCCATTTTTAGTGGCGCGGTGTTCGGGGAGCGAAGAGCGACACGAACAGAAAAACTCGGAGGTCCGCGCGGATTTCTCGAACCCGCGCTGTATCCCCTGGCGGCGCCTCTGGCGCCGCCCCTGGCGCGCTCCGCGCGCCAGGGATGAGGGTCCATCGTCGATCGGAGAAGTCTGCGCGGACCTCCGAGCTTTTATGCTTATGCCATTCTTCGTTCCCCCAGGTATAGCCGTGTGTACTCAGGCGTTGGGCCGCCGTGTGGGCGTAGGAAATCTGCAGTCCAGCAAGGGTGTCTCAGCGTGGCGCGTTCCAGCGTGCGTGATGTGCCTCCTGCCGCAGGGTGCGCGCTCATGCCAGGACCTGTGCACTGCACTGAGAAGAGACTTGTGAGGCGTGGGTCATCGGAAAGAAGGTGGGGGCCCAGACCCCCCCGGGCCATGAACAAATCACGACGGCAGGTTTTTGTGGTTGTTCTTTTCGGGCTGCGGGGGCCCTTCCTGGGCCGCGGGTCTGTCAAGAGACGATTCGGTATGAAATACCGGTCCCGGGGGATGGGTCGAGAACTCTGGGCTTTGGGGGTCGACGTGATGAACAAATCATGACGTGGCGGCTCAGGGCTGCTTCTACGAAGCCTTCCCCCCTCCCGCTGCCCCCCTCTGCGCGTGGCCGAAGGACCCCAGCCAAGGCGCTGTCGAAGTCGTCGTCGTCGCGCTGTCGCAACGAAGCAAACCCCTAGATCCTGGCGTCGCAAATTTGTTCGCAACGGGCGATCGATCTTGCCTGCCAGAGGTGCTCGCGGACCGCGGCTGGGGCGCTATTGACTAAGTATCAGCAAGATGATGCTGCTGAGACTTGCCTGTCTCAAGTTTTTCGGAGGCGTCAGGGGGTATGCAGGTGGGTTAATATTATGTTTTATCTCTAGCATCAGCCTGTCCCATTGCAACTTCGGCTCTGTATCTTGCAGCGCAGCGAGCGCTAAGCATCCGAGGCCACATCCCATCATAGCTGAGTGGTGGGCCACGCAGAACAGCATAAAACGTCCACGTCTTGAGTCAGTTGCTGTCCTCACTTTCGTTCGTCGTCGTCGTCGCGCTGTCGGCACGAAGCAAACCCCGAGATCCTGGCGTCGCAAAGTTCGTCGCAACGGGCGATCTTGCCTTGGGACTCCCAGACGTGCTCGCGTCGTGAAAAAATCGGGACGGGAGGTTTTTCGCTGTGTTCGGCATCTGGGGGGCCCTTAGCGGGCCCCAGAACTGCCACAATGCAACTCAGGATAAAAAGTTGGTTCTGGGACAGGATCGGGACTTCCAGAGGCCCCGTGCTAAAAAAAACAGCACATCACATGTCTGGGATGTTTGCGTGCAACGAGCGATCTCGCCTGTTTTCAGAGCCCGGGACCATCCATCCGAGGCGGGGATTGGCGGGGATTTATCCATAGTGCACCACCTGGGGGATCGATCTTCGGGGTCCTCGGCAGCCGAAGCGCTGGCTCCGGAACTCCGCAACGGTGGCGACGAGAAGCGGGACTGGCCCAATCGAGGTTGGATCCGTGCATATTCTTTTGCAGTGCGGTGCATGTGAATGTGTTCGCCCCCCCATGCTGGGGCCCACATCTATATATATATATATATATATGAATATATATATATATATATACATACATACATACATACATATATACATACATACATATATGTATATATATGTATATATGTGTATGTATAGGTAGATGCATGCATGCATGTATGCATGTATGCATGTATGTATGTGTGTATGTATGCATGCATGCATGTATGTATGTATGCATGAACGTATGCATGTATGTGTGTATGTATGTATGTATGCATGTATGTATGTATGTATGTAGGTAGGTAGGTAGGTAGGTAGGTAGTAGTATAGTGTGTAATGTGTATGCATGTTGTATGTATTGTATGTATGTGTTGTGTATGTTGTTATGTAATGTATGTATGTATGGTATGTTGTGTGGTATTGTATGTCTGTATGTATGTATGTGTGGTGTATGTATGTATGGTATGTATGTATTATGTATGTATGTATGTATTGTATGCATGCATGTATGTTGTATGTGTGTATGTGTATGTATGTATGTATGTATGTATGTATGCATGTGTGTATGTATGTATGTATGTATGTATGTATGTGTGTGTATGTATGTATGTATGTATGTATGTATGTGTGTATGTATGTGTGTATGTATGTATATATGTATGTATGTATGTATGTATGTATGTATGTATGTATGTATGTATGTATGTGTGTATGCATGTATGTATACATGGATGTATATATGTTTGTATGTATGTATGTATGTATGGATGTATGGATGTATGGATATATGGATGTATGGATGTATGTATGTATGTATGTATGTATGTATGTGTGTATATATGTATGCATGCATGCATGCATGTATGTATGTATATATGTATGTATGTATGTATGTATGTCTGTATGTATATATGTATGTCTGCTTCTATATATATGTGTGTGTATATCACGATAGGTTTGTGTAGGTTCAGAAATATAAGCGTATGCAAATATGTCTCTATTTATGTATGTGAATGAGCACCCATACATCTATATCTATATGTATGCATGTATCCATATCTGCCGCCCCCTGGGGTCCCAGGCCACGGGTCCCCAGGCGGTGGACATGGATGAATCTTTGCCTCGCAATCGCAGATCGATCCAGCTCGAAAATTGGCGCAGAAGGAGGTGGGGTCTGTTGCTCTGGGCGAGCTTTTTTCTACGACGCTGCAGCCTTTGCCGCAGCGTCGGCCCTCGGGGAGCGAGTCCCGAGGGAGATGGGTCCCGGAGGTTTCTCGCCGTTCTCGGGCTCTCGGGGCGCGCCCCGGGCTCCCGGACGGTCAAGAGCCGTAGCACTGCACCGGGAGGGACCGTTCCCTAAAAGCGGTCGCCGAGGTTCTCCCTCGAGGCCGTCGACAAGGGCAACCGGCTCTACCCCCCGGACGGTCAAGAAGCCACTCAGGGGGAAGGGTCGGCATCGGGGGAGGGCCCCGCCGCCCCGGTCCTCGCTTGAGGACGGGCTGGTCCCGAGGGCCAGGATTAAGTCGGGCCTGTCCCTTTACAGGGGACATGTTCAAAAATAGTTTAAAATCGTCAGGTGATTTTTTTGGAGTATTTTTGGGCATCATTTGAATATTTTCAGGGTGTAACTTGTTTTGCGTCCAAAATCCCCCTGTAGGGGGACAGGCCCGACCTGAGGCCAGGGGCCTGGAGGGCCCCAGGAGCAGGCCCAGAGCTCTGACGATCGTTTCCTTTTGACCGGCGATTGTTCCTCGATAACGGCCTCTGGTCGACTGGACGTAGGAGTGACCCTTCGCCGCAGGGACCTTTGCTGCGGGCACAGTGGGGTTCTCCGATGGCCGACATCGATGAGCTGGCGGCGTCTTGCGCGCCCGTGGTTGGTGATTGGCCACCCCGCGGCCCCCAAACCGCGCACCAAAGGTCACTCTTACCCAGGGTCGCTCTTGCGTGTGGCCGATCTGGGGCCAGTTATCTGGCCCTGGGGCCATCGAGCACGGATCCGGAACAAAGCTACTTCCAGGCAGGGGGTCGGGATCTCTGGCGCCGCGGATTGAGCAGATCAGCCAGCGCAGACTCCAATTAGATCAGAAGGCTGAAATGAATTGGACTGGAGTGGACTGAACTAGACTGGACTGGAGTGGGAGTAGACTGCACTGGATTTGGGTGGACTCTACTCTCCTCTCTACTTTACCTACTTACCTCTACTCTACCTCTACTCACCTCTACTCTACCATCTATCCTCATCTCCTCTACCTTACTTAACCCTACTCTAACCTACTCGACTCTACCCTGCTCTCTACTCTACTTTCCTCCCTCCTTTACTCTCCTCCTGCTCCATCCTATCAGCAGATGCTCCGACCCTGTCCAGCAGCTGGCCGACAATCCCCACAAATGGGACCTTCCACCAAACGTCTGTAAAGGCAAACCAAGGTCGACAGTTCTCGCCTCAACATGGCCATCATGTCGTCCCTGTTGCGACATCATGTCCTCCTGGGGATCGCGGCTCTTGGGTCGAAGATCGAGAAGTGTTTTGGACGTGGGAGGTGGAGGAGGAGGAGGAGGAGGAGGAGGAGGAGCGAGGAGGAGGAGGAGGAGGAAAGAGGAGGAGGAGGAGGAGGATGAGGAGGAGGTGGAGGGGGAGGAGGAGGAGGAGGAGGGAGGAGGA
The DNA here is from genome assembly GCA_963575745.1 of Prorocentrum cordatum. Lineage (NCBI taxonomy): Eukaryota > Dinophyceae > Prorocentrales > Prorocentraceae > Prorocentrum > Prorocentrum cordatum. The sequence continues at coordinate 390,164 of CAUYUJ010011057.1, read as the reverse complement.
GGGGAGGAAGGAGGAAGAAGACGAGGAGGAGGAGGTCGACATCATGTCGTCCCTGTTGCGACACGCGTGGCAGGATGACAGGACAACAGGGACGGGGCGCACGTCCCGCGCGAGAGGCGAAAATGTCGCTCTCGCCCCGGCGCCGTGCTCCTTTTTGTCCCAACCCTCCTGTGCGTTGGGTCCTCGTTTTGATCTCGCAGCGCCGCGCCCCACCTCCTCCTCCCTCCTCCTCCTCCGCCCCTCCTCCTCCTCCTCCTCCTTCTTCTCCTCCTCCTCCTCCTCCTCCGTCCTCCTCCTCCCTCCTCCTCCTCCTCCTCCTCCTCCTCCTCCTCCTCCTCCTCCTCCTCCTTCTCTTCTCCTCCCTCGTCTCAGCCTCCTCCTCCCTCCTCCTCCTCCCCCTTCCTCCTCCTCCTCCTCCTCCTCCTCCTCCTCCTCCTCCTCCTCCTCCGCCTCCTCCTCCTTCTACTCTTCTCCTCCTCGTCTCCTCCTCCTCCTCCTCCCTCTTCCCTTCGCCTCCTCCTCATCCTCCCTTTCCCCACCTACCGTTCACAACTACCACCACCGTTGAGGTCGAGCTCCGTTTGGGCGCGGCGCACGCTTTTCGCATGCAGTTCCGTCGACGCGCGCGCGGGCGAGAACGTCGCTCTCGCCAGGGCGCCGCGCAGCTTTCGCCCGAACGCGGCGCTCGTGCCTTGGCGCGGCGCATGCCTCGCGCGAGTGGGCGACGTGTCCCCCAGTTCCGTGCGCGGAAAAGGAGGAGGAGGAGGAGGAGGAGGAGGAGGGGGAGGAGGAGGGGGAGGAGGAGGAGGAGGGGGAGGAGAAAGAGGAGGAGGAGGAGGAGGAGGAGGAGGAGGAGGAGGAGGCGGAGGAGGGGGATGCGATGAGGATGTAGGGGGGATGCGGGGGAGGAGGAGGAGGAGCGAGGAGCGAGGAGCGAGGAGCGAGGAGGAGTGGTGTTCCAGCGCGGATGCAGCGCACGGCTCGTTCGCCAAAGCGCACGCAGGCGACTGCGGCAGCGGGGCCGCGCGAGAGCGGAAAAAGGTGCCGACCTCGCCCGAGCGCTGTGCACGCTGGCGAGCGGAGGTGGCAGTGCTGTGTCAGCGCGGCGCATGCTTCCTACGCGCCGCGCCACTGGGGAGTTGGGCCGCTCCCACCACTGCGCAGCCCGCGTGGTTTCCTCCTCGCCAACTCGTCGGAAGCGGGGCCGCGCGCAGGCGCTTTCCGTTTGCGAGCTGGAAAAACGCGTGCCAGTCCCCATCTCGAGTGGTGCCGCAATAGAGTCGTTGTGTGAGGGAAGGTGGGAGTAGGTGGGGCCTTTTTGCTCGCTTGACCTGGCTAAGTTGGCTGTGTCCCTACTCCGACTGCTACTCTATTCGGACGCGCTATTGTCTATTATATTATATTATATGTTACTCCGCTCTATTCTCCGCTACCCTATTTCGAGTCTAGTATACTCTACTTGATTGCATGTCTGAGCTTTATGGTTGTTGAACCACCATTGGGACGCCAGTGGAATAGCCGCAGGGAGCCATTGCAATAGCAGAGAAAGCCACTGCAACAGCAGACGAAGCGATTGCAATAGCAGGGGAAGCCACTGCAATAGCAGACGAAGCGATAGCAGGGGGAGCCATTGCCATGGCTTGGGACAAAGTAGGGGTGGGGAGAGCTAGTTGACCAGTTCTCGACGCACTTTAGCTAGGACTTCTGTAGGCAAGCTGCTAGGATACAATCATACCGGAGGATGTCAGGTGACCGCGGTCGGCCAGCTGGTCCAGAGGGCCATGGGGGCTGGGCGGGCCCCAGGAGCACACAGACTCAGGTGCAACGTCAGGTTTTCGAGGTTCGAGGCTTTCGGGCGTTTTCGTCGGTTCTCGGCGGTTTTCCAGCCGACGCCTCGCCGAGGGCGTTCCGGAGGTGCCCAGATGGTTCCGAGCGGCTGCCAGAGGCCCGAGCCAGGACCCCAAACCAAAAGGGCGGTCGCGAGCTCCTCCTGGGGATCGCGGCTCTTGGGTCGAAGCTCGAGAAGTGTTTTGGACGTGGGAGGTGGAGGAGGAGGAGGAGGAGGAGGAGGAGGAGGAGGAGGAGGAGCGAGGGAGCGAGGAGGAGGAGGAGGAGGAGGAGGAGGAGGAGGAGGGGGATGAAGAGAGCGGAGGAGGAAGCGAGGAGGAGGAGGAGAGGGCGAGGAGGAGAGAGGAGGAGGAGGAGGAGGAGAGGAGGAGGGAGGAGAGGAGGAGGAGGAGGAGGAGGAGGAGGGGGAGGATGTGGAATGGTTCTGGGGGCTCTGGAGGGTTTTTCCTCGAGGAGATGGCGTTGCCTCCAGGGAGTGGCGAGCCCCCCAGTGGTGACCCCTCTTGGCGTTGCCCCCCCTGAGATGTCTGGGTTTTTGAATCATGCGCGGCTCCCAGAAGACCCAACACTATCCCTGGGGCCGGTCCCCCATCAGAAGTGATTTGTTGGTCCTGGGGCTCGGCGAGGGCCCCCGGAGGCCAAAAACAGCCAAACATTTGTCGTCTTGATTTTTTCAAGACGCGAGCATGTTTGGGGACCCCACGCCGCACTGCCCCAAGGAGCTCGGGCTCTTCTGGGAGCTTGGCAGGGACCAGAAGAGGGCGGTGTCGAAGTCGAAGCAGGCAGTGGGCAGCGTCCTTGCCGCGCTGAACGTCGGCTCCGTCCTCCGCCGGGCTCCGCATCCGGGCGGGCAACTAGCGGCCGAGGCCACGAGAGCCTCGGGCGGCTTCGAGCTGCGCTGGGTGTCGGGCCCGTACGAAGTCGACTGGGGCCACCCCTTCCTGCGCGCGGCGGGCCTAGAGGCTCCTGATCTTGGAGCCGGCTGCGGGCTGAGGTGTCCCAGCACTGGTTCTGACCAGCAGAACGGGGGGGGAGAAAAGGGTTTGGTCGCGGCTCGAAAAACGGGTCACTTTGGACTTCGGGAGGGAACTCGGGAACGATTTTGAGCGGATTTGTCCCATTGCCCCCTCGAGGCTGGCTTTTTCTGTGCTTATCCAGCTCAGACCGCTTGGCCGCCTCCAACTGACGGCCCGTGGTGCCTCGATCGGGGCTCGATCCGGCCGCCGATCTGGCCGGCCCGTCGGCCGGTCGGGGCCTGGCCCGACATCGGCAGGGTGCTCTTGCCATTGGAGATGGACCGGGATCGGCTGGACTACACTCAAGCAGCTGAAATATGGAACACTTTGGGTTCGGAAGGGGCTCGATGTTCCTTAGGTTCCTCCAGTGTTGTTCCTCTTGCCCTCATGGAGCACGGAGGCGCTTACAAGGCCAAGAAGGGGGACTACGGAAGGGGCTCGATGTACCTCACGTCCTTCCGTGGTTGTTCCTCTAGCCCTTTTCGTGCACCCAGGCTTTTTTGCAGCCGCAGAGGGGCTTCGTTCCTTATTTGGCGTTCCTTACTTCAGCAGCCCGACTGTACAGCAGCAACATCGAATAAGACATCGGCCTGCCAGCAAGTGCCCAACGGGCATCTCTTATTCACCGGTGGACCCACAGGAGCTCGGGGGCACCTGAGGGCCCTCAGAGATCGACGACGCGTGGGCCCCAACAACGAGGTGTCGTACCGTGTGTGTGCGTGTGTGTGTGTTAGTGTGTTAGTGTGTGTGTGTGTGTTAGTGTGTGTGTGTGTTAGTGTGTTAGTGTGTGTGTTTGTGTGTGTGTTAGTGTGTGTTAGTGTGTGTGTGTGTTAGTCTGTGTGTGTGTTAGTGCGTGTGTGTGTGTGTTAGTGTGTGTGTGTTAGTGTGTGTGTGTGTTAGTGTGTGTGTGTTAGTGTGTGTGTGTGTGTGTGTGTGCGCTTGTGTGCGTGTGTGCGTGTGCGTGTGCGTGAGAAAGTGTGTGTGGTGTGAGTGTGTGTGTGTGTGTGTGGTGTGTGTGTGTGTGGTGTGTGTGGTGTGTGTGGTGCGTGTGTGGTGTGTGTGTGCGTGTGTGTATGGTGTGTGTGCCCATCGGGCGTTCCTTCTCTTTCCCCGTGCATCCGTAAGTCCTACTGATGCACTTCCGCCAGCACAGTCACTCTGCCCGGCCGCCGACGCAGAGAGTGTGTGTCCATTGTGGGGTGCAGATTCGGTCGTGGAGCGCCCCCGAGGTGGGAGTCATCGTGCTCAGCGAGAAGGACATGGTGCGCGGCGGCGCACCAGGTGCGAGCTCGCTGCTGGCGCCTGCGCGCCTGCGGGTGGGCCACCTGACAGAGGTGCAGGGCTGGCGGCTGCTTCTGCTGCGGTCCGAGGCGATCCAGGAGCACCTGGCGCCAGCACACCTGCGGGAGGATCTCTTCTCCGCAGGCTGGGGCAACGCTAGTGGAGGAGGGAGGCTCAGAGGGACGCATCGACCCCCAAGGCGCCCATGGCTCGCCGATTGTGACCCGATAGCCCATCCCACCCAGGACCGTGCGGATTCGCTATCGGGGGCCTATCGCCGATCTATCGGCGATGTATCACCGATTCCAGATCGATGTTCCCCCCTATCGCTCCCACTCAGCAGGCCTCCAGGCGGCCGTCCGCCGCGCGAACGCCATGCACCCGCTAAGCGAGGAGGCGACGCTGAGAGAGCTGCGGCGGCTCGACGGAGCGGGCACTGGGGCCGACGCCACGCGGGGGAGCGCCGCTGGTGGCGGGGGCGACGATGCTGCCAGGAGTCGAAGGATAAAGAAACTGAGGTCGGCGCGGATTTCTCAGTTCGGCGCCGGACCCCCGCAGCCCAGCGCGCGGAGCGCGCCAAGGTAAGCGCCAGAGGCGCCGTCGAGGGGGGATCCAGCGCCGATCCAGGACATCCGCGCGGAGGTCCGAACATTTACCGTCGAGCATATGATTAAGAAACCTCCTCCTGGAAAGCTGGGTCAGCGTTTCTTGACCAATTTGCGGGAAAGCTGGCCCAATCTCTTGCGCACGTTCGCCCCCCCAGCATTCACCACGAGAGCCGGCCCCATTTTGCTTGAAGAAGCTGTCCCAGAGGCTGCCCAGGTGTCTTGAGTCAACGAGCTTCTTGATCACATCTTCGGCTGTATGCTCACGCAGTCTTTTTTGGTGTCTTCTCAGGGGCGCGCTGGCGCGGCGGCTGCTGAAGCATCTCGCAGCGCAGCTTGAGGCCGTCTTCCCCGGCGCCGCGCTGGCAGGACTCAGCCACGCGCAGAGGGGGTTGGGAGGAGGGAGGAGGGCTCCTTAGAAGCACCCCTGCTTCGTAGGAGGCGCGGGCCTCATCTACAGATGTAAGTTCGGCGCCTTCCAAGACGCGGTCTCCTTCTGAGAAGCCCTCCCCCCTCCCTCTCCTCCTCCTCCTCCTCCTCCTCCTCCTTCTCCTCCTCCTCCTCCTCCTCCTCCTCCTCCTCCTCCTCCTCCTCCTCCTCCCCCTCCTCCTTCTCCTCCTCCTCCTCCTCCTTCTTCTCCTCCTCCTCCTCCTCCTCCTCCTCCTCCGCAAGACCCCCTCTACCTGGCCTCGCAGACGGCTGGCCTCGCTAATGCCGCCTCCTCTCACTCCTGCTCCTCCTCGCCTTCCGCTACGCATTCCGGCTCCTTCTCCGCCTCTCCCTCTTCTTCTCCTCCTCCTCATCCCTCCTCTCCTCCTAACCCCTCCTTCCCCCCCACTCTCCTCCTCCTCCTCTACCTCTTCTCCTCCTCCTCATCCCTTCCCTGTCCTCCTTCTGCTCCCCTCCCCTCCTCCTCCTACTCCTCCTCTCTACTAATCCTCCCCCTCCCCCTCCTCCTCCTCCTCCGCATTCTCCTTCTCCCTCCTCTCTCCTTCCCTCCTCCTCCCTCTCCTTCTCCTCCTCCTCCCTCCTCCCCTCCTCCTCCTCCTCCCCCTCCTCCCTCCTCCTCCTCCTTCTCATCCTCCTCCCTCCTCCTCCCACTTCTCCTCCTCATCCTCCTCATCCTCCTCCTTTCCTCCTTCCTCTCCTTTTCTCCTCCTCCTCTCCCCTCCTCCTCCTCCCTCCCCCGCCTTCCTCTCCTCATCCTCCTTCCTCCTTCTCCTCCTCTCCTACTTCTCCTAACTCTCTGTCTCCCCCTCGCTCCTCTCCTCTCCGGTTCCCTCCTCCTCCTCCTCTCCTCCTCCTCACTCCCCCCTCCTTCTCCTTCCTCCTCCTCCTCCCTTCTTCTCCTCATCTCCTCCTTTCCCTCCTCCTCTCCCTCCTCATCATTTTCTCCTCTCTTCCTCCTGCTCTCCCTCCTCCTCCTCCTCCTCCTTCCTCCTCTCCTCTACTTCCTGTCCTCCTCCTCCTCCTCCTCCCCCCTCCCCCTTCCCCGGCCGCCGCGCGCGGACCGCCGCGAGCCCGCGGCGCGGGCGGGGCGAGGGCCGACGCCCGACGGGCGAAGCGCCGCGCGCGGCCCGCCGAAGAAGGGGCCCGCGCTCGCCCGCCCCCCCCCCCCTCCATCGGCTGCTGCTGGGTTTAAGTTTCTTGACGCCTGCAATGCGTACTGAAAGAATGGGTACGATGCCCAACAGCAGTTCCTGTTCATTTTGAGCAGGATTCGCTGTCCGCGCCGCCGCGGCCTGTGTCCATTTGAGACAGAAGGCCGCCCGCCCAACAGCGGCCGCTGTTGGTTTGGGACAACATTTGTTGTTGGGCATTGTGCCCATTCTTTCCGTACCCATTTCGGGCGTCCAAAGGTCGGGCACGTCCCTCTACAGGAAGCATATTCCAACACAGCTAAACAAGGAGTACGTCTGACTTGGATCTATTGTTCGTCCACCTCTGTGTTTGACCATTTCTGAATATAGACTAGACTAGTTCCGACCATCTCTGAACGTGTTTGACTTTTAGTTCGCGTCCACACTCCGCCTGTAGGAGGACGTGCCCGACCTGATGCTGGGTGTCCACCGCATGCTGGGGCGTGTCCCCGCAGGTCTGCTTCGGAGCCAAGAGGGGCCCAAAAACAGGCCCAGAGGGCAGCGCCCGACTGCAGCGTCGGCGGCGACCAAACGCAGGAATACGACGGGTCTGCCCCTCCCCCCCCATTGTTGCTAGAAGGGCCCCTGGCCCGAGGTGCCTCCAGAATTTCCGGGGGGCCCAGACGGCCTCCAGAGCCCTCACGAGGCCCGGAGGGGCCTCGGGGGCTCCAGCATGGAGCGAGAAGTCGGGGGGCGCCTTGGCCAGGGGCACTTCTAGCAGCATCCGACTCCAGGCTTTCCCGGGCCCTCCCGAGGACAGGTCTCGGCTTCGGTTTCTTGCCGTTGCGCTCCACTGTCCCACGCATCTTCCTCTCGCTGCGCTGTTTCCCGTGTCCTATCCGCTGGCTTCTCTTGCCGTCGACCCTAGCATTTCTTATCGCCCCCACCCCCTCGTCTAAAAGATCAACCAGGTGTTCATCCTTGGGCGTTTGGGAGTCACTGCGCCGCGGAGCATCGCTACGCATTTGTGCATATGTGCATAGACACCGTGCCACGCGACATAGCATCTGGCTGAGGCACATGTAGGCCCGTCGCAGCTTCCACAGTTGCGCGCGGTAGCCATGAAGATCACCCTGAAGTATGAAGAAAGTGAAGATGTCGACCTTCAGATGGCACTCTGACATACAGCGCTCTCCTGTTGCATGAGGAGTTGTGACATGATGACCCGAATCGTGCAACATGGAGTATCAGTCTTGCTGTTGCAAGTGCTAGCGATTGCCAGGCCTCTGTCGTCCTCAGTTGCGACGCTGTTTGAGTCATTCTAGTTTACGGGCCATCGAGAGCGGAGTGGAGAGAGGGAAATATAGACATATATATAGATATTGATGAGGACGAGGTCTAGTCAAGACACGCAAGAGTATACATATAATGGCGCACCGGGTCCGGGGGCCCGGGGCCGGGACCCCGACCACAAATGTGAGCCCCGGGGGGCCCGGAGGCTCGTCGGGGCTTGCCGGAGGCCTCCCCAGTCAGACAAGACGGGCCAAGAACGCCCAAGACGGCCCAAGAAACTTCCAAGAGGCCTCCAAGAGGGCTCCAAGATGCTGAAGATGGCCTCCAGACGTCCAAGGACGCTCCCAAGACGCCCCAAGAAGCCTCCAACATGCGTCCCAAGAGGGCCCCAAGACGCAAACATTGGCCCATTCCCTTCGTAAAACGTACATTTTTCACAAAGTTGCTTTTTGGGCTTTCCGACGTTACAGGACGGCCCACGAGGCGCCCAAGACCGCCCCAAGACGGCCCAAGAAGCTTCCAAGAGGGCCCAAGGACAGCCCAAGAGGGCCCCAAGACGGCCCAAGAGGCGCCCAAGATGGCCCAAGAGGGCCCCAAGACGGACCCAAGAGGGGGCCCAGAGGGGGACCACGAACCGCAAGCTCGAGCCTTCCGCCCCAAGAGGCCGCCAGGAGGCCCCAAGGAGGCCCCTCAAGAGGCCCCAGGAGACCCCCAAGAGGCCCAAAGGAGGCCCCGAGAAGCCCCAAATCGGCCCCCAAAATGCTTCGAACCTGCTTCCAGGAGGCCCCCGACAGGTTCAGAGGCTCCCGAGAAGCTACGTCAAACTCCCAGCGAGAATGATCCTAGCTAGAACCTAAGCGCGCGCGAAGCGCGCGCGTGGTTCTAGTTGTATATATATATATATATACACGCAAGAATAGATACTCGCAAAGACGAGGGATATATATATATATATATAGATAGTCAAGGGATACAGACGAGGGATAGATACAGACGAGGGATAGATATTTAGATAGATGCACGCAAGAATTATGAGCACGAGGTCTAGTCCAGACTTGCCCTCATTGACTTGTGGAGCGCTCGGACATGCGTGGCGCCTCGCTGCGCATGGGTGCAGCGGCTTGCTTAGGTCAGCATGCGCCGAGCATGTGTTTGTCCTCTCTCTCTCTTTCTCTCCCTCCTCTCTTTCGTTCTCTCCCTCCCTCTTTCTTTCCCTCCTCTCTTTCGTTCTCTCCCTCCCTCTTTCTCTCTCTCTCTCTCTTTCTCTCCCTCCCTCTCTCCCTCTTTCTCTCCCTCCCTCTTCCCTCTCTCTATTTCTCTCCCTCCCTCTCTATCTCTCTCTCTCTCTCTCCCCACCTCTTCCTATATATATATATATATATATATACAGAGGTATCGATATGCCGCCGCTCCGCTTGTTCCGACGCGCGGCCTTGCGTCTTGGGGTGGGCGCCGCGGCCACCAGAGCAGACGCCGCCTCGGACGCGGCGGGTTTGCCGTAGGGGTTGCCGCGGTGCCGGCTTCGTCTATTTGGCCGCGGGTCTCAGGGATTGCGGTGAGTTCGCCGTGGTGTCGGCGTCGTCTGTTTGGGCGCGTCGAGAACGAATGACGCGGCGACACACTTATACACATATATATATATATATACGTATGTGCACATATACCTACCTACCTATCTATCTACCTACCTACCTGCATACATACATGCATGCATACATACATATTCCACTGCTAATTCAAACATGTGTATCGAATCTTCCTCGATGTATGTATACATGCCATTATCCCTTTTTCCTTCCTCCCTCCTCCTCCTCTCCCTCCTTCCCCTCCCCCTCGCAATCCTCCTCCAGTCTCCCCTGCTGCATCCTCCGCCCTTCTCCGATTCATCCTCGTATTGCCCTCTTTGTGCCTCGGTGTTGCTCGGCTGTCGTCGTCGCTTCTCTCGCCGCCGACTCGCGCGTACCGCAGACCTTGCGGCTGACATTGCCACAGAAGTACATCAATGGGCCAACAAGTGCGGTGGTCAAGCTGTTTGTGGACCATTACAACAAGAAACACCCAGAGGACCTCGCGGGGCCAGAACGACTGAGAAGTTCAAAAGCCCCGCTTGTGTAGGGGAAGGCAACGCACGGAAGTATGCACAAAACATGCCCGCGCCAGGTGCGTATTTGCCATAGACGTATCTGTGAATAGGGCTTTTGTGGACCTGAGGTGGTCTCGAAGCAGGAAGTGCTAGAACAATGGGAAGAGGAACGTGATGACGAGCAGAAGCTCAGGAGGCGGGGGGCCTGGAAGACAGGAAGGATGAGGAGGAGGAGCAGCAGCAGCAGCAGGAGTTCGAGGAAAGGCTCGAGCAGGAGGATGAAGAGGAGGAGGAAGAGGTGCGGAAGGAGGACCGCGAGGAAGGCACGGATGGAAAGTAGATATTGGAGAGGAAATAGGACGAAGAGATGATACGACGAGTTGGATTATGCCCGTCGCTGGTTGGAGTGCCAGGACCAACTCAGCGCAGAGTCCCTTCACCTCAAGATTGTCGGTGGGGACCACTTGAACCGGGACGCTAGAGTATCCGAGACGTTGGCAAACGGCACGTCCTGCGAATCTTGTTGCGCATGTAGATGACGTATTGGGAATGAGTGTAGACGGATTGTGCAGTCGTGTGGTCGACTTACGTTTGATGGCACGTGCTCGATGTTAGGTGAGGCATTCATTGTGATGGCCAGTCGCTAAATGTGGATGCGTGAGTTCGTCTGGTGTTACAGTTTATGATAGGGTCAGGGTAGATGGCGCCATAGCATCGTTGCATGGCTATTCGTGGCTTTTTTCGACGGGTGATGCTCGATCGATTGTGGGACGAGTCAAACCGATACTTGCGACGGTCAGCCTTTTTATTGCGAAGGCCTTACGGCCGGTGCCGCCGACCCTAAATGGCGACGACGACGATGACGACGACGACGACGACGTGCGCTCTTGGGGGCCTCTTGGGGGTAGTTTGTGGGCCTCTTGGGAAGCTCTGAGGGGCCGCTTGGAAGCCTCGTGGGGGCCTCTTGGGGCTTCCTGGGGGTCTCTTGGAGGGAGCCTGGGACGTCTTGGAGGCTTCTTGGACGGTCTTGGGGCTATCTTGGGCGTTTTCGGCCGATCTTTGGGCGACTCGGGGCCCTCTTGGGCCGTCTCGGGGGCCATCTAGGGCATTCGGACCTCATTTGGAGTGTTTTCGAGGTTTCGAGGCCGCCCGAGGGAAAACGAATCTGCCCCCCGGGACCCCCCCCCCCCTTGGGGAAGGGATCGAAGGGAAGGGGCTTCCCTTCGACTCGATTACAACACTGCTCGATTTTTCTCTCGCTCACGAGCTTGAGAAGGAAGCTGCAGGGCAAGGGGACGACGGAGGCGACGACCGACGGAGACGACGACTCGAACAGCCAAGCCCCTCGCACACGCCGACAGGGTCGGCGGATTTCTCATGCTCGAGCTTTCGCGGCACCGGGCCGCTCGTCTAAAGCTTGAGGTAAAGGCTGCAGTAGCACGGAGCACTACGTTGCCTGCATGCTGCCGCTCACTCTGCCAGCCTCCGCAGCGAAGCTCTTTGCTTGCACGGTCAAAGCACGTAGTAAGGATGAGCAACGTTCCAAGATTACCCTTGCATCCCTGCCCCTTCGGCCCATCCTCGACAGTTTTAGGTGGCCGGGCCCGTTCAAACATCGTCAACATGGCCTTCCAAGGCCCCTGCATCCTACCGCGCATCCTTATTTCAGCCAAGGCGCTGACATAAGGAGCAGTTTGGGTCCGGAAGGGGCTCGATGTGCCTCAGGTCCTTCCATGGTCGTTCCTATCGCGCTCCTCGCCCACGCAGGCGCTTGTGGGGCCAAGACAGGGCTTCGTTCCTCATCTAGCGCTCCTGACGTCAGCAGCCCGACTGCATGCCTTGGAGGAGGAGGAGAAGGAGGAGGAGGAGGAGGAGGAGGAGGAGGGGGAGGGGGGAGGAGGAGGAGGAGGAGGAGGAGGAGGAGGAGGAGGAGGAGGAGGAGGAGGAGGAGGAGGAGGAGGAGGAGGAGGGAGGAGGAGGGGGGAGGAGGAGGAGGAGAGGGGAGGAGGAGGAGGAGGAGGAGGAGGAGGAGGAGGAGGAGGAGGGTGGGCGAGAGGAGGAGGAGGAGGAGGAGGAGGAGGAGGAGGAGGAGGAGGAGAGAGTGAGGAGGAGGGAGGAGGAGGAGGAGGAGGAGGAGGAGGAGGAGGAGGAGGAGGAGGGAGGAGGAGGAGGAGGAGGAGGAGGAGGAGGAGGAGGAGGAGGAGGAGGAGGAGGAGGAGGAGGGAGGGCGAGAGGAGGAGGAGGAGGAAGAGGAGGAGGAGGAGGAGGCGGAGGCGGAGGCGGAGGAGGAGGAGGAGGAGGATGAGGCGGCGGTGGCGGCGGCGGCGGAGGAGGAGGAGGGTGAGGCTGAAGACGAGGGGGGAGGAGGGGGCAGAGCGCAGAACGAGGACGGTGCCGGTGCCTCGCCGTGCCCCCCCGCCCCGTGCGGCGCCCCGCCCTCTCGCCGAGCTGCCCCGGTTCGCGCGCAGGCCGCCGCTCTGCGCAGTGGTGCCCCGCCCTTCCCGCAGTCCCGCCCCGTCGGAGGCGTTCGTGTTTGGTTTGGGGGCGCGCCTCGCGGGCGCCCCTCGCCTTCCTGGATCCTCCTCTCCCGGGGTGCCCTGGCGCGTGCGGCCACCGCCGCGGCGAAGTGCCCTGCCCTTCCCGTGGGCGCCCCTCGGAGGTGCTTCTTCGTTTGGGGGGTCGCCTCGGGGGCCCCGGGGCCCTCCCCCGTCCGCCCCTGCCCCGCCTCCGGTGTGCTGCCTCGGAGGTGTGCCCCATCCTTTTCCGTTCAAGGACGTGCTATTCCTGGCATGGGCTGTCCCACACTGGGCCATGCCATGACTTGCTCTCTTCTGCCATGTTGCACTTGTAGCACGTGAGGAGGAACAGGATATCGAGGAGGACTACGACGACGACGAGGCGGGAAGGAGGAAGGAGGATCAGATTGGCGGGGCATGAGAAGGAGCAGACGGGGCAGGAAGGAGGAGGGGGGAGGAGGAGGGAGGGGGGAGGGGGGGGAGGGAGGGTGGAGGGAGGGAGGGATGGGGAAGGGAGGGAGGGAGGGATACAGTCGACCGGGAGGGTATGCCAGTAAGTATCCAACCTCGTATCCCTCCCCCCTCCTCCCCCTTTCTCCTCCTCTTCCTCCTCCTCCTCCTCCTCATTCTCGTTGTCATCGTCCTCCTCCTCCTCCTCCTCCTCCTCCTCCTCCTCCTCCTCCTCTCCCACCCCCGTCCTCATTGTCATCTCCACTTGCGGTGTTCGGGATTCCTCGTCGCCTGGACTGCGGATACCAGCTTGGGGGCTTGAACCACACTCCTCTTCCTTCTCTTCTAGTCTAGTATCTAGTGTATAGTACGTGATATTAGTTTCTCTTCTCTTCCCTTCTCTTCTCGTTTCTGATATGAAATTGTCTTCTCTTCTCGTCTATTATCTTCTCTTTTCGTTTCCTCTCCTCTCATCTCCTCTCCTCTTCTCTCCTCTCCTCTCTCCTCCTCCTCCTCCTCCACCTCCTCCTCCTCCTCCTCCTCCTCCTCCTCCTCCTCCTCCTCCTCCTCTTCCTTCTTTCTTCTCCTCCTCATCCTCCTCACCCCTCGCCCTCCTCCTTTTCCTCCTCCCTCCATCGATCATCGCCCTTCTCCTCCCTAGACCTCCTGCCAGGAGGCTCCAGAAGGCCTCGAGAGACCTCAGGAGGCCCCAGGAGGCCCCAAGAGGTGCCAGGGAGGGAGTCCCAGGATGCCTCAGAATGTTGGGGGACTGATGGGGATCTGGAAATATCGTTGCATTAAAATGTCCAGTTGTGTTCGAAATCATTTGAACGAGTTGTGAAACGTTTGCTTCCCGTTGTTCCAAGAGTTTCGGGGGGTCCGAGAGATCTGGGGATCCAGGGCCCAGGGGTTTCCAAACGTTTTGAAACTGTTTCGAAGGATGACAACTTCTGAAATCCCGGATATACGGAATTCATGAGGACCCTCGACATTTGGGAGTTCAGGGCCTAAGGATGTTCAAACGTTTCAAAAATGCCACCAGCCTTGCAAGTTTCCTGGTGTGTCGAGCTTTATTTTTGTTTGAAAACTTTGAACTCCCAGATGTTCCAGAATGTTGGGGGATCCAGGAGATCTGGGAATACAAGGCCCAGAGAAGCGGATCTTCTTCCCTCGTTTCTTCCTTCTACCCTTCTCTGAG
>CAUYUJ010011057.1:308042-371194 GCA_963575745.1 Prorocentrum cordatum | reverse complement strand
AGGCCCCTACAAGGGTTCATTCCCACTGAGAAAAATGCCTCGTTGGGAGACAACCGTTTGAAGACCCTGAGGCGTGCCAGAACACCATTATCTGGACTTCAACGCCACGGGTTAACTTGACTGTTGCGTCTTGACGATCCTGAATCGTGCCAGAACACCAGACCTGGGACTTCAACACCGCGAACCAACGTAACTGTTGCACCCTCAAAATCCGGAACCCTTTCAAAACACATGTTCTGGTTGACACTGGGAATCCCTGAAATTCTTGTAGTGTTTAAGGCGAGTGCGCGCGGCGCTGAGGCGAGAGCCACATGTTGAAAACCAGCCGCCCTCAATCCGAGAAGCTCTTTGCAATTTGTATGACGGGTGTGCGCGGCGCTAAGGCGACAGCCACATGTTGAAAACCAACCGCCCTCAATCCGTGAAGCTGTTGCAAAGTTTAAAGACGAGTGTGCGCGGCGCTAAAGCGAGAGCCACATGTTGAAAACGGCCCGCCCTCAATCCGTGAAACCATATGATAAATGTTTAAGACGAGCGCGCGCGGCGCGAAGCGGCCCGCCCTCCATCTGTGACACTGTTGCCAACTGTGGTGAGGAAGTCTCAGGCGAAACGCCCTGCCCGCCCTTTCGACTGGCTTTCGGGGTGCCACAGGGAGGAGTCATTGATAAGGAAAAGGAATGACGGGAGGATGAGGAGGAGGGATGAGGAGGAGGAGGAGGAGCAGCAGCAGCAGCAGCTGCAGCGGCAGGAGGAGGACAACGTGTAGGGCCTGGCTGTCCAGGTCGCTTGGGTCGTTCTTGCTCACGGGGCGTCTTGCAGTCTCCGGCCTCTGGGGGCCGTTTCTGGGCTTTGGGGCCGTTGGGAAAGGCCCGGGGGGCCCACGTCGCGAAAAGGTCGGGACGTCGGATGGGAGGGACTGCGCCGCTGGGTTCGCCGTTTCTCTTGTGCTCTACTCCACGGGTTTACGCGCAGAGTCGCGACAGTTCTGTTGAAGGGTGTGGTTGCGTCTGGCTCGTTGCAGGAGCTTTTTTGTGGCGTCCTGGGTGGGGCTCTTAGGAGCCTCTACGCTTACACCACTGATGGGTTCGACCGTCGGCGACGGTCGCGGGTGGCCCTGCGACTGTCGCCGGGGCTGGGGGGCCCTCCAGCAGCCGGCGCGCCGCCAGGCGCGGAGTCGGAACCCCCAGGCGGCGCGCGAGGCGGCGGTGCTTGCGGTGCTCGCTGCCCGAGCGGAGGCAGCTCCTGGGCTTCTCCCCTGCCGCTGGAGCGGCCCTCGCCGGCGGCGCCCCTGCGAGCGCCGCGGCCTGGGCCAGCGCCGCGGCGGCCGCGGCGGCAAGGCGCCAGCCTGCGAGGGCTGCGGAGCTGGGCGCTGCCCCGCCGAGCGGGTTCGCCGGCCCGGGAGCTGCGGCTGCCGCACTGCTCGACTAGACGTAGGAGTGACCTTTCGCCGGCGTGGCCTTTGGTGCGGGCACAGATGGGTCCCCAGATGGCTGAAAACGAAGCAGGAGCAGCGGCTTGCGCGCCCAGGTTTGGTCCCCCCGCGGCCCCCAGAAAGCCGCGCACCAAAGGTCACTCTTACCCAGGGTCACTCTTGCGTGTAGCCGAACTGCGCAACAAGCCTGGCGCGGGCGGCGGCCCTGGGAGGGGCGCGCCGCGCCCGGCGCCAGCCAAGGCGGACTCGATGCGCGCGAGGGTCTGCTGAACATCGGCGGCCTGGCTCTGCATGGCGCCCATCTGGGCGCGAACGTCGGCGATCTCCCGGGCGGCGAGCGCTGGCGCCGCGCCCAGCCCCGCGCCCGAGCTTTGGCTGCGCCGCCAGCGGGGGCGTTGGTTTGCCAGGAGCGATCAGGAAGGGGCTTGGGCCCATCCCAAGCCCTACCAGCGAACCGCCGATGCTGGGATCGCGTGCAGCGGCCGCGCTGGGCTCCAGCTCGCCTGCGGCGTCCGCGTGAGCCGAAGGAAAATCCGCGATCTCGGCAAAGCTCTGCGGCAAAGCCGAGGTTGCGGAAGTGGGGTCGGGCCAGAGGCCCTCTTGCCTGAAACGGCACGGCGTAGCCCGAGACCACCCCGCCGAAGTCGTAGATGTTGTCGGTCAGGACGCTCAGGAACTCGATCGCCACCTCGAAGCCCTCCATCGCCTCTCTCCTTGGTCGTCGCAGGCTGCGACGGCCACCCAGCCGGCGGCGCAGCCCAGGTCGAAAGACCTTGTCGGCACGCAGAAGTGCGACCGGGCCTCCGTGGTGCGCAGCAGCAGCGCGGACACCTCTTGGCCCTGCTCGCTTGACACCGTGGTCGCGGACCGTCAGGAATCCGAAGCGGTATGCCGTGGAGTCGGCCCATTCCGCCATGATTCGCTTGAGGGTTAGTGGCAGTGGCCAGACCGAAGTCAGGCATTCAGCTTGCGGGCTCTGGGGCCCAAACAGCTGCGGGCACGCGCACTGTGCAAAGCGCTGCTGTCAGCAGCTCTTAGCCTAGCCCCAAACTGTCGCTCCCGCGCTGGTGGTGTTGAGGCACTGTGGGTAGGGGGAGCGCCGCGTTCATGCTGCTCCCCCAGGGCCATCAGCGTGTTCGGCAGGAAATGTAGGAGACTGGGGCCTGCATGGTACGGACAACCGAGGAATAAGATCGAGGTCGGTTTGGGGAGGCTACCCTAGAGTTCTTCGTGCTCGCTGGATGTTCTTGTGCATCCTGGGTGAGGGTGCCATCGAATGCTCTTCGGTTTGGCCAGCGGAGGGTCTCATGTTCCTGAAGGGTGCTCTTCTGTCCGAGGTCCGACCGTATGCGGCACTGCTCATCGTCGCTTCTCTCCTGGGACCTGGGACGAGCAGGGGGGCGGTTTGGCGTTCCTTGTGTTTGCTGCTCCTTTCCACAACGGACGCCACGAGCTTCTCCTCCGGGTCCGATCCGCGTCGAAAAGTTTGGCGTTCCTGGCGATGTCTGGGCTCGCTGGCGCACGGCACGAGCTCTGCGCCCCGTTCTGCGCAGGCTCGCGCCTCCCTTGTCGAAGGGGCCGGCGCGACCTGCGACGAGGCCCCCCCCCCCAGGCAGGATCAGAGTCAAAGATTGCAGCGGGGGTCTACCCTCCTCCTTCCCCCCTCCCCCCCCCCGATCGATGATGCCTCTCCTCCTCCGCCCGCGTCGCGGGGGCGGGGGCTCCTGCCGCGCTCGGCCGGCCGGCCCCAGCTCTCCCTCTTTCGGGCGAGGCCCCCGCGCGTGCTTGCTTCCTGCCCCCGCGGGGCGGCTGCTCTTGCTGTCGCCTTCGACGGCGCGTGCCTTCGACGGCCTCGCGCCCGCCTGCGGCCTCCTCGCCGCGCTGCGCCTCCCCTGCGGCCCGGTGCCCTGACTTTCTGCCCAGGGCAGCACGTGGCTCGACTCCGCGTAAGAGCGACCTTTCGCCGCAGAGACCTTTTGGCGCGGGCTCATCGGGTCCCCCCTGATCGCCGAGCGCGATGCGATAAAAGCGGCCCGCGCCCACTTGGGTTTGGCTCCCTCGCGCCCTCCAAAGCTGCGCACCAAAGGGCACTCTTACCCAGGGTCAGTCTTACGCCTAGCCGAGTGGCGCCGAGCGAGCTCACGCCGTCCAACCGCTGCTCTTTGTCTCGCGCGCCGGGGCGCGAAGAGGCCGCGGAGGCGCGCAGGTGCTCGAGGCTGGAGGCATCGTGCTGGAGCTTCGTGCCGCGGGAGAACCTCTCTTGGGAAAGGTCCTTCCTTCATGTGGGGGAAAACCACCCCGACCCCGATAATTGGCGTTTACTAAAATGGCCCTGGGCGTTTACTAAAAAACCGTGCCCTGTTCGATTCCTTCTTGGGGTGCGTTTGCTGAACGCCTTTGCTTGTCGGGGTGTTTATTATGAGGGTGGTTGTTATGCTCCCTATTCCTTCTCATCCCGTGCCACAGTGGCCTCTGCTGCGCCAGGCTGCGCTCGCCTCCCGTGTGCGAGCTGCTCGTCGCCTGCCAGGCTCTGTTCTGCTGCGCGCCGCGTGGCAGCTCTGCTGCTTGCGGTGCGCGGCCCCCGGGCTCGTGGAGGCACCGCTACCTGTTGGCCGTGCTGCTGTTGTTAAGGATACAACCATGGGTCTCGAACGAGCTGCGGTTATTTATTGAAAAATATGTTCATTAACATATTAAATAAAACATTGAAAGAAGAAATAATATATATATATAAAACAATATTGGCACGGCCCTTCGACACGTTCTTCACTGGAGTGTTGCGGCGCTTCGGCGCGATGCGGGTGCCTCGTGTTGTCCTGCTTGGCCTTGCATTTCGGAGGCGGAGTGGCAGCTCACGGGCACTGTGGGGTTCCTTGGCCGCGGTTTTCCTGCACCCTTCGTCTCCCCCCGCTAATGGCGTTCCCGTTCATGACCACCCGAGGAGGCGTCGAGAGGCTCCTGGACCCCCGAAGCGGCCACGAAAGCGCCACACACAATCGGCCGACGTTTCCCGAAGAAACCCTCACTCAGCGATCTTCGGGGAGAGACGAGACGACGACGAGGACGACGACGACGACGAGGACGAGGACGAGGACAAAGACGAGGACAAGGACGGCGACGACGACGACGACGACGACGACCACGACCACGACCACGACCACGACCACGACGAGAACGACGACGACCACGACGACAATAACGATGACGCCGCCGACGACGACGACGACGACCACGACTACGACGACGACGACCACGACCACGACAACGATGACGACCACGATCACGATTACGACCACGACCATAACTACGACAACGACGATGACCGTTACGACAGCGATGACGACGACGACTAAGACGATAAAAACCACGACCACAGCGAGGAGGACGATGATGATGACGACGACGATCACGTCCACGACGACATGACGACCACGACGACGACGACGACGACGACGAGGACGATCTCGATCACGACCACGACCACGACGAGGACCACGACGACGAAGACGACCACATCGACGACGACCACGACGACGACGATGGCGACGGCGACGACGACGACGGCGTCGACCACGACCACGACGACGACCACGACCACGACGACGACCATGGCCACGACCACGATCACGACCACGACCACGATCACGACCACGACCACCACCACGACCACGACCACGACGACGACGACTACGACGACGACGCCGCGCAAGGAGCCGGCACCGGCGCCAGCGCAGGCGGCTACGCCGCCACCCACAGCCCCAGCGGGCTCCGCCAGGAAAGATGGCTATTCTTTTTACGCGTATTACAACTATGTTTAAGAAAAAATGAATCTAATAACATAATATATTGCCTAAGGGCATCCTGGCCGAAAACTCCCTCAGCCATAAGTCTGGAACGAGCAAGAGGGCCAGTATATGCTCTGGTTTGACGAAGCAGTTGCGGCTTTCTTAGAGGCAGTGATGATCAGCTTTTCGAGGCATGCGTATGGCTGACAACGCAGTTCCTCGAACTGGCCGATGTAATCCTGCAGGCAATCAAATTGGTGACGCCAGTGGTCCCCCCAGCGAGCGAGCGGTGGTATCGGCATCGTGCTGGTGATAGTTTCCATGGCGTCCCAAATAGCGGCTGCAGTATACTGGGTGGATTGCGCAGAAGCAGCAGCAGCACAATCAGTTATCCACAGCGTCCGACGCATGTGTTGCTGAATCTTCTCCAGGCTCCAACGCCACCCTCACAATTCACCTGGGAATGATTTGCCCGTGGTGTTGCGTCGCCATGTCGCTCATCTGTCTCGTCCAGTGCAGTTCAGAAGGATCCGTACGTATGGTTCGCATTCGCGCTGCGTTCCTAGTCCCAGGCCAGGCGAAGGAGTGATGATGGCGGAACGTCCAATCCTCGTTCCACAGACGAGGCCCCCGCGGTGGCATTACGAGATATGTCTCGTTGCGCTTACTCGCGTCAGGAACAGTGTCTCATTGTGCCCTGATCCGTTGCTGGTGAGCCAGCGGCGGCAGGATCGGCGGCGAGCGAAGGGGGGAGGTGAGAAGGAGAAGGCCTTCTCAGCAGGCGCCTGGACTCCTCAGAAGCCCTCGCGCCTTCTGAGAAGCTGCCCGTGAAGCTGCCCGCGCCTTCGGGCAAGGCTTGGGAAACTTCTCAGCATGCCCGGGGCCCTCCGAGCCTTCTGAGAGGGCCCGTCCCTTCTCACTTCCCCGCCGGGCTCGCCGCTGGTACAGTGGAGATCCTTGCCAAGACTCACCGGGCCTGCCTCCAGGGTGCCCTGAATGTCTTGGGTTTCGATGGTTCTGCTATGGAGAGCGTGGCGTTCCCACACCAAAAATCATTGGACATCCTGGGGTATCAGGTTGGGCTTCTCGTGGCAGGTTTCTTGTGGTCGGGCGGGCCCCTACTGCAGGAGCGGGAGGAGGAGCGGCAGCAGGAGCAGGAGGTGGTCTTCAGAGGCCCTCCCCCCCCGCCAGAGGCCCTGCAGGGGCCGACGAAACGTTCAACCCCCCCCCCCGCCCCCCGCCCCGCGACCCTCGAGGGCCGAGGGCGAAGCTAGACAGCCAGGAGGCGCCTCGCTCGCCAGGCCTCGAGCCAAACGGTGCTTGGGCGATTTCGTGGGCCGCCTTCGTTTTGATGCATTTTTTTTGCAACAAATTAGGTGGATCGGGTCGGGCGAAAGGGGGGATAAGGGGGGGGGGGAGAATCAGCTCACGTATAGCTGATTCTCCCGGCGCCTCCCGGCGCCGGAGGCGGCTATGCATCGAGGAGTGGGCCCGGCGGCGGGGCCGAAACCAGCTGCATGCAGCAGATTTCGCAACCCCCCTTTTCCCAATCCCCCTCCCCCTCCCCCTCCCCCTCCCCCTCCTCCTCCTCCTCCTCCTCCTCCTCCTCCTCCCCCTCCTCCCCCTCCTCCTCCTCGCCCTCCTCCTCCTCGCCCTCCAATCCCCCCCCTTTCGCCCAGCCCGAGTGGAGCGACGACAGAGCAGAGAGGAGCTCAGCTCGAGCCCTGTCTCTCTCGCGCCGGGAGGGTGCTGCTTTGCGCAGAGACCTGCCCTCCCCGCCCGGCGCGCTGGCGAGCCGACTCCGCGCGCAGGTGCCGGCGACTTCCTCCAAGCCGAAGGACGGCCTGCTCAGGTGCCCCAGCATCGGGGGAGCGTAAGACCCGGGTTTGCCAGGACTCGGGTTCGCCATCGTTTTT
Source organism: Prorocentrum cordatum (assembly GCA_963575745.1). NCBI lineage: Eukaryota > Dinophyceae > Prorocentrales > Prorocentraceae > Prorocentrum > Prorocentrum cordatum. The sequence continues at coordinate 364,061 of CAUYUJ010011057.1, read as the reverse complement.
TGACGACCGCGACTCGGATTTTGACGAGGAGGAGTTTTGTGGGATGTCTGCAGCGGGAGGCCTCGTCAAAATGCAGGCTCGGCCTCGTCATTTTTTTGACGACCTCGTCGGGGATTTCCGAGTCCCCCGTACCCGGGTCTTACGTCGCAGATCCAGGGAGAAAATGTGCGGGCCGCCTGGGGCGCTCCAGAAGCCCTGAGATCGGGGCATTGCTTTTTGTTTGCAACCGGTGGTTTCGCCCGGCTTCGAGCTCTGGACCATCACAGATCGATCTGGCTCGAAACACGACGCAGAAAAAGGGGGTCTATGGTTCTTGCCATGATTGTTCGCGATGTTGCACTGTGCAGCGTCGGATCTCAGGGAAGGGCCTCGGCGCCGAGGAATCCGGAAGCTCACCTCGCTTCCCCATGGCGGAAGGCGGCGGAAGTAAGACGAGGGCGGCTCCGCCAGCGGGAGGCGGCGAAAGGAAAAGTGGGACGCCAACATTTTTAGTTTCAGGGTTTTTTCGGAGTCGGCCATATGGGCGCGGGCGGAGATGCAGGTATTTCCATTACCATTATCGGGGATGCTGTGGCCGGCGTGTTTCGGGGAAGCGCGCCGATTTCAGCCAGAACCCCCCCCCGGTCCCCGATGTAGTTCCTCCGGACGCCGCCGGCTTGGAACAGGTTTCAGAGCGCGCAGGTGCAGCAGTGTCATCGACTCGGGCTGATCCAGCCTGATGTCGTCGACTACGCGTCAGAGTGACCCTTCGCCAGAGTGACCTTTGGTGTGGTCCCACTGGGGTTCCTCGATCGCCGAACGCGGCGCAGCAGTCGCGTCTTGAGCGCTTGCGTCTGGTCCCCCCGCGGCCCCCGAGAAGCCGCGCACCGGAGGTCACTCTTACCCAGGGTCACTCGTGCTCGTCGTCGATGTCGGCAGTGCACGAGGAGACACGGCTGGACCCCGACCGCTCACGTCGTGAACAGATCGCGGCGCCGCGGAACGATCTCGACCAGGTCCCTCGACCCCCATCTGTTGTGCCATACGACGTCGACTCGTGACGGCCCCAACACCCCGAACGCGGAGAAGTCGCTCTTCTTTGCAACACCCAGGCTGCGTCTCCCCGCGTCTCCTCCTCCTCTTCCTCCTCCTCCTCTCTCCTCCTCCTCCTCCTCCTCCTCCCTCCTCCTCCTCCTCTCCTCCTCCTCCTCCTCCTCCTCTCTCCTCCTCCTCCTCCTCCTCCTCCTCCTCCTCCTCCTCCAGCCTGCAGGTGACGGCGCTCGCGGGCAACACCGTGCAGGGCCCGCCCTCCCTCCCGAGAATTGGCCCCGAAGCTCCAGGGCAACGCATCCCGACTGGTGTGCCGAGCCGCGCCCAGCGGTGACGGCGAAGACTCCCAGAAGCCTCCGTGCACAGTGGGAGGAGGAGGAGGAGGAGGAGGAGGAGGAGGAGGAGGGAGGAGGAGGAGGAGGAGGAGAGGAGGAGGAGGAGGAGGAGGAGGAGGAGGAGGAGGAGGAGGAGGAGGAGGAGGAGGAGGAGGAGGAGGAGGAGGAGGAGGAGGAGGACCCACGCAGCCGACGTCACGATGTGCTGTTCGCGGGGGCTGGCTTGTCGTTGAATCATGTCGTTGCCAGCAGGCCGCCCAAATGGAGGAAAAAAAAAAGCAGTCGCAGTGCGACTCCTTCACCGCATCTGGTCGGCCCCAGTGTGGGTGGCCTGTCTCTGGAGGTCCAGGAGCTCCCCAGAGGTCTCCCTGTCGAGGTCCCCAGATGTGTCCCTGGAGGTCCCTGGAGGCCTCCAGGGGTCTCCGCAAGCGTTTGGACTCCTCCGGAGGCCTGCTGAGGGCCACGATCGGCCAAACATCACCAGCCTCGAATCCTCGAATCCTCGATCGAAGAATGGAATTTTCAAATACTCGAATCCTCGCAGCCTCGAAGCCTCGAATCCTCGATCGAAACATCTCCAGCCTCGAATCCTCGATCGTCAGAAATTCAGGGGTGCGGGCGGTCAGCTTGCCAGCTGGCTCCAGAGACAGCACTACCCAAGAGGGCCGTCTATGGCCCGCTGCCGCATTTAGTTCAGACGGTCGGCCGCGCAGGGAGATGTGCGATGAAGATGGGACTCACCTACCGGCCAGATCACGAGCTTGTCGCATCAGACTTGCGTTACCTGGTACAAGAGGGTTTGAGTTGGAATTCGTTTCTGCAGCTCGGTCGTGCCAAACATGCTCGAGCATGCAGAGACATTATTGCTGCCCACCTGCCCTGCCTGCTGTTGGTGTTCAGCGGCCGCCCGCACGTCGTGTGGCGTCGACGGAGTTGTGGGGACTGGCTGCTCACTTGAAGATTGGCTCGGCAACGCCCGGCGGACTCCTTCGCGAACTGTGGTGCGGCCTCCCACGTGGTTGCCGAGACCATCAGCGAAAACACGCGCATCGCGGTGGCTGAGCATCAGAAGGTTTTGGCGTATAGTGCATGGGGTGAGCGCCGGGATATCGTGTCCCAGAGGCACGGTAAGGGTAGCTTTCCCGAGGCGAAGGCCTCCGAATCGAGGCTCCCCGTGCCCTTCCAGCGTTCGGATGACCATGGACTGCTGTGGTGTTACGTCGGGCGTGTCCCTCTCTCTACAGGAGAAATATTCAAGAATAGTCAAAAGCATACTCTGGGGGCGATTTTTGGAGTACTTTTGGGTATGTGTTGACATTTTTTCTGGCGTCTTCTTCTTTTTCGCCCAAACCCGCCTGCAGGAGGACACGCCCGACCTGAATGTGGTGTCGGCTTCTGGGAGTATGTCGGTGTCGAGCGCGTGGCACCGGGGCCCGTGTTGCGTCTCGGGCCGAACGAAAGGGTGGGGGGATAGGGAAAGGGAGGTTTACGACATCCGCTGCGTGCAGCTTGTTTCGGCCCCGCCGCCGGGCCCAGTCCTCGATACATGGGCGCCTCCGGCGCTGGGAGGCGCTGGGAAAATCAGCTACGTGAGCTGACTCTCTACCCTGATGATGATGATGATGATGATGATGATGATGGTGATGGTGATGATGATGATGATGTTGATGATGACGATGATGATGATGTTTATGATGATGATGATAATGATAATGATGATGATGATGATGATGATGATGATGATGATGATGATGATGATGATGATGATGATGATGATGATGATGATGATGATGATGATGATGATGATGATGATGATGATGATGATGATGATGATGATGATGATGATGATGATGATGATGATGATGATGATGATGATGATGATGATGACGATGATGATGATGATGATGATGATGATGATGATGATGATGATGATGATGATGATGATGATGATGATGATGATGATGATGATGATGATGATGATGATGATGATGATGATGTTTTCGCTGCAAATGCTATACCGAAGTACTGTACAGTGACGTGTGCGAGCTCGGCGGGGACTTCGCGCGACCCCCGCTGTACCCTCGCTGCGCTGAGCGGGTTCGAGCCTGAGGGCCACGGAACAAACAATGTCACTATGCTGCTCTTGCGCAGAATGAGCTTTGTTTGAGCTTTGTTTGAGCTTTGTTTGAGCTTCCTCAGCTACGTGAGCCGACTCTCTGCCCTACCCTTTGTTACCCCCCCCCCTTTCGTTCCCCCCGAGCGCCGTCCGTGGGATATACCCAGGGCCGGGAGGGGGGCGCAGGCGCGCCCCGAGTGCCGTCGCCCGTGCCCTGGAGGAGGAGCTCTTCCGGGTGTCCTGGGAGGAGGAGGAGGAGGAGGAGGAGGAGGAGGAGGAGGAGGAGGAGGAGGAGGAGGAGGGGGAGGAGGAGATCCGTAGACATTTTGGCTCAAGGGGCCTTCTCCTGAACTTCCAACCTCGCTCGAGCGATTGTGGCGTGTTGGTTTCGGGGCCCTTGAGGCTCACTGGCCTGGGGTTCGCGACCCCACTAGTGTTCGTGCGCGTGCGGGGCGCATGGCGGCCAAGCCCAATGGCTGGCAGTGCGGCTCGTGTGGCTACTACAACTTCGGCTTCAGAGCTAAGTGCAGGCAGGCAGGTTGTACGGGTCCCAATCCGCTCCTGTCTAATGGTGCTCCTCCTTGGCATGTGCCTCAGCCTCGTGGGTTTTGGTCTTCTGGACCACCTCCTCAGGGGGGACCTCGTGGAGCAGGTGGTCAGGGAGGAGTTGGAGGAGGAAAGGCTAAAGGTAAGAAGCAAGCTCTCACCCCCGAGCAGCAGGCCCCGTGGCTCGAGATGTCCGAGCCTCAGTTTTTGGCAGCCAGTCAGGCGCTCGATCAGTCGTCGAAGGACAAACTCGTCGGGCTCCGTTGGCGTGCCAAGTTGGGGATCACCAACCTGGCTACGGTCAAGGAGCTCAAATCTGCCCAGTCCGAGGTGGATCGAAAGGCTCAGCTCTTGTTGGATGCTCAGGGGGGTTTGGCAAAGAAAGAAAAGGCAGCCAAGGATGCTTTTAAGGCCCTCCACAAGCATCGCCTCAACATCAAACGCCTGGAGGAGGAGGTTAAAGCTGCTGTGGAGGAGGCTCGTTTTGCGGCGGCTGGAAGGGTCGGGCAGGGAGCGCCGGCGCCCGCGGCCGCTGCACCTCCCCAGGGAGCTGCGGTGCTCGCGCAGCAGCTCGACGCGGCGCTGGGCGAGGTGCCGCAAGGGGCGTTGGGGGCCATCGAGGGGCCGCTCAAGGCGCTGCTGGCGGCGCTGCGTCCCCCTGCGCCAGCAGCGGCTGCACCTGCAGCCGCCCCCGCCGCCGCCCCCGCCGCAGGAGGAGGAGGAGCAGGAGCAGGTGCAGCAGCAGCAGCGGGGCCTGGTCTCCCTGGTCTCCCTGGTGCCGAAGTGCTTGGGGCTCTTCCTGGTTCTGCTTCGGGAGTTCAGGCTGTGGATGATTCTGATATGGAAGGGGATGAAGATGATGACGTTTTGGACGACGCCTGGGCCGACGATGCAGGGTCGCGGCCGTGGGCGCACTTCGATGCAGGCGCCAAGCGTGCCATCAGCCAGCGAATTTGGGAAGAGATGGCGGAAGCATGCGGGGGTGATCCTGAACGCCTTGCTTCTCTGGCCGAGCTCAAGGCCACCGTCACTAAGAAACCCAAGTGCGGCGTTTAGCAGCTGGTCAGTCGTCTCCGCCAACGTGAATGCATATTCGTCTCTGCAGCCACTCTTGGTCCATAATGAGTTTAAGGTTGCAGACGCTATCCTTGTCCAGGAAACTCACCTCTATGGCCACCGATGTACGGAGTCCGAAGCTGAGTTGGACAAACTTGACTGGTGTGCTCGCTCTTCTCCCGCTGATGATGTGGTTGAGGGTAGTCATGGGCACGGAGGCCTCATTACAATGTCCCCCAAGATGCACGGCATTGCGAAGTTAGAGACCATGTCCACAGAGGTCCTGGTCCCTGGTAGGGTGTCTATGATGTGTCACTCTGGCTTCGCCAAGCACGGGGTCCTCGTTGTGAACGTGTACCTCATCAGTGGTGAAGGCATGGGTGCTCCAAACTTTCAGATTCTTCTGAAGCTGGCTGAGCGCCTTCGTGGAGTGAATATGCCTTACATCATTGGGGGTGATTTCAACTGCGCACCTGATGAAGTGCGCGAGTCGGGTATAGTACTTCGAGGCTGATATGTTTCATCCTACCGTGGCTACCTTCTCCAGTGGTCGAACGATTGACTTCTTCGTCGCGTCGAATCAGCTGGTGGTTGACAAGGTCGAGGCTTTGGTGGACGTCCAGATAAGTACGCACTCGCACGTGCCTGTTCGGTTGCAGGTCTCGAGTGATGCAGTGCGGCCGCGCGTGTGCATTGTTCCTGTGCCTCGTGCTTTTCCTGTCGATCGCCCCATCGGTTGTCAGCGCAGTGAGCATGATAGTGCTTGGACGGACGTCGGTCAGCAGGTTGAAGCTCAGTTGGTGGACTGCAACCAGGACGGCTCCCCGACGGGCTCTTTGACCCGTCCTGAGTTGTCGCGCGCTTGGAACTGCTTTCTTCGCCAGGCAGAGATTGAGCTGTGCGACGTATATGATGTTGTAGGGGAAGATGCGCATAAATACCTGGGTCGTGATCAGCCACTCTGTCCCAAGTGGGTCTCCGTGCTGGCGCCGAAGATCCCCAGGTTCCCGAAGGCGTCTCCTGAAGCTTTGTGGCTGCGCGCGGTCTCGGCGAGCCTGCACTTTGCGTCTTGCTCTGCTCGGCCGCTCACTCGCGTTGCCGCTTTGCGTGCTCTTGCTCGTAAGCAGGCGACGGCGCCTGCTAGTGTGCAGACAGGTGCAGGACCTGCAGGTGAACGGTGGGGATGTTTCCGGATCTTCGGGGCCGAGTTCTGGGATTGCGAGATCCTCGGGGCCCTGGCGAACATTACCAAGAAGGTGGCCCTCAAGCTGGCCAAGAGTGACGAAAACCAACGGCAAGCAAAGTTTCGAGCCTGGGTTGATGAGCAAGCTGTCGGAGGGGCTGGAGGGCCCCACAGAATCACGAGGCTCCCAGAGGGCTCTCACGACACCAGCACCGAGTCGTTCTTTCGCCCTCGTGATCGGCAGCAGCAGGTGGACAAGATACAGGAGGAGTGGAGCAGGTGGTGGAGGGCCGGAGAGTGGCACAAGGGCCTCATTTGGCCTGAAGATCTTGGTGTTCGCCCTGAGCGCCCATGCGTTGAACATCTTCGAAAAGTCTTGAAAACCTTCCCCAAGCACACTGGCATGAGTTTCCGCATGATTCGGCCGCAGCAGCTGTCCATGCTGTGCGATCCTGCTCTGGAAGTGTTTATCGATGTCCTGATGGCCGTCGAGGCGTCGGCCGAGTGGCCGAAGCTTGCCTCGAAGATCGCCTTCTTGTCCAAGCGCCTGGGCGGTGTGCGCCCCATAGCGCTAATTCACGTGTTGGCTCGGGTTCAGGCGCGCCTCCGCCGCCCGATAGCTCGCGAGTGGGAGTCCCGCAATGATCGATCGTATTTCTGGGCCTCCAAGGGACGATCGTGCGATCGAGCCGTCTGGCAGCAGACGGCCTGGTCTGAGTATGTGTCCACTAAGGCTAAAGGTTCCGCTAAGGGCATTTGGGTCTCTGGTATGGTGCCCTTGGATCTGATGAAAGCCTTTGAGCAAGTGGAACAGCATTGGCTTTTGGGGGCTGCGGTGGCTACTGGATTCTCTCACTGGCAGCTCAAGTTGAATGTTGAGTTATATCGTGCTGAGCGTTTTTGTTGTCTGGGCCAAGTCGTCTCGTCGCCGATGGTGGCTGAGCAGACCATTCTACCAGGTGACGGCTGGGCCACTTGCATGCTCAAGTTGATTTTGATTCGGCCGCTTGACTCCATGTACAGATTGCATCGAACCGTCGCCCCCACCATTGTCGTCGATGATTTGCTTTTGCACAGGATTGGCACGCAATCTAGAGTTGCGCGTGAGCTGGTCCAGGCGTCGTTAGACTTGCAGGAGGCCCTCGCTGCAGTGGACTTACGTGTACATGTTGATAAGCCACGTGTGTTGTGCAATGAGCAGTGTGTGCGCGATGAGGTAGCACGACGTCTGCAGGCGAAAATGGGCACGAAAGCTACACAGCATGAGCGAAACCTTGGCATTGACTTCTCTTGCGGGCGGCGCGTCGGGCATTCAGTACGCAAATCTCGGCTTTTGGGTGCTCGTCAGCGCCTGAGGCGGATTGGCTTCATCCGCGCTGGGCAGAAGAAACGTCTGGGAGTTCGAAAGGTTGCTCGTTCGGGTTTGGAGGCGAGTATGTCTTATGGGATGAATGTTACGGGATGCTCGACTTCGAACCTTGAGACTATGCGTAGCACTGCGTTCGCGTGTCTCACTGGGGCTACTGCTGGGAAGTCCCGCACTTTAACCTTGATGTGCGAGAAGGATGCTGACCCGATCCTTCGAGCTACTCTGATGCCTGTGCTCACGCTCTGCCGAGCTATATGGGAGGGGTGGGTGCCGAGGCATGCGGTGCGGGATGGGCTGGAAGGAAGTTCGTCGGTCTCGCTCTGGACCCAAGTGTCTGGACCGTTTAGCGCGTGTCGGCTGTCGCTGGTTCGCGTCGGCTGGTCGATTCGTTCCGCCTTCGAGTGGACCACGCATGAGGGCTTAGACCGTGATATCAGTGTGCTCTGTCCTCGAGTGATCCGCCACTATTTGGTGCAGGCCGCCACGGCCTGGCAGTGGCGACAGGTGGCGAAGCACGATGATTTGAAACATCTGGAGTTTGGAGCGGTTTGGTTGCCCCTGGTCCAGGCTGTCTCCAGCGGTCGGCCTCGCTGCGCTCAAAATCGGGACCTCCGACCCTGGGGCCCGAGGCGCGTGCGCACCTTCGTTCGTGCATTGTTGATGGGCAGTGGCCCATGGTCAGGAAGTTTGAAGCTCGGAAAGCCTTGAGTAATGAGTGCCTCATTTGTCGCAAACCTGGCACTCTTGTCCACAGGCATTTCGAATGCGACTTGTGTCAGGAGCTGCCGTGCCCTGATGCGTTTACTCCGCTGGTTCAGGCTCAGGATCGGTCCCAGGTCCGCGTGCTTCTGGAGAGGGCGCTTTGGCCCATCCCGCGGACCTCGTGGAGGGCCCCTGCCCAGGACACGGTGGTCTGGCATCGGCATGCGGGCCCTGGGGCCCTTATTGCCAAGGAAGCCTACCTGGACGGTTCGGCCTTTGAAGGCCAGTGGGGTAGTTTGAGTTGCACAGGCTGGGCCGTCGTCGCTCTGCTTGATGAGGCCCCCCTCGGTGTAGTTGATATTGTTTACTGCACTTGTTCGCAGTCCGTGTTCGACATCGACGGGGCTGAATTGGAGGCTTTGGTCTTTTTCCCCACATCCAAAGTGGGGTTCTTGTTTTCTCTGCGCACCCCGCGCAGGAACACTCACCCCACCCCCTCTCCTCTTCTGCCTCATCATGCGGATGAGAATTCCGTCGTCACTTTTGGGCTCCTGGGGCGTGAATTTGGAGGAAGTTTCAGGCGGGAGCGTCGTCTGTGAGTGAATTGCGAGGAAGTCTCAGGCGGGAGCCCCCTCCCTATGGGTCCCGCATTTCATGTGGGTAATCCGAGGCGGCTCATCGGAACCTTGTAACTGTCGTCACTTTTGGGCTCCTGGGGCGTGAATTTGGAGGAAGTATCAAGCGGGAGCGTCGTCTGTGAGTGAATTGCGAGGAAGTCTCAGGCGGGAGCCCCCTCCCTATGGGGCCCGCACTTCATGTTGGTAATCCGAGGCGGGTCATCGGAACCTTGTAACTGTCGTCACTTTTGGGCTCCTGGGGCGGTGAATATGGAGGAAGTATCAAGCGGGAGCGTCGTCTGTGAGTGAATTGCGAGGAAGTCTCAGGCGGGAGCCCCTCCCTATGGGGCCCGCACTTCATGTTGGTAATCCGGCGGGTCATCGGAACCCTGTAACTGTCGTCACTTTTGGGCTCCTGGGGCGTGAATTTGGAGGAAGTATCAAGCGGGAGCGTCGTCTGTGAGTGAATTGCGAGGAAGTCTCAGGCGGGAGCCTCTCTCTATGGGGCCCGCACTTCACGTTGGTAATCCGAGGCGGGTCATCGGAGTAACTGTCGTCACTTTTGGGCTCCTGGGCGTGAATTTGGAGGAAGTATCAAGCGGAGCGTCGTCTGTGAGTGAATTGCGAGGAAGTCTCAGGCGGGAGCCCCTCCCTATGGGGCCCGCATTTCATGTTGGTAATCCGAGGCGGGTCATCGGAACCCTGTAACTGTCGTCACTTTTGGGCTCCTGGGGCGTGAATGTGGAGGAAGTATCAAGCGGGAGCGTCGTCTGTGAGTGAATTGCGAGGAAGTCTCAGGCGGGAGCCCCCTTCCTATGGGGCCCGCACTTCATGTTGGTAATCCGAGGCGGGTCATCGGAACCCTGTAACTGTCGTTACTTTTGGGCTCCTGGGGCGTGAATATGGAGGAAGTATCAAGCGGGAGCGTCGTCTGTGAGTGAATTGCGAGGAAGTCTCAGGCGGGAGCCCCTCCCTATGGGGCCCGCACTTCATGTTGGTAATCCGAGGCGGGTCATCGGAACCCTGTAACTGTTGTCACTTTTGGGCTCCTGGGGCGTGAATATGGAAGAAGTATTCAGCGGGAGCGCCGTCTGTGAGTGAATTGCGAGGAAGTCTCAGGCGGGAGCCTCTCCCTATGGGGCCCGCACTTCATGTTGGTAATCCGAGGCGGGTCATCGGAACCCTGTAACTGTCGTCACTTTTGGGCTCCTGGGGCGTGAATATGGAAGAAGTATTCAGCGGGAGCGCCGTCTGTGAGTGAATTGCGAGGAAGTCTCAGGCGGGAGCCTCTCCCTATGGGGCCCGCACTTCATGTTGGTAATCCGAGGCGGGTCACGTGGCCGTCAGTAGAGGTAAATATCAGCCGGTGCGCCGGCGACTGCTCGTGGCCGTCAGTGGAGAATTGCCGCGGTTCCAAGAGATCTTTCCCACGACCTGGGCACTCTTTCGGGACTCTCTCTCCTCCTCTTGTGTAGCCTCCTTCCTCCGAATTGCATAACCTCTGGTGCGCCAGCGACTGCCCGTGGCCGTCAGTAGAGGTAAATATCAGCCGGTGCGCCAGCGACTGCCCGTGGCCGTCAGTGGAGAATTGCCGCGGTTCCAAGAGATCTTTCCCACGACCTGGGCACTCTTTCGGGACTCTCTCTCCTCCTCCTGTGTAGCCTCCTTCCTCCGAATTGCATAACCTCTGTCCAATACAGCTACAGAATTTCAGGCACGATGTCTGCATCGTGCTGCTCGTTCAAGGACTGTTGCTGCTGATCACTCCTATCATTCACTGTGCTCCACAGAATGGCAGTGCGAAGACGACTGACAAAATGGGCAGAATGGCAGAATGGCAGATCTGGGAGCGAGCACCTGCAAGGGTTCTCTTTGCCAGGCGGGAGCGAGCACCTGCAAGGGTTCTCGTTGCCGTTTGCCGATCTATCTGGGAGCGAGCACCTGCAAGGGTTCTCGTTGCCAGGCGGGAGCGAGCACCTGCAAGGGTTCTCGTTGCCGTTTGCCGATCTATCTGGGAGCGAGCACCTGCAAGGGTTCTCGTTGCCAGGCGGGAGCGAGCACCTGCAAGGGTTCTCGTTGCCGTTTGCCGATCTATCTGGGAGCGAGCACCTGCAAGGGTTCTCGTTGCCAGGCGGGAGCGAGCACCTGCAAGGGTTCTCGTTGCCGTTTGCCGATCTGGGAGCGAGCACCTGCAAGGGTTCTCGTTGCCAGGCGGGAGCGAGCACCTGCAAGGGTTCTCGTTGCCGCTTGCGTTTGGCCGGAGTAGCACCTGCAAGGGTTCTATTTCCGGCCGCGGGAGCGAGCACCTGCAAGGGTTCTCGTTGCCGCTTGGATTACGACGACGACGACGACGGCGACGGCGGCAGCGGCGGCGAAAAACGACGGCGACGACGACAACAACGACGTACTCTGTTGATTCGTATCGTTTTCACCACCTCTCTAACACCGATGTTGCAATGGACTAAGGGGTCACTAACGCAATTTTTTTTTTGGGCGTCGGGGGTTCTCATAGCCGCTTGGATTACGACGACGACGGCGACGACGATGGCGACGGCGGCAGCGGCGGCGAAAAACGACGGTGACGACGACGACAACAACGACGTACTCTGTTGATTCGTATCGTTTTCACCACCTTTCTAACACCGATGTTGCAATGGACTAAGGGGTCACTAACGCAATTTTTTTTTGGGGCATCGGGGGTTCTCGTTGCCGCTTGGATTACGACGACGACGACGATGGCGACGGCGGCAGCGGCGGCGAAAAACGACGGCGACGACGACGACAACAACGACGTACTCTGTTGATTCGTGAAGTTTTCACCACCTTTCTAACACCGATGTTGCAATGGACTAAGGGGTCACTAACGCATTTTTTCCCCACATCCAAAGTGGGGTTCTTGTTCTCTCTGCACACCCCCGCGCAGGAGAGAGATCTCACTCACCCCCTCTTCTCCTCGCACTCATTCACACACACATCATCATCACTCGCACTCTCTCACACGCTCACGAACATCATCGTCATCATCGGTATCGGCATCATCCTCATTCAAACATCATCATCGCCACCACCACCCACAATCAATCATCATCCTCTTCACCACTCATCTTCACCACCACTCATCATCCTCATCCTCATCATCGTTGAGTAAAGTGTGAGGAAGTCTCAGGCGGGAGCCCCCTCCCTATGGGGCCCGCAGATCATGTTGGTAATCCGAGCGGGTCATCGGAACCCTGTAACTGTCGTCACTTTTGGGCTCCCCAGGCCTGAAAATGGAGGAAGTCTCAGGCGGGAGCCTCGTCTGTGAGTGAATTGGGAGGAAGTCTCAGGCGGGAGCTCCCTCCCTATGGGGCCCGCAGATTATGTTGGTAATCCGAGCGGGTCATCGGAACCCTGTAACTGTCGTCACTTTTGGGCTCCTCAAGCTGAATATGGAGGAAGTCTCAGGCGGGAGCCTCGTCTGTGAGTGAATTCTGAGGAAGGCTCAAGCGGGAGCCCCCTCCCTATGGGGCCCGCAGATCATGTTGGTAATCCGAGCGGGTCATCGGAACCCTGTAACTGTCGTCACTTTTGGGCTCGTCAAGCCTGAATTTGGAGGAAGTCTCTGGCGGGAGCCTCGTCTTTGAGTGAATTGTGAAGAAGTCTCAGGCGGGAGCCCCCTCCCTATGGGGCCCGCAGATCATGTTGGTAATCCGAGCGGGTCATCGGAACCCTGTAACTGTCGTCACTTTTGGGCTCCTCAAGCCTGAATATGGAGGAAGTCTCAGGCGGGAGCCTCGTCTGTGAGTGAACTGCGAGGAAGTCTCAGGCGGGAGCCCCCTCCCTATGGGGCCCGCAGATCATGTTGGTAATCCGAGCGGGTCATCGGAACCCTGTAACTGTCGTCACTTTTGGGCTCGTCAAGCCTGAATTTGGAGGAAGTCTCTGGCGGGAGCCTCGTCTTGAGTGAATTGTGAAGAAGTCTCAGGCGGGAGCCCCCTCCCTATGGGGCCCGCAGATCATGTTGGTAATCCGAGCGGGTCATCGGAACCCTGTAACTGTCGTCACTTTTGGGCTCCTCAAGCCTGAATATGGAGGAAGTCTCAGGCGGGAGCCTCGTCTGTGAGTGAACTGCGAGGAAGTCTCAGGCGGGAGCCCCCTCCCTATGGGGCCCGCAGATCATGTTGGTAATCCGAGCAGGTCATCCAAAACCTGTAACTGTCGTCAATGTTGGGTTCTCGCGCTGCCAGAACGCAGTTCCCAGGCCACATTTGGATGCAACAAGGAAGTTTTTGGGCTCCTCAGGTCGCCGAGGTGCTGCGACAGGGCGCCGAAGGCGCCGACGACGACGGCCAGGCCGAGGCGCGGGCGCGGAGCTTGCTGATGTTCAGGCCCAGCGAAAGGGAGTTCACATGGCAGAGCTCGGGGGCGCACAGCGTGCGCCGCTCGGGGTTCACCCTGACGCACGCGTCCTACCTGACCTCCACGCTGTCGCAGGGCCAGACGCTGCGCAAGGGCGTCACCATCGACTGCGCGAGAGACGAGGACGCTGGCCGCACGGGCATGTCGGACGAGCAGTGGTGGCTGCACCTCTACGTCATGTTCTCCCGCGCCACGTGCATGCGGAACATGCTGATCCTGCGGCCGCCGCCGCGAGAGTTCCTGGAGTGCGGGCCGCCGGCGTCCCTGCGGAAGGCGCTCCTGGAGTTCGACAAGAGAGCGGTTTTGTCCAGGGCGGAGGCGAAGCAGCTCGCGGCAGAGCTGGGCTTCGTGCTGCCTTCCGCCTGAGCGCGGCTGCGCCTCGCTCGAAGCCCGCGGGGTTGTCCCAACGGCTTGGTCTTGCGCGCCAACGGCTCGCGGGGTTGTCCCGACAGCCTGGCCCGCGGGGTTGTCCCAACGGCTGCGCGACGTGACCTGTAGAGAACGCGCCTGTGCTGGCCGTGGCGGCGACGGCGCCGAGGAACATCGACATGCGCGCTCATGCAACAGGAAGGGGAGGAGGTGGCGGGGCGCGGAACAAACAGGGGGGCGAGGATGGGGACAACGTAAGGAGTGGAAGGGGGGCCCGCGCCAAGGCGAGAGGAAATATACGCAGAAGAGACAGCCAGGACGCCTCACCAACCACGAGGACGACGGTGATGGCTTTTTCCAGATTCGCCCAGAGGATTCTTATGTGGGGTTCTTCCGTCGGAGTAATTGGTTCAGGATTCGTTGCCTCTGATTACTGCTGTCACTGATTCTGATTTTGTGTTTCGTGGAGTGACTGAGAGAGGGGAAGAGGCCACCACGGCCCATTCCTCGGCCTGGGCTTGTCTCTGGCGGGTCTTCTGGAGGGCCCTGGCCGAGTTCGGCGGCCTTTGCGAGACCGGCCTTTCGATGCGTAAGGTCAAGAGTCACTGCACAATGTCTGACGTGGATGCGGGCCGCATCACGCGCCGGGACCGTTTCGGCAACTTCCACGCCGACGTATGGGCGAAGTTTGGAGGCCAGCTTGCGCGCGCCTGTTGATGATAGGAAGCGCATGCAGCAGGCTGAGCAGTTTGTGGAGCAGGTGGGGCACAGGATTGGCGAGGTGGGCGCGCATGTGGACGGGCGTGACACTACGCACGTTGCGCGCCGCACGCGTGTGAGCGCGCCCCCTCTCCTCGTTGTCGTCCCTGCTCAGCTGCCTCATGATTTAAGAGGGCCTGCCAGGCGACCCTGGTGTGATCGCTGCCGTGCTGTGGCCCCCGTGTCCGAGGTCTGCCCTGGGTCGATCTCGACACGTGCGCGTGATGCCAATGAGCGCTTGCAGGAGCAGGATTTGAAGGTACATCGGTTAGTTGTTTTTAGGGTGGAGGAGTCCCTTCAGGATGCGGCCCATCCTGTTGTTGCGTGTACGCTCTGTGGTGCGCACAGTTCGAAGCAACTCAAGGGATTCCTCGCCCCTTGTTGCAAGCCTGGGGAGTGGGGTAGGCGGGCCGTCCGAAGGATGAGCCAGGGCTACCTCCCAGGTGTGGCTGGGAAAGTTCCAGCTGTTGTCGTTCCTCTAGCGTAGGGACTTCCCGCGTGGATAGTTGTGCCCTCAGAGGGGGGCTCCACGGCGTCGGGAAGAGGAGGGGGAGGAGGAGGAGGAGGAGGAAGAGGAGGAGGAGGAGGAGGAGGAAGAGGAGGGAGGGGGAGGAGTAGCGAGGAATGAGGGAGGAGGAGGAGGAGGAGGAGGAGGAGGAGGAGGAGGAGGAGGAGGAGGAGGAGGAGGAGGGAGCAGGAGGAGGAGGAGGAGGAGGAACAGGTGAGGACTGAGGGGTACCTCTGTTCCTCGCCGTCGCCCAGTGGAGATGGGGAAGCCAACGTGCACCGATGCCGCCACCCCCTGGACCTCTCCGAGAGTGCGTTCTGACCAGGACTTCGGGGCGAATCCAGCCGCGGCGGCGCGAGCCTTCCAGGAGGCCCAAAAAGACGAGAGCAAAGGAAGGGTAGTGGTGTCAGTACACCCCTGCTTATAGTTATGAAGACTCGACGCTAAGAAAATTGCCTTCACTCCACGTATCTCCTTAAACTGCAGTCCAGGTCCGGAGACACGACAGCACTACGATAAACAAAGCTCCAAGAAAACGCCCAATGAAGATTCTTGGTTTTCATCAACGAAATCTGGAGTCCATGAAAGTTGACGCGTTTTCTTAAGTTGTGTGATGGGTGCACTTTCTCCTCAACGGAGGAGGATTGGTGGACCGAGAGGTGTGGACCCTTTCCGGTTTTCCATCCCGAAGCGGCTCTTGACGGTGCCGGGGCCCGGTGAGGGCCCTCAGATGCCGAAAACTGTCAAAACCATTCGGGCTGACTTTTTTCACGACGCGAAGGTGGTTTGGACCCCGACGCATGAAGCCAATGCTGCCTCAATGAGAGATTCTGCACGGAAGCGGGACCCGTCACTCATCCACGCGCCTTCATCCACGTTGCACTTCCTCGAGGTCCTCGCCATCGCAAACTTCGGGCCGACGTAAAGGTATGGTAGAGGCAGAGTTGGGCTTAGAGGAAAATCGCTAAGCGGCCCGTACAAGAAGAACATAGACGAGTATCCAGATGGGCATGTTCACTGCCCCCACTTTGCGGATCCGCGCTGGATTTTCCGCCGTCGGGGACGCCTGCCCCCGGGCGACTGGAAAGGTCATATCCCTACGTGGCACCGTAAGAGTATAAACTTTCCAGCCGCCCTGGGACAGGCACCCCCGACAGCGAAAAAGTTGATTGTATGACGCTCTTCGGCCGTAGATTTTCATGCTTACGTCATTTTTCGATCCCCTAGAGAGAGCCCGGGCGGACGCCGTGCGCGACCAGGCTCTGGCATTAGGTCGGGCATGTCCTCTTACAGGGGGATTTCGGACGAAAGGCTGCAGATCGTCGAAAGATCTTCCAAAGTCCCAAAAATCGTCCCCATACCGTGTCTGACTATTTTTCAAGATTCCTCCTGTGCAGCTTGGGCGCGTGGCTCGGTGTCTGGTTACCCTGCCCTTGTCTTCTGGGGGCGGCTGCCGCCGACCCGAGTCTCCGACCCCAGACCCCCGACGTAATGATTTTTTCATTACGTCGACCCCCAGAGGTCCCGACCCTTTCCCCATGACCAGCTTTGCATCCTGAGTCGTTTTTGACGCTCCGGGCGTGCCGAAGCGCCCGGGGAGCGCGCCGCTCGCCCGCCGAGGGCCGGGGCCGAGGGCGGCGGAGCCGAGCCGAGGGTGGAGCTTTCGGGGGTCGGGCCTCGAGGCCCCGGGGCGCCGCCCGCTCCCGGCGCCGCCCGCTCCTCCTCCTCCTCCTCCTCCCCTCCTCCTCCTCCTCCTCCTCCTCCTCCTCCTCCTCCTCCTCCTCCTCCTCCTCCTCCTCCTCCTCCTACCGTGTTTTGACTATTTTTCAAGCTTCCTCCTGTAGAGGGACGTGCCCTTCCCCAGACAACGCAAGCGTCGCCGCGTTAAGGTAGGTTTCACGTGCTGGCTCACCTATTGCAGGTTGGCCTTCGCGAGACTCTGGCTCAGCTTATCGTGACACAGGCCAGGCGTCTGGCCGGAAGGAAATTCGAAGAGGCCACGACAACAGCTGAAGGGTCTAAAAAAAAGAGGGACGTGCCCGACTCCACTCTGGCAGCCCGCGGGCGTGCCGAAGCGCCCGGGGAGCGCGCCGCTCGCCCGCCGAGGGCGGCGGAGCCGAGGGCGGCGGGGCCGAGCCGAGGGCGGAGCTTTCGGGGGTCGGGCCTCGAGGCCCCAGGGCGCCGCCCGCGCCCGGCGCCGCCCCTCCTCCCCCTCCTCCCTCCTCCTCTCCTCCTCCTCCTCCTCCTCCTCCCACTCCTCCTCCTCCACATCCTCCTGCCTCCTCCTCCTCCTCCTCTCCTCCTCCTCGACCTCCTCCTACTCCTCTCTCATCCACTTCTCCTCCTCTCCCTAGCAAACGGGGGTCAGCCAGAGCGCCCCAGCCTTGCAGAATCCTGCAGGGCCAGGGTCGCATTGACCCGGGCTGGGTGCAGGAGCCTGCAGGATCTTGCAGATCCTTCGCTTAACCCGTGTTGGGTGCAGGATCTTGCAGGATTCTGCAAGGCCTGACTGGACCCGGGTCTGGATTTGTACCCGGTCAGGAGCCCCCCGACATCCTCCTCCTCCTCCTCCTCATCCTCCTCCTCATCCTCAATTCCCTGGGCTGCCTTTTGTTCTGACGTTTTCTCCTGTGTCATGTTTGGGGCGATTTTTCTATTCCTTCTGAGTATGTTTTGGTGGTGGTAGCGGAAAGCAGGCCCATCACCGCCGCCGGGGTCGGCACGACGCGAGCTCGCCGCACGCGGGGGCGGCCGCCGCCGATCGGAGAAATCCGCGCGCCAGGGGGGGGGGCCCGGCGCCGACCCGAGAAATCCGCGCGGACCTCCGAGTTTCCATGTTTATGTCACTCCCAGACCCCCTCGGGCAATGAAATAATCACGACGGTAGGTTTGTCTTAATTTTCAGCCTTTGGAGGCCCTCACCGGCCCTCGGGACCGTCAAAAAACGACTCAGGATGAAAAACCGGTCCGGGGGAATGGGTCGAGATCTCTGGGGGTCGACGTCATGAAAAAATCATGACGTCGGGGGTCTGGGCTTTTCGTTCCCCCAGATGAGGACCGGCAGTTCTCGTGCTGCGGCGGGTGCGTTGGTGAAGGAACGCGCCTGGGAGGCTGCAGGCCCTGGAGGATTCCCTGTCTGATGAGGGCGGCGGTGGCACCCATGCCCGATCCGCAATTGGAGTTCCACCGGCTCCCATCGCTGCGTAACATCCAACCCCGATATGATAAACCAGGCCTGTTTTAGCGCCACCAGTGGTGGCCCCTGCGGGCATCAAAAGAGGCCTCGCTTTCGTTAAGGACAGGCGCCTCTGGCCGTTTGTAGGATCTATTGGAATTCCAGACCCTGGCTTCCTTATCCAATGGTCGTGGCGCCAGCATCGCAGAGTGGATTTCGATCGGAAAACGATAGGATGGGCCCGGAGTGTCTTGGAGAATTTCGTTCCGGATTTCGAGGTGAATTTCTATTGTGTTTTTTTGGGGGGGGGCCAGGAAGGAAGACCAAGAAGGACCCGCATTGAATTCGCTTCGTTTTCCGCTCGTCGGGCAGACATCCACGCAGAAATCCGCTGCAGCACGTCTGCAAGGCCGGTGCAGCGACGACGGTGCCCTCAGCCGTGCCGTCAGGGAGCGCCACCGTGGGGGAACGGAGGGGGCTCTTCGGGCCACGGCGGGGGCAGGCCACACACATTAGCAGGTTCCACGGCATACCTCTTGGGTCGGGCATGCCCCCCTTAGGGGGCCACATGCGAACCCTACCCCTACCCCCCACGATTTCTCAGGGGGAGGGTGGGGTTCATTTCGTTCGGGAGCTCCCGAGCGAAGTGAACCCCTACCCCTCCCCTTCCGAAATCGCGGCGGGCAGGGGTAGGGTTCGCATGTGGACCCCTACCCCGACGGGCGGATTGTGGGCGAGAGAAACATGGTCAAACATATGCAAAGCATGCCCCCAAAAAGTATCAAAACATGTGCAACGCATGGCCAAAAAGTGTCAACACATATGCAAAGCATGTCACCATATAGGCGGATTTTGGGCGAAAGATATAAACGTGTCAACAAATATGCAAAGCATGCCCCAAAATACCCCCAACATCTTCCCCAGACTATTTTTTTGAATATTTCTCCTGTAGAGGGACACGCCCGACTTAACACCACATCAGTTCATGGTCAGCCGAACGCTGGAATAGCACCAAATATGTTAAAACATAATCAGACGTATTTAAAACAATCGTGCCCAGACTAGTTCTGAACTGTTTTAGAGTTTTCCCCCTGTAGAGGGACATGCCCGACTTAAGACAACTCTAAGGAGCGCCCCGACAACCCGAGCCCCTCCTGAGCCCCAGCGGTCCTTGTGTCAGCGTCTTGACCGTACACGTCGGGGGCGTTAGGCAAGGAGTGTGCCCAGGAGGCTTCAGACCCTGATAGGGGTTCCTTATCTAATGATGGCTCGGGGGTGGACAGAACCCCCACCCGACACGTCGATCAGCGACTTGTTCGTTTTCGGTTCTCGAGAGGGCGCCGCGGCCGTCATTTTCCAGGCTTGCGCCCGCCAGGTTTGGGCCCGAGGTCGCGTTCACTAAACCACGTTTTACTAAAAAGGGTTCTGTCCATTCCCGATCTCATGATGGCGGCGGTGATATCCGTGGCCGATCGGCGATTGTAGCTACACCGTCTTCCAGACCCTGTGTGCTTTACCCTATGGTTCCGTATCCATCCTCACCGTAGTCGGAGACGCGTCGCCAGGTAAACAGCGGTTGAGATCGGGACAGCAGCAATGGAGACCGCGACCTCTCTCGTGGCCGACGGAGAGGACGATAATCGAGGATCGAGGACGCAGTTTGCTGGACGTTCCTGGATGTTTGCTTCTGCCTCCAGAAACTTCCAGAGGCCTCCAGGGACGGAGGAGGGAGGAGGGGGAGAGGGTGGAGAGGGGTTGCTGCAGGAGTTGGAGGGGGGAGGAGGGGGAGGAAGAGGAGACGCAGGATAATCTTGTGAGGAGTTGCTGGGGTGGGGGAGGAGGAGGAGGAGGAGGAGGAGGAGGAGGAGAAGGAGGAGGACGACGACGACGAGGAGTGAGGAAGGAAGGAAGAACGCGGAGGGAGAAGTGGATGGAGATTGGGGAGGAGCTGCAGGGGAACTAGCCGATGCATCCCCAATATCCTCCCCATTTCTCCTCCCCCTGCCATGATCAGCCGGCGCAGGGTTTCACCCGCTTCTGTTTGCGATTGTTGAGGCTTGACGAATTGTCCAAGTGCCTCCGCCTCCCACTCCACCTCCTCCTCCTCCTCCCCCCATGTCCTGCTCCGTTTTGACTCCCCTCTTCCTTCGTCCCATCCTCCTCTCCTTCTCACTCTCATCCTCCGCCTCCCTCCCCCCTTCCCTCATTCCTGCACCCTGCTCATCCCTCCCCCTCCTCCTCCTCCTCCTCCTCCTCCTCCTCCTTCTCCTCTTCCCCCTCCTCCTCCTCCTCTTCCCCCACCCTTGCCCCCCCTGATCCTCATCCCCCTTCCTGACGAGTCTCTCTGGGCCACGGGCTGCTGGAGCGCGGCCGCCTGCGATCCGACGCAGGTGCAAACGCTTCGGCTGCCAAAGGATGTACGACCCCAACGGGCTCGCGCGCTCGGCTGGGCAGGATCTGCAAGGGGTGGGTGGACATGTCGGGAGGGGAAGGCCAGGAGGGAGTGACACCGAAGGGCTAGTTGTCACAAGGACGGTGAAGGCCTGGA
The DNA here is from genome assembly GCA_963575745.1 of Prorocentrum cordatum. NCBI lineage: Eukaryota > Dinophyceae > Prorocentrales > Prorocentraceae > Prorocentrum > Prorocentrum cordatum. The sequence continues at coordinate 343,351 of CAUYUJ010011057.1, read as the reverse complement.
GGGACGGGATGGATAATTGGAGGAGGAGGAGGAGGAGGAGGAGGAGGAGGAGGAGGAGGCGGAGGAGGAGGGGAGGAGGAAAGGGGAGGAGGAGGAGGAAGAGGAGGAGGAGAGGAAGCAGGAGGCGGAGGAGGAGGAGAGGAGGAAGCAGGAGGAGGAGGAGGGGAGCAGGAGGGAGGAGGAGGAGCATGAGGGAGGAGGAGGAGGAAGCAGGGAGGAGGAGAGGAGGAGGAGGAGGAGGAGGAGTAGGAGGACGAGGCAGGACAGGAGCAGGAGCAGGAGCCGGATGTAGAGGAGGGAGGAGGAGAGGAGGAGGGAGGAGGAGGAGGAGGAGGCAGGCGGCAGAGCAGGGATGGTGAAGTGGCGTGGTGGAGTAATGATGAGGCCGAGGAGGCGGCGGACGACGCCGCACCTGGCACACCGGGGCTGTGGCATAGGCCGACAGCTCCGGCAGGATGCGCAAGCAAGAGGCGGCGGCATTGAGAGGCGGAGGAGGAGGAGGGAGGTTCAGGAGGAGCGGAGGAGGAGGAGGAGGAGGAGGAGGAGGAGAGGAGGAGTAGGAGGAGGAGGAGGTAGGAGGTGGAGGAGGAGGACGCGAGCAGACGGAGGCCAGGGAGCAGATAGGGCGACGAGGGCGTGAGAGGGTTGAAGACGGCGAGCAGTCGCGGCGGAGGTGGAGGAGGCCGTGGAGGGGCCAGATGATAACACCCAACCCCGAGAGACCCGCGCGCCGGTCCCGCACTGAGGAGGGCATGATTTGCGGAGGGCCCGTGGTGGGCTCCTCCGTAGTTTTGCTTCCTCCTCCTCCTTTTCCTCTTCCTCCTCCTCCTCCTCTCCTCCTCCCTCCTCCTCCTCCTCCTCCTCCTCCTCCTCCTCCTTCCGTAGCCATTTTGGCTCAAGCCGGTCTCAAGCCCCCTGCTCGCCATTTCCGCATCGCGCATGGCCGGTTCCGGAGGTGGCGCTGCTGGAGCTGAAGCTTGACCACATGGCTACGGGAGGGCCCTCGCCACCGCCGGTGGCGCGTGAGGCCCCGCGTGCGTGGGCAGGCGCTTCTGCTCGCGCCTTCCAGCAGCGGCTGCGGAGGCGGCGTGCGGCGGCTTGCCTTTCCCCCCGTGCCGATCTCCATCGGCGGCTCCAGGCCTTCCACCGCGGCTTGGAGCTTCACGCCTCGCTCGACGCGCTCCTGGGTACTCACAGCCACTGTCTCGGGACCGCTCTCGCGCTGGCCAAGCCTTGGTTATCGAGACAAGCCCACATCGACGCGGTGCACGTGAAGAAAGAACAGGATGCAGCGGCACACGGTGCCTTCTCTTGGCTGAGCAATCCTGGCGGGCCGGCGCAGGCTCTGCCCCCGATCCCTACGGGTGTCGGGGCGTGGCACGCCGCCCACCTGGAGGCAATGCTGGCGGCAAAGGTCCCGCCCGTCCCCAAGTACGTCGTCATTGAGGTGCCGCAGCTGCTGCCACCTGCCGATGAAGGCGCTCCTTGTGGATGTGATGCCGCCCACACGGCGTCGTACGACTCCGACGTGCCCAGTGGCCATATCCCGCCCGATCGCCCTGCTGGTTTGGCCCCCTCCAATCTGCTGCAAGCCTCTGGGAGCCACTCTGGGACCCTAGACCTCCCGAACCGCCCGCGTTCCCTGTCGTGGAGGAGGCGGGGCACCGCGCGGAGGAGGCAGCTGAGTGGCCAAGTGCTGGTGACGCATATTCAAATCGCAATTTCATGTCGGACCGCTCTGGAGAGGACACTGGGTCGGACACCTTCAGCGACGACCTGGGCTACAGCAACGTGTGCTTCCCCGTTGACTCGTCGCTTGGCGTACTCTCCACTCGTTTAAATTAGATATCAGATTGCGACCTAGTTTAGCCGAGATCTATTTTCACCGAGTCTAGTTTTACCGAGCCGGGACTCGAATACTAAACACAACGTTCTGTATGTCTGGGGTCAGGCCCGGGTCAGTCCGGGGTCACTCCAGGGTCAGTCCGAAGTCGGTCCGGGGTCAGTCAGGGGTAGGTCGGTCCGGGGTCAGTCCCGGGTCGGTCCGGGGTCAGTCCGGGGTCAGTCCGGGGTCAGTCCGCGGTCAGTCCGGGGTCAGTCCGGGGTCAGTCCGGGGTCAGTCCAGGGTCAGTCCGGGGTCAGTCCGGGGTCAGTCCAGGGTCAGTCCGGGGTCTGGGGTCAGTCCGGGGTCCGGGGCCAGTCCGGGGTCAGTCCGGGGTCAGTCCGGGGGGTCAGTCCGGGGTCAGTCTGGGGTCGGTCCCGGGGTCAGTCCGGGTCCGTCCGGGCGGGGTCCGTCCGGGGTTAGTCCGGGGTCAGTCCGAGGGTGATCCGTCCGGGGTCCAGTCCGCGAGCCAGTCCGGGGTCGTCCGGGGTCGGGACCCGCTGTTCATCCGGGGTCATTCCTGGTCAGTCCGTCCGTTGTCAGCCGTCCGTGGTCAAGTCCAGGTCATCCGTGGTCATTGCCCCGGGGTCAGTCCGGTGTCAGTCCGGGGTCAGTCCAGGGGTCAGTCCGGGGGTCAGGCCGGGTCCGGGGTCGGTCCGGGGTCGGTCCGGGGTCGGTCCGGGGTCAGTCCGGGGTCAGTCCGGGGTCAGTCCGGGGTCAGTCCGGGGTCAGTCCGGGGTCAGTCCGGGGTCAGTCCGGGGTCGGTCCGGGGTCGGTCCGGGGTCAGTCCGGGGTCAGTCCGGGGTCAGTCCGGGGTCAGTCCGGGGTCAGTCCGGGGTCAGTCCCGGGTCAGTCCGGGGTGTCAGTCCGGGGTTCAGTCCGGGGTCAGTCCGGGGTTCAGTCCGGGGCCAGTCCGGGGCCAGTCCGGGTGGTCAGTCCGGTGTCAGCCGGTCATTCCTCCGGGTTCGAGTCCCGGGGGTCGTCCGGGGTCAGTCCGGGGGGTCATCCGGGTCTTCCCGAGGTCAGTCCGGGGTCGTCCGGGGGGGGTCAGTCGTCCGGGGCCAGTCCGGGTCAGTCCGGGGTCAGTCCGGGCCAGTCCGGGTCAGTCCCGGGTCAGTCCGGGGTCAGTCCGGGGTCAGTCCGGGGTCAGTCCGGGGTCAAGCCGGGGTCAGTCCGGGGTCAGTCTGGGGTCGGTCCAGGCCCGGTCAGTCCGGAGTCAGTCCGGGGTCAGTCCAGGGTCAGTCCGGGGCCAGTCTGGGGTCAGTCCGGGGTCGGTCTCCGGGTCGGTCCGGGGTCAGTTCAGTCCGGGATCAGTCCGGGGTCAGTCCGGGGTCAGTCCGGGGTCAGTCCGGGGTCAGTCCGGGGTCAGTCCGCGGGCCAGTCCGGGGCCAGTCCGGGGCCAGTCCGGGGTCAGTCCGTGGTCAGTCCGGGGTCAGTCCGGGGCCAGTCCGGGGTCAGCCCGGGAGTCCAGTCCCGGGGTCAGTCCAGGGGTCAGTCCGGGTTCGTCCGGGGGGGGGGGGGGGGGTCAGTCCGGGTCAATCCGGGTCAGTCAGGTCGCGTTCGCCTTGTCGGAGTATTGCAGATGGTTTGTCGTCCCGCTGCGCGCGGCGGGGTACCTTATAAGTACTTTATGCTAGTTTTAATAATTAACTATGAAACTTACTGCCTACTTATAAGTAGCCCGTAAGTAGCCCGTAAGTAGCCCGTAAGTAGCCCGTAAGTAGTCCGTAAGTAGCCGCGTAAGTAGCCCGTAAGTAGCCCGTAAGTAGCCCGTGGGTTCTAAATTTCAATGGTTTTGGTTCCAAACTGTTTGCGATTTTGCTAACATGCTTTCTGTGAGTTCCATGTTCGGAGGTCGATTTTTTCAGCATGCAATCTGGATTCGTATATTTCCATGTTCGGAACAGAATTTTTCGCAGGTTGTAACTACATTCGTGCGCATGATGTTAAGCTGATCAAAATTATGTTTCTGTTGTTCGCGCCTATAATTTCAATGCTAACTTAAACGAAATTCTTGACACTTCGCGTATCCCCACCAGCCCATCCATAGTGAAACAGCGCGGGCACTACTGTTGAATTGGGGAGATCTCTGGTAGCGAAGGGTGCGGGTGCTGCTGCTGGTGCTGTTGCTGCTGCTGCTGCTGGCACTGCTGCTGCTGGTGCTACTGCTGGTGTTGCTGATTCTCGTGCTGCTGGCGCTGCTGCTGGTGCTGGTGCTGGTGGTGCTGCTGATGCTGGGCAGGTGTTGCTGGCGCTGCTGCTGGTGTCATTGCCGCTGGTGGTGCTGTGGGTGCTGGTGGTGCTGCTGCTTCTGGTAGTTTTGCTGCTGGTGCTGCTGGTGTTGTTGGTTCTCGTGATGCTGCTGGCGCTGCTGGTGCTGCTGATGGTGCTGGTGTTGCTGTTGGTGGTGGTGGTGGTGCTGCTGCTGCTGCTGGTGCTGCTGGTGCTGGTGCTGGTGCTGGCGATGGTTATCGTGCTGCTGGTGCTGCTGGTGCTGCTGCTAATGCATTTGCTGCTAATGGTGGTGATGTTGGTGCTGCTGATAGTGCTAGTGCTGTAGCTGCTGCTGCTGCTAGGTGCTGCTGCTGGTGCTGCTGCTGACGGTGGTGGCGGTGTTGCTGGTGCTACCGCTGCTGCCAAGTGCTCTTGCTGGTGGTTGTAGTGATGCTGCTTTTGATGCAGGTGCTGACGGTGGTAGTGAAATCAGGCAGCGTAACAACCGCCTAGGAAGCGTTTTCTCGGAGGTATTGGGATCTTCGGGCCATGTGGTGCTCGTTTGGAAGGTCTTGGGGGGGAGCTTAAATTCTTTTTGGTGGCATAGGGGACCTCTTGGAGCAGTGGCCACCATTGTTCAAAAAGAGGGGGCTTAATTCCACCCACCCACCCCTAGGAGCTTCCAAAAAAGGCGCTCTCGCGCTCTTGGGCGCCATTGGGGCCCTCTTGGGGCCCCTTGGGCCATCTCGGGGTCATCTTGACGCCTCAAGAGCCCATCGGAAGCGAAAAAGCGAACACACCAAAAAACATGTGTTTTCCTTTGGTGTTGGTGCAAATTTGGCCTCTGTGGGTTTGAACGCGGGGGGTTGGAGGGCACTTGAAACCGTATTGGTTCGTGTCGGATGCTATCTCGAGCCACCTTGAGGTATGTTTGGCCATATTGGAAGCTCGGGCTCTCTGAGGCCGTCTTGGAGCCATCTCGAGCCATCAAGGACGTTCTAACTCCTCGCAGGTAAGCCCGCCCAGACGCAGAGGAGGAAGGTAAACCTCTCGAGCAGGGAACGGAATGAGGTTGGAAAAGGAAACGGGCTGATTGGATTCACACTTCGATGTTGTGTGCGTCGATGATAACATAATTGCTCGGGAACCGAATATACCATACGGATTTGAAGATTTTCTGGGCTCGTCGTTTGTGGTGGTGCGGTTGGGGATCTCACGAGGCACAGAGCGTGAGAGCGCATCGACTTACAAACCGCACGCAAACTAATGCAGCGGCCATATAACTGCAGCAGCCCCGTCGGCGCCTGATCGCCAATTTCCGTGGGCAAGCAAATCGCTAGACAAGACTACGGTTGGACAGTCACCCCTCGCTCCTCATTCATGTAGCTTCTCGTCCCCGCTTGCCCACGTCACACATAATCTTCCTCACTACTCCTCATACACAGTCGTCCACTTACGCCTGCTCCCTCCGCATCCCCCCTCCCTCTGCTTCGTCTCCTCATCGTTTTCGTGATCATCACCATCGCTCCTTACCCTCGCCTTTTGATCCTTACTCAAACTCCGCGTTCCTGACCCTCTATCCATCCTCATCGGTCCTCATCCTCGCGCATCCTCTACCTTCTAATCCCCGTCCTGGTCCTTCCCATCGTCGTCTCGCCTCCTCCTCACTTATCATTCTGCGTCATCCTCAATTCTTGGCGTTTCGAGTACCCCCACCAGACCGTCCAGAAACGATGCCCACGGGAGTTGCCCTGCACGGGGTCGTGCGGGAGCATGCAGTGAAGCAAAGAGGGGGCGGCCGTTATCCTTCGAAGGGGGAGGAATGATGACAAAATGGAGGAGGAGGAGGGAGAGAGGAGGCATGCGGCAGAGGCGGACGTGGCGGAGAAGACGACGAGGGCGAGCAAAGGAAGAGGAACTTGTCGGAACATGTCCCCACTTAATTGCACGTGAACCGTAGGTGGGAGGAGGAGGAGGAGGAGTCAGAGGATGAAAGGAAGGAGGACAGGGAGGATGGCGAGGAGGATGGGGAAGGAAGAAGGCGGCGACGGCCACATGGGAGGCGACGGCGATGACATAGAAGCCTCTTAGAGGCCTCTTGTTGTCATCTTGGGGCTTTCTCGGGGCACGGTTGGGAGCTTCCGGAAGCCTCTTGGGGGTCTCCTGGGGCCCTCCCTCTTGGGGCAATCTTGGAGACCATCGATCAAAAAGGGATGGTCTTAGTAACGCACCCCCGGTGGATGCCAAAGTCGCTTCCAAGGTCCCTCGCGGGGCCTTCTTAGGGCGCTTTTGGGCGTTCTTGGGGCCGTCATGGTACCTTCTTAATCATCTTGGGGCTCTCTTGGGTCATCTTGGAACCACTTTGGGGTCTCGGGGGCCCATCGGAAGCGAAAGAGCGAGAAAGTAAGCAGCGTTATCTTTAAGTGTTTTTTGGCCTCTTGGGGGCATCCTTAGGAGGCTCCGTGCCCACTTGGAGTCATATTGGGGAGATCTTGAAGCTTCTTGGAGGCATTTTGGAAGCTACCTTGAACCATCCTGGGCTATCTTGAGCGATCTTGGAAGATCATCTTGGGCTATCGGAGGCCCTCTTGGACGTTCCAACCCCTCCCTCGCGCCCCCCCCCCCGTCCAGACTTGGCTCAAAAATGCTTCCGCGATGCCTCCGCTTGCCTCCAATATCAACAAGTCTGAAAAATACTGAGCGGTTACTTTGGCGCGAGGTGCCGCCTACCAAAAGGGCCCCATAACGGCTCCACAATGCTTCTAAGATGCTGGAGCGATCTGTTTGAGACGCAGGAGACGGAGGCTGAGGAGGAGTGAGGAAAATAAGTGGGGTGGGCGGCCTGGATTTGGATGAAGAGAGAGGAGACGCAAACTGGAGTGGGAGTGTGGAGCAGGAGTGGCTTAAAGGTGTGAGGAGACGCGTGAGGAAGACGATCAAGGGTGCGCATGGGAAGTGGGGAGCAGAACGTGAACTTACGAAGCGTAAAGTGGAGCACCAGGGAGCAAGATGATGAGGGCGGCGGGGGGTGGGGAGGGAGGAGTACGGGTGAGGACGAGCGAGGCCGTCTGAGGACGCGCACGGATGTGGAGAGAGAGAGAGAGGGAAGACAGATTGATGTGGAAACGTGAAGAGGGTGGATGAGTATAAGGAGGAAATTTATCGTAAGGATGAGGACCAGGATGAGGATTCATGAATATTATGATGGTGCTGATGATGATGACCGTTGATGCTGACGATGACGGCGACGATGGAGAGGATGTGGGTGAGGGTGCTTAAGGCCAGGGATTGCGAATTAACCATGATGGGTAATGAGAAGGAGAAGGGAGGGGAGGAGGAGGAGCAGGAGGTGGAGCAGAGACTGGAGGATGAGCGACGAGAAGGGAGAGATAGATAGATAGATGAGAGAGAGAGAGAGAGGCGAGGAGTGAGGAGGAGGCAGATGTGTGAGGAGTAGGAGTGAGCAGGGTGAGCGTGAAGGAGTGAAGAAACCTAGCCATGAGGATGATGCTTGAGGTACCACGGGGACTCTGGAGCCAGCCCCACGGTGGCTCCAGAGCCCCAATGTGCACTGCCGAAATATTGTGTAGGGGCCACCTACTCTCACAGGCTGCGTAATCCGACATAATTCTCCTCAGTCCTCTTCCCCACTCATCCTCGTCACGCCTGTTCCTCCTCCTCCTCCTCCTCCTCCTCCTCTTCCCCAATTCCCCCCATTCCTTCCACGCGCTTCTCCACCGCACTAATCATCATCCTTCGCCCCATTCACTTCTCATCACCGACATTACCACTACTCCTTCTCCTCCATCGTCCACCTCGATGTAGCGGTTCCTCCCAAATGAGGCCTATCTCGATGTCGTCGTCACCTCCGCCGTCGGCGTCGGCGTCGCCATCGTCGTCATCGTCGTCATCGCGGTCGTCGCCGTCGCTGCCAATCGTCGCCGTCGCCGTCATCGTCGTCGGCGTCGTCGCCGACCCTGCCTACGCCCCCCGAGAACGGGCCCTCAGACCTTTCCAGGAGTCCAACCGCACCAGATTTCCGAGCCGCGCTCAGCTGCGGTGGCGAGGCCTCCCGAGGGCCAGAGCACCTCGAACCTCGGTCCGATGGGTTCGCGAAGACATCCTGGAGGGGTGGGGGACATGGCCGCCGACATGGAGCGAACCTCGAACCAAGAGGACCTCGAGGACCTCGAAACCTGCAGATTGACAAATGTCGATCTGCAAATCTGCAGATCGACATCGATGTCGATCTGCAGATTTGCAGATCGACATTTGCATAAATAGAAATCGATTGTATTCAAATGTCGATCTGCAGATTTGCAGATCGACATTTGCATAAATAGAAATCGATTGTATTCAAATGTCGATCTGCAAATCTGCAGATCGACATTTGGATTCAGCCGACCCGCCGATCGAGGCCCGAGGTTCGGTCCATGCTGTCATGCGGACAGCTGGTCATGCTTGGCGCCCTCGCTCGTCTCTCCTCCCTCATCCTCATCCTCCCATCGCCCTCGCGCCTCGCTCCTCCCATCGCTCCTCCCATCGCCCTCCATCGCACCGCCCTCGCCTCGCCCCATCCGCTTCGGGCTGACCCAGCACTGCCTTCCCGAGGTTTCCAGCTGCGCTCCGCGGGAGCCCGTTATGCATCCAGCGTCCGATAGGCCACACCTCGAAGCGCCCCATCGTCCATATCGATGCCTCCAAGAGGCTCCAGGACCGCCCAAAGACGGCCTCCGAAGGATACTCCCGAGAGGCCAACATCGTCCCTAAACCTGTAAGGATACACATGCTGCGTGCTTTCTCGCCCTTTGGCGTCCGATGGGCTCCTGAGGCCTACGACGGCTCCAAGATGGCCCAAGAGAGCTCCAAGAGGGGCAAGAAGGCACACTGACGGCCCCAAGAACGCCCAAGGGCGCCCCAGGAACGCCCCGAGAGGGCCCCCAGAGGCGGTACTTCGGCTTCCGACGGGGGGAGGCGTAATTAAGACCCTCCATTTTTGATCGATGGCTTCCAAGGTGGCCCTATGAGGGCCATCAAGGCCCCCAAGAGGGCCCCACGAGACTTCCGAGAGGGCTCCGAAAGCTCAACATATTGCCCCGAGAGTTCCCCAGGATGGCCCCAAGAGATTCCGACGTCGTCGTTGGCGCCGCATTCTTCCTCCATCCTCCTCCTCCTCAACATCATCATCCCACCTCCTCATGCCCCTCATGTTCCTCCTCCCCGTCCTTCTCCCTCACCTACAGCTCAGCGGGTACATGTTCCGACAAATTCATCTGCCTTCTGCTCGCCCTCGTCGTCCTCGTCGTCTGACTCCGCCTCATCCTCACATTTTCCCTCCCCCTCCGCTTCCTCTTCTTCCTCCTCCAGTTCCTTCGAAGGATATTGGCTGCACCCCCTCTTTGCTCCACGTTATGTATACTCCTACACGCCCCTGATCATGGCAGCTCCCCTGGGCAGTGCTTCTCGACGGGTTGATGGGAATATGCGAAGCGTCAATACCTTCGATCGACGTCCTGGGCGCTCCGAGCCCTTATCACGCAACATCACTCATGCTCATAGATCCTCCACTTCGCTTGTCCACCTCAGTAATCTTCCCCCTCCTCACTTACCATCCTCCTTTCATCTGCTTCTGCTCCGCAACAACTACCACTTTTTCCTCCTAGCCATTCCTCCTCCTGCTCCCCCTCCTCAGTCCTCCGTTTCCTCTCACGCCACATCACAGTCTTCGCCCTCCTCCTCCTCCTCCTCCTCCTCATCCGTCTACATGTCTCTCTTGAGTCAGCATGTTCGTTTTCACCGCGTTTCATCCGCCTCGTTTTCCGCTTCGCTCTGTGGCATTCTGCCCATGCGTCCTCCTTCTCCTTATTTCTCACTGGTGCTTCTATTCGCTCGCCATCCCCTTCCCCCCTCATCATCATCCTCACTCCTTCTCATCCCCTATTCTCCATGTCACCATTCACCATCGTCCGCAACGATCGCCCGCACACCGCCTCTCCACCCTTCATCCGCTTCGCCCTTCTCGGCATCTCCTTTCTGCCCCTCCGCGCAGCATATTTCTTCTCCTCCTCCACCACCTCCTCTGCATTCTCATACTCAATCCTACTCGCCACCGCCCCATCATCGCTTCCCCGTCTTACTCCTCGTCCTCCTACTCCACTTCCCTCTCCGCGCACGTTCTCATCAGTTTTCTTTGACAAGTCGCTGTCACCACTCATCGTCATTGCTCCTTGTCGCCCTTGGCAACCATGTTCAGAAACCCTCCTAGATCCTCCTCGCTGCTGCTGCCCCTCCTCTTCCGTGCCCGCCTCAACCCCTATCCTCCTCACTCCTCCCTGTCACCCCTCTGAGCGCACGCTGCTTCTTACTTCGTCTCCTAATCGGCAAGCACAGCAAATTATCACCGTTTGCAGACCTGTTCCTATTCATCATCCCCTCTCTTACTCCTCGGTCATCCTCTGAACTTGAGCTCCCCGCTCCTCATCTTCAGCCTTACGTCCTTGAAAAAAACCTCCGCAATCCTCCTCGCTCACGGTCATATATATATAGATATAATTGTTACACTGTTTAAATGCATTGCTCCCCCGTGTCTCTCCTCACTCCTCCTCCTGCTCACTCCTCATCCTCCTCCTCGTCCTCAATCCTCCTGCTCACTCCGACCCTTCTTCTTCAGCATGTCGCGCCGCCCACCGCACTCGTCCTCATCCTGCTCGCTCACTATCGTTGCCCTCCTTCTCACTGGTCTTACCCCTCCTCTCTACCTTGCTCTCATGCCAAGCTTGAATGGTTACATCCAGCCGCCTATGGCTCATCCGCCGCCGCGCCGCGGGCCGGGGGGCTGGGGGCTGGGGGGCATAGGAGGCGGGGGAGGAGGGGCGGAACGGGGCGGGTAGCGGGGATGGGCAAGAGAACAGGCAAGAAACCCTTAAGTTGAGCCCAAACGACTCCCCGAGAGGCCCCAAAAAGACCACCCGAGAGGCCCCAAAAAGACCACCCGAGAGGCACCGAAACGATTCTCCAAGAGATCCCAAAACAATTCCCTCAGAGACCCCCAAAACGATCCCCTCGGAGATCCCCGAAACGATCCCCTCGGAGATCCCCAAAACGATCCCCTCGGAGATCCCCAAAAAGGACTCCTCGGAGATCCCCAAAACGATCCCCTCGGAGATCCCCACAACAATCCCCTCGGAGATCCCCCAAACAATCCCCTCGGAGATCCCCAGAACGATCCCCTCGGAGATTTCAAAACGATCCCCTCGGAGAGGCCCCAAAACGATTCTCGAAGTGGCCTCAAAACGATTATCGAAGAGGCCCCCAAACGATTCTCGAACCCTATAATTATTCCAAAGAGGCCCCAAAACGACCCCGAAGAGGCCTCCAAATAGGCCCCCCAAACGACCCCCAGCAGGCGTCAGAATCAGTGAACTTCCGAATTCACAGACCAGATCAATAGAATCAGTGATCTGGATATGTCACTGATTCTACTGTGGGATCAGAGAACTTCCTATTTCACTGATCCGGAAGACGGTTTTCGGAAAATGACTGAACTCCCCAGATCACTGATCTTGACTTCTGGATTCACTGATTTACCCTTCTTCCCCCATCCTCTTCCTATTCCTCCTTCTTATCCTCCTCCTCCCCCCTCTTTCTCCTCCCACAGATTCGTCCTCCTCATTTTCCTCCTCCTATACCTACATTTCTCCACCTCTGCCGTTTCCTTCTGCTTCTTCTTCTTCGTTCCAACGGTAGCGGTCACACCTCCCCGAACCGTTCCCAATTGCCCAAGATAGCCCCAAACATTTCGTCATGTTGTTGTTGGTGGATGTTTTTTTTGTAATGGGTGTTTGACAGCAATTGGCGAACAAACGCTCACGGAAGCAGCGTGCTTTCCGCAACGAGAAGATCACACATGCAAGCAATTCCAAAGAAATCATTGAATCATTTTGCACGAACTTAGGAAAATACTACGTGCTATTTAGGGCTCCTGGTTCTTGGGTTCGCGCAGCCCGCTACAATGTGGTAGCCGGCCTCTGCAAGCACACTTAATTGAAACCGAACAGCAGCATTATGGAGCATCAATGACAGCATAACGCAATATGCTTTCCAACAATGTTCCAACGGACATGATATACCCTCAATTGCATTATGTTTGCATGCGCTTTGTAGGTCGACGCTCTCTCTCCGTCACGGGGAAACAAGTAAACCCCACTACACGCAATTCCATACCACTTAAAATCACGATTCCGACATCAACAAATCCTCGCATCAGTACGTGCGGGATTCAATTCCCCATGTTGGGTTTGCGCATGCGCAATCATGTTATCATCGATTTCGAAAGCATCGAAGTGTAATTTTGTGAAAGTGAGCACGGTTACAGAAAACATAACTCCGAACATAGAACTCACAGAACTTAGCCATATCCCATAAAATCACGATATCAACAACAAAACATCATCAAATCAGTACGCGCGATATTCCATTCCCCATCTTGGGTTTGCGCATGCGCACAATCACCGATTTCGGAAACATCGAAATGTGAATGTAAGAAGTTTAAAGCATGAAGTGCTTCTGCGTACAACATAAATATACAATTCACCAAGCTAAAACATGCGAAAAAATATGGTTCCGACCATGGAAGTATATGAATCCAAATAGCATGTTACAAAAATTTACCTCCGAACATGGAAATCACAGAAAGCATGTAAGCGAGACCGCATAAATCTTGAAGCAAAAATCATAACAAAAATCTGGAAGCCAAGTAGCAGAAATTCTGGCTACTTACGGGCTACGTACAAGTTACTTACGGGATATTTTTAAATGAATATAAGTTACTTGTGTCTACTTACTAAGTAGGCCGCAAGCTCCATAAATATGTATAAGTAGCATACGTACTTATAAGTAGCCCCGCCGCGCTCAGTATTCCAGATCGGGCCCCAAGGTTCTCTTAGGGCTTCGGGTTAACGACTTTGGCGTCCCAAATATTTTGGGCGTCCTGTTCAGCGCGCGCGCTGCTTTATATATCAAGCTTGCAAATGCATGCCCATACATGGCGTTACTTGCGTAACTGCAGTTACGTGGCACTTACGCCACTTACATAAGTAGCCCGTAAGTTACTTACGCTACTTATATAAGTAGGCCGTAAGTACTTATAAGTAGGCCAAAGTACTTATAAGTACTTACGCTACTTATAAGTAGGCTGCCCCTACTTATAAGTAGCTCCTAAGTAACTTAGCTAAATATGAGCTACTTACACTACTTATGAGCTACTTACGAGCTACTTACACTACTTATGAGCTACTTACGAGCGACTTAGGAGCTACTTTTAATTGGCGTAACTGCATAAGTACTTATAAGTACCCCCGCCGCGCGCAGCGGGGCCAGGGGTCAGTCCGGGGTCAGTCCGGGGTCAGTCCGGGGTCAGTCGGGGGTCAGTCCGGGGTCCGGGGTCAGTCCGGGGTCAGTCCGGGGTCAGTCCGGGGTCAGTCCTGGGTCAGACCGGGGTCAGTCCGGGGTCAGTCCGGGGTCAGTCCGGGGTCAGTCCGGGGTCAGTCAGTCCGGGGTCAGTCCGGGGTCAGTCCGGGGTCAGTCCGGGGTCAGTCCGGGGTCAGTCCGGGGACAGTCTGGGGTCAGTCCGGGGTCAGTCCGCGGTCAGTCCAGGGTCAGTCCGGGGTCAGTCCGGGGTCAGTCTGGGGTCAGTCCGGGGTCAGTCCGGGGTCAGTCCGGGGTCAGTCCGGGGTCAGTCCGGGGTCAGTCCGGGGCCAGTCCAGGGTCAGTCCGGGGTCAGTCCCGGGTCAGTCCGGGGCCAGTCCGGGGCCAGTCCGGGGCCAGTCCGGGGTCTGTCCGGGGTCAGTCCGGGGGCAGTCCGGGGTCAGTCCGGGCTCCGTGCGGTCCGTTGGCCGGGTTCATCTGGGGTTGTCCAAGACGGATCCGGGTTTTGCCGGAGGTCTGTCCAAGTTTTGTCCGGGGTCCAGTCAGGGGCCACCCTGGACGGTCAGTCCCCGTAGTGACCTGCAGGAAATGAAACCGTGCAGACCGACCCTTGAATGACCGAGTGTATATACACCTGGTCGAATCGAATTTGATGCATGCAGCCGAGCCGACCGCCACATTAGGTGCACGCGTATTGTGAGAGCGCCCAATGCACGGAGACGGAGAGTAATTTTAATGCATGGGAAATGAAAATGCAACGCCAGATCTAGTTTTCGATTGCAGAAGTCGGGGACAGAAACTTCCGATCTAGTTTAGCCGAGACCTAGATTCACCGATTCTATTTTTAACGAGCCGGATGTATCCACTGTGGCTGGTGGGAGGGGCCCGTGCACCTCGATACACGCTGTCCAACACGTCGACGCGTTCTTGGTCACCGAGTTGAAGAATCGCACTTGCGACGGCTGCTCGGTTGTAATCGCTGAAGCCGTCGGGTCCGACTCCGAGGCATTGTGGTGCAGAGGGTGCGGCAAGCTCATCTGCCCGTGGTGCTGGCCGCCCTGGCTCGAGAAGCGTGTCCACGAGATTGCGAGTCCTTGTACGTGATCAACCTCGTGGTCTGCCTGGTCGTCGTCGTGGTGCCGCACGTCTGCGTCCAGGAGGAGCGGAGAGCAGGGAGGGTATCCGCCAGAGGGGTGCAGCGGCAAAATCCTCCTCCCCCTCCTCCTCCTCCTCCTCCTCCTCCTCCTCCTCCTCCTCCTCCTCCTCCTCCTCCCCCGTCCCTCGTCCTCCTCCTCCTCCTCCTCCTCCTCCTCCTCCTCCTCCTCCTCCTCGTCTATCCTGCTCCTCCCCCTCCTCCTCCTCCTCTCCTCCTCCTCCTCCTCCTCCTCCTCCTCCTCCTCTTCCTCCTCCTCCTCCTCCTCCTCCTCCTCCTCCTCCTCCTCCTCCATTCCTTCTCCTTGTATCAAATTTCTCCCTGTCGCACCCTAAGGCCAGTTTTTGGGGCGGACCGGGCGTTTTGCCTGAGACTTCATCATTATTTATGACCCTAAGGCTTCAAACGTGATAACAGTTTCACATATGGGGGTCGCTTTCAAAATGTGGCTCTCGCCGCAGCGCCGCGCACATTTGCTCCAAGCAGTTGCAAGGGTTTCGCGGATTATCATGGTCAACGTACCAGAGATGATGTTTTGGAAGCATTCAGGTTTATGAGGGTGCTCAAGTCATGCTGATTCACGGTGTTCCAGTCCCAGGATTGGCGTCCTGGCACGATCCAGGATCGTCAAGACGCAACAATCAGGTTGACCCGTGGCGTTGGAATCCCGAGAACAATGTTTTGGCATGTTACAGGGTCTTCGAACAGTTGTCTTCCAACGAGGCGGTTCCCTCAGTAGAAATGAACCGTTGTATGGGGCCTGTGAAGAGGGAGCTTGGAGGGAGGGTTTATTCCAACATCGTTGATGCCTCTTGGGTTTGCACTGGTCCTCCTCCTCCTCCTTTTCCTCCTCCTCCTCCTCCTCCACCTCCTCCTCCTCCCCGCACTGAGGAGGGCAGGATCTGCGGAGGGCCCGCAGTGGGCCCGGGTCTCTTTTGGGGGCCTTTTTGGGAGGCGAAGCCCCTCGGCGAACCCCATGCGGCCACGCGGCCGCTTTCGTCGGCGTCGCCGCTGGTGTGCGCAGACGCTTCGCCTCCCCTGTTTGTGGCGCGCCTGGCCGGATCCGCGGCCGCAGGATCAGGAGCAGGAGCAGGAGCAGCGGCATGAGGAGGAGGGGCCCAGGATGCAGGAGAAGAAGGGGGGGATAATCACACAGGAGGGGAGGGGACCAGGAGCAGAGGGGGCGGAGATGGAGACAGGGACCAAGATGGAGGAGGGTGAAGGAGGAGGAGGCGGAGAAGGAGGAGGAGGCGGATAAGGAGGAAGAGGAGGAGGAGGAGGAGGTGGAGGAGGAGGAGGCGGATAAGGAGGAAGAGGAGGAGGAGGAGGAGGTGGAGGAGGAGGAGGAGGAGGAGGGGGGGGCGGGGGGGAGCGGGAGGGGGGAGGAGGAGAGACGAGAGGAGGAGGAGGAAGGAGGAGGAGGTGGAGGAAAAGGGGGAGGGAGGGAACGGAGGAGGAGGAGAAGGAGGAGGAGGAGGAGGAAGGAGGAGGAGCAGGAGGAAGACGTGTCTATGCTTTGCAGACGAGGAGGGCAGAACGGAGATATATGTGGCACAAGTTGTCCTTGTTCCTTCCGTCCTTTGACTGTGTTCCTCTGGTGTGTGGCGCCCGCCCCTCGCGACCTTTGACTTTCCAGTACCTCAGGTATGCGGTGAATGTTGTTCGTGTGACGCGCCCGGCTCGCATATTTTTCCCGCCCACTTCTTTCTCATTCATATTTGGACTTCTCACACTCAGTTACATCGCAGACACTCGCTCATACCCAATCCTTTCAGACCTCTCTAGACACCCCCCAAACAAGTGAAACTACAGTACTATTTTTCCAGCGGCCTTATTAGCCCGGCTACGCTGTGTGCGTAAAGAAACCAAGCCAGGCAGCCACAGGGAACCCCGGCGACTGCTGTGTCTGGCAGCGACCGGCCCTGCGAAGACGAGCGAGGAGTCATGAGGCAGAGCCTACGCAGGAATAACTGACAAGGCTAAGGCCAAGGAGCCGAAGGGCCAAGACCAACGAGCCAAGGAACCAAGACCATGGACCCGAGGAACCAAGACCAACGAGCCAAGGAACCAAGACCAGGGAACCAAGAAAGCAAGACCCAGGAGCCAAGGCAAGGGAGCCAAGGAACCAGGGCCACGGAACCGAGGAGCCATGACAAGGACCCGAGCAACCAAGACCAAGGAGCCAAGGAACCAAGACCAATGGTACCAAGGCAGGGTTCGTTTCGATGACTCCGATCCGATTCGATTTCGATGGATTCCGATTCCGATTCGATTCCGATTTGGATTATGATTCCTCACTGGAGGTATACTAGCCTGCCGATGTCCGCCGATTCGACTTCTCCCGACTCGGCTGCCGATTTCTGCCGATCCGATTAATTTCGATCGCCGATCCGACTTATCGATTCGATTCTGGGCTCTGTCGCCAAGGAGCCGAGACCAGGGACCAAGAGAACCTGGGCAACGCTGTGCAGGGAAACCAGCCCAAGGAACCCCTGGGGACCTCTTTGGTGAGGAGACAAGACCAAGGATCACCAGGGAACTTGGCGACGGCCTCGTCCTGTACGCACCCGTTTCTCCCAAAACCACAAAAAAGCAAAGTTGAATTGGGGAAAGTTTATAAGACGCAGGTAGAGTTGGAGGTGGAGTGGAAAGGTGGAGGGGAAAGAGGAGGTGGAGGTTCTGGTGGAGGAGGAAGAGGAGGAGGAGGAGAAGGAGGATGGTCTTATGTTTGCTGTGTCTTCACTGAGGCCACCGCAGCCTTGCGTCTACCACAAGTCCCCGCCGATATTTCACGAGACGGCAGCACGCCTCTTTCTTTGCAGTAGTTGCTTCCATTACACGGCTAACTTACCAGCAGGTATGATGCAAGAAGAAGCGGGGCCGCAAATAGTAGCCTGTAGACCCGTTGTGTTTCAATTGCGCTGCCGCCACCGCTCTGCCAAGGGGCCTGGTATGAAGGGTGTCCTTTTTCGCAGGAGCAAGCTGTCGACGGTATTTTGCTGTGATGCATCCCTCTCCTTGTGTTGGTCATTCAAGCGTCTGCTTCTGGCAATGAGATCGGTGCCTTGCACGTTGCAGCTACGGTGTCTGTTGATGCACACGTCCGCCTCGAAGTAAGAACCTGGAGTCAAGCATAGAAACAGCGCGGTTGAGAGAGGGATCAGCGGCAGGCTTCCAGGGTGCAGTTGAAGGTGGCGCCAGCTGCTGCGCGCCGAGAATGTGGAAGTGGGGGCTCACCCAGGCGCCAAACGAGATTCCCTCGAAACCATTATAATGGATGCTGCGCTTGCTTGCTTAGAAGAGCCGCCGCAAGGTGAATTGTATAACAAGCGCTCGCTTGGCCAAATACGAATCAGCTCCATCATCGCAATCGCCATCCTCATCATATCTCTTGCTGGCACGGGGATTGGGCCCGCCGTTGAGAAATGGCCATTCGTTTTATACTGGCGTACTTTCGATGCCTACAGCTCTCTGCTCAGACCACGCTCGATGTGCTCAGGCCGCGCGTTGCTGGCTATCAGGCGCGCCGGAGGATGAATCATAAATTAAGTCCCCCCCTGTTAACAGGCAAAGTGGTGGTCCTGCTGCTCCGACAAGAAGGCCTACGAATTCGAGGAGTTCATGAGGACACCGCCGCGGGTGCGTACTGCAGCTGCAGGGGGGGGCGGGCGTTACGTCGTCCGGTTGGCTTTCATCGGAGGTTCTCCCCCTTCGTCCTCCTCCTCTCGCCATGATTCATCACACCCCTCTTTCGTTCCCTCCTCATCACCCACCCCTCGCTATGATCCCTTGCCCTCCGCCACATTCCCCCTTCTAGTCTCCCCTCCCCCGTCCTACTCCTTCGGCCCGATTCTCCTCCTTCCAAACCTTCTCCTCCTCTTTCTCCTCCGTGGCACGTCCCACCAACCTCTTCCTCCTCCTCCTCCTCCTCATTCTCCTCCTGATTAACCTCTTTATCCTCCTCTTTATCCTCCTCCTCCTCTTCATACTCCTCCTTCTCCTCCTCTTTATCCTCCTCCTCCTCCTCCTCCTCCTCCTCGCCCCTCTTCCGATTGCTGCTCCTCGTGGCATGGCGGCGCTGGCGAGCCCTAGCGGTCGTGCGGCCGTGTGCTCCTGCCTCCTTCCGTCCTCGTCCCCCCCCCGCCCCTTCTCGGGGGGCCTCGTGGGCGCTCTGAGGCCGTCTCGGGGCCCTCTTGGACGCCTCTTGTGTTGTTTTGTTCCTTCTCTGGGGGGCCCTTTCTAGGAGTCCTCTTGGAGGCCTCCCGGGAGGCCGTCCCGAAGTCCTCTCTTGGACCATCTTGGGGCCATCTTTGGGTGTCTTGGAACCTTCCTCGTCCTCCCCGCCCGCCGTGTCTCCTCCACTTCGGCACCTCCTCCACCAGGGCGGGGTCACGCGCCCGCCGCCCGCCCGCCCACCGCTCTCCGTTCCTCGGTCCAGCCCAGCTGGCATCGCCCCTCTGCCGGGACAGTCCACGTGGACAGGTCCGCCTGGCCGAGGGGCCCCTCCTCTTCCTCCCTCCTCCTCCTCCTCCTCCTCCTCCTCCTACCTCCTCCTCCTCCTCCTCCTCCTCCTCCTTCCTCCTCCCTCCTCATCATCATCATCATCATCATCATCAGCATCATCATCATCAGCATCATCATCATCAGCACATCATCATCATCATCATCATCATCATCATCATCATCATCATCATCATCATCATCATCATCATCATCATCATCATCCGTCCTCCTCCTCCTCCTCCTCCTCTCCTCCTCCTCGTCCTCCTCCTCCTCGTCCTCCTCCTCCTCCTCCTCCTTCTCCTCCTCATCCTCCTTGGGTGCGCTGGGCTCCATTGCTTGCCTCGTCCCGGCCTGCTGCGAAGCCTGCAGTGTTGTCACCGAAGGACTTCTTTTTTGGGGGCGGAAACAGCGGAAAGGGCACGGCCGTGCGGTGGACGGAGTGGTAAAGCGAGAGGGTTATTTGGGTGCGCTGGGCTCCATTGATTGCTTCGTCCCGACTTGCAGCGAGGCTTGAAGAATTTTCACCGAAGGACTTCCTGAGGGGGGCGGACGCAGCGGAAATGGGCACGGCCGTGCGGTGAACGGGGTGGTAAAGCAACACGCAGCAGCAACAGTCGTGGTGAGGCCAATTGTCGAAGGTAGCACTTGCACACGTGCAAGGTAAAGCGCCCCCTCCCTCACGGGGCTAAACTGTTAGTTCGCCTCGAGCGAAATCGAAAGGTGCGAGGTGCACATGTCCACCGAACCGCAGGGATCCATCTCAAGAGTCTCCCCTCTTGGAAGGAGTTTTGTGTATAGTGTCTGTTCAAGTTGCTGCAGCAAAAACTGTTAGTTCACTTGACCAGGATTCGCGCCGGGCGCGCCCGCCACCGTTTCCCGTAGCCGCGGAAAAATTACTACAGTAGTATTTCGGGGATTCGGTGACATGGAATCGAAGGCTTGCCCAAAAATGCGACTGGCCTCCTGTCGGACTGCAAGCGAGCGGTCGACGAGAAATGGGCTGCTTGCATTCCAGCGCGCATACCCCGGAAGGGGAGCGACGTGCGCATTTACCGAACCCCTTTTCCGTCGACGTCCGCTCGCCGACGGAAAATCCGCCGCGAATCCAGCAGGCACAAACCCTCGTGAGTCACGAATTGTTCATGACGCTCGTTCTGCATGTTTCTCTCTGCGATGTCTTGAGCTTTGTGTTATTCGGTGGAGGGGAGTCCTCTCCACGAGGAAAGGAGGAGCAGTAGAAGGGGGGAGGAGGACGTGGACGATCAGCAGGGAGGTCCAGGGCGGGCCTGAGGTTCTGGGGTCCCGAGGAGGAGGGGAGAAGGACGAGGAGGAAGATGAGGAGGATGAGGAGGAGGAGGAGAAAAAGGAAGAGGAGGAGGAGGAGGAAGGAGGGAGGATGCGGAGGAGGAGGAGGGAGGAGGAGGAGGAAGAGGACGATCTAAGGACCCGAGAACCCCGAAGATGATAATATACCCTTTCGCCCCAAAGCCCCCCCTCACCAGTCCCTGGAAGCCTTCTTTGTCACTGCAAGGAGGCCCCCCCTTGAGACGACCACCATCTATGGGCGCGCCATTCGGGCGAACTTGCCATTTTGAAGAACTGCCTTGCATCCTTCCATCCTTCTACGCAAAGACAAGGAATGCGACGCCGTAGGAGTAGAAAGTTCCACGGGGTGTCCAACGAGAGCTCCGGTGTCCTCCACTAGCCTTGCCTGTAGGAGTCCGAGCTCGAAGCGCAGAGAACTGGTCCACTGATACACCCTTGCGTTGCCCACACACTTGTCCAACTATGCGCACGGCTTCCTCGACGCTCCGCTATGTACATAGCATTATCTGCCATCTGCATGGGCGCGTCCAAACTATTTGCATGGCTTCCTGGTCGATCCAGATTGCTTCGTGTGCCAGATTAGAGTAGAACGATCACGCATTAGAGTAGCGTAGGGCAGGAGTAGAGTAGAGCAGGTGTATGGCAGGGTATATTCGGAGCAGAATAGACTAGAGTAGAGTAGAGCAGGGTAGAGAAGAGAAGAGTAGAGTATAGTGGTGAAGTAGAGTAGCGTACAGTAGAGTAGGGTAGAGTAGAGTAGAGTGGGGTATGGTAGAGAAGGGTTGGGTAGGCCGGGCAGAATCAAGTGGAATGGCGTAGGGTAGAGTAGGATCGAGTGGATTAGAGTTGATTGGCGTAGAGTAGAGTAGGGCTTGATTGTGTAACGTAGAGCAGAATAGGCTAGACGTTGGGCAACTTTGAGCAGATTAGGAGTAGGGTAGCGTCGCGCCGCGTAGAGTAGAGCAGGTTAGGGTACGGTAGAGTAGAGTAGAGTGGCGCAGAGTAGAGCAGACTTCAAATTGAGTCAAGTAGAGTAGAGTGGAAGAGAGTAGCGCAGAGTGGAACAGACTAGTGTAGATATGACTAGCGTTCAGAACAGTAAAGTAGCGTCTCGAATAGTAGAGTAGAGTAGAACAGGGTATTGTAGGGCAGAGCAGGGTAGGACAGAGCTAAGGAGAGTAGAGTAGAACAGGATAGATGGTCGAGTAGAGTCGGGTATCGTAGAGTAGTTCAGGGTAGAGTAGATCAGGGCAGGGTAAAGTGGAGAAGAGCAGGGTCCATCAGAGTAGTGTAGAGTAGAGTAAAGTAGCGTAGAGAGCAGCGTAGAGTAGAGCAGGATCGGGTGGAGTGGAGTAGAGTAGGGTAGAGAAGAGCCAGATCTGCGTAGAGTAGAGTAGAGCTGACCCGAGTAGCGTAGAGTAGAGTAGAGTAGAGTAAAGTCGGCCACCGCAGAGTGCAGTAGAGTAGAGTAGGGTGGCGTAGAGTAGAGTAGAATAGAGTAGAGTAGCGTACATAAGAGGAAAGTAGGGTAGATGGTCGAATAGAGTCGGATGTAATCGAACAGTGTAGAGTAGAGGGTACTAGAGTAAGGTGGAGTTTAGTTGAGTAGAGCTGCGTATAGTAGAGTAGCGTAGAGTAGATATGAGCAGAGTAGAGTGAAGTACAGTGTGGTAGAGTAGACTAGCGTGGAATAAAGTAGATTAGAGTCGAGTCGAGTAGAGTGAGTAGAGTAGATTATAGCGAAGTAAGGTAGGGTAGATGTGCCTATGAGGACTCAGGGCGAGCAAGCAGAAGCCTTCGGGCAGGATCCTGCTTGCATGGAGGGGGGCCCTGGCAGTGAATCTGTCCGAGAACGCCCCCCCCCCCCCTCCTTTCTCCCTCCCCCCTTTGCACGCCTCCCTGGCTGGCGGCAAAAATCCGACCCCCCCCCTGTGCCGTACGAGCCAGCCTGGCGTGCGGCATGAATTCCGGCATCAGCTTCCCCGCTGTCCCCCCGCACCCCTGGCAGAGCCACCCCGGCAGCAGCACCCCCAATTCCGAGAACGCCCCCCCGCCCCCCCTGCTTTCCCCCGCTGCCACGGCAGAGCCGCCCGGCCAGGCGCCCGCCCGCCCGAGCAGGCTTGGAGCTCGGGACGTGATCAAAGTCGGACGCCGGATATCAGGAGGGGAAAAAACACACAGACACAATTAATCGTCGATCCACCGAAAAATATTGGAAAATATGGGAAGTGGTGGGGAAGACAAAAACCCAGAAAATATGGAACAATATAGGGGACATTTTTATTTGTGTGCATTTATTTGTGTGTTCTGGGGCCCCTTGAGGATAGGCATATCCTGGTTATGTATGCCAAGGCGGTTTGCATGTCTGCAGTGGGATCGATTTCGCGTAAGAGTGGCCGTTCGCCGGAGTGGCTCTTGGTGCGGGCTCACCGGGGCCGGGGTCCCCCCGACCGCCGAGCGCGACGCGACAGTGGCCGCTTGCGCGCTTGGATGTGGCCGCATTGCGTCCCCTTGGTCCGCGCACTGATGGTCAGTCTTGCCTAGGGTCACTCTTGCGTGTAGCCGATGGGAGCTCTCTGGCTGACCTGGTGGATGTCCCTTTCCGCAATCGGCCCTGGCTCGCCTGGCCTGCTTTCCTGCATCCCAAGTCTGGCTCTGGAACAACTCCACGTCCGGGGCTATGGGCCCGATTGGGCTGACGCTCCCGCTGTCGCTCTTGCGGCGGGGCCCCCCGACGTGATCCCCATGCGTTGCCACCCGAGCGTCTCCATGCTGAACTTGACACCGCGGTGGTGCACCGTCTGCGCTGCCACGAGTCTTTGCCCACCATAGGGCGGGCTACGCGATCGTGCAGCGCGCGTGCGGTGTGAATTGTCTGAGTCGCGATTCCTTTTCGTGATTCTCGTTCACAGTGCTGGCTGCGGCTGTTCTCTCGAGAAAATCGGAGTTCCTCTACACACAGTAGGCGCTTCGCGCATGGCAGGGCCAGGCAGCGGGGGATACATGGAAAAGGCTCATGTGAGGGCCGTGCTCTGCACGAGCGAGATGGGCACGGAAAGAATGGGCACAATGCCCAACAGCAGTTCCTGTTCATTTTGAACAGGACTCGCTGTCCACGCCGCTGCGGCCTGTGTCCATTCGCGACAGAAGGCCGCCTGCCCAACAGCGGCCGCTGTTGCTTTGAGACAACATTTGCGGTTGGGCATTGTACCCATTTTTTCCGTACCGATTTCGGGCGTCCAAATGCGCTTAGGTGCTGAAGGGTCGAGTGGGCCACCCCTGGCTTAGACTCCTCCGCGTCCTCCTTGAACCAAGAGGCGGCCTGAGCCGGCGGGCCGCGCAATCGTATCATCTCTTCTTTCTCCTCCTCCTCCTCCCCCTCCTCCTCCCCCTCCTCCTCCTCCTCGTCCTTCTCCTCGTCCCCCTACGCCTTCTCCTCCTCCTCCTCCTCCTCCTCCTCCTCCTCCTCCTCCTCCCCCTCCTCCTCTTTCTCCTCCTCCTCCTTCTCGTCCTCGTCGCCCTCCTCCTCCTACTCCTCCTCCTCCTCCTCGTCCTCCTCGTTCCCCCTCCTCCTACTGCTGCCTCTGATTCCCTCCCCGAAGTGCGCCCCTCGAAGCGCAGCTCGGCGATCCGCCTGCTCGCGCGCTGCGCCACGTTCCCCCACCACCACCTCCTCTTCCTCCACCTCCTCCTCCGCCTCCTCCTTCTCCTCCTACTCCTCTTCCTCCTCCTCCTCCTCCTCCTCATCATCATCATAATCATCAGCATCATCACCATCATCAGCGTCATCATCAGCATCATCACCACCATCAGCATCATCATCAGCAGCAGCATCAGCATCATCATCATCGTATTTACCATCATCAGAGCCATCAGCAGCATCATCAGCAGCAGCAGCTGCAGCAACAGCAGCAGCTGCAGCAACAGCATCATACTTAGCATCATTACAAGCATCACCATCATCATCAGCATAATCAACATCATCCTCATCATCGTAACCACCATCATCAGCGCCATCATCCTCATCATCATCAACAACAACAGCAGCACTTGCAGCAGCAGCGTTATACTTATCATCATTATTATCAGCATCATCATCATCCTCATCATCATCCTCATCATCAGCATCATCATCATAATCATCATCATCATCAGCATTACCGTCAGCATCAGCAGCAGCATCACCACCACCATCATCCATCATAATCCTGCTCCTCCTCCTCCCTAATCCGTTGGACTCCTGGTGGCGGGCTCGTGGCAGGATACCCGGCTGCCAGACGGGATTCTGCTCCGCCGACCCGGAGAACCAGGCTAGCCAGAAGCGCTTCCTCGGAGGCGGGAGATTCGTCGTCGTCGGCCTCGCCGTCGTCCTCGGGGTGGGGAAGGGAGGAGGAGGAGGAGGAGGAGGAATGCGATAAACAATGATACCGTCATCAGTCGCACTGCATGTTACTCAGAGTGGGCCCCAAACAGCGATTTCTTGCAATACATGCGGTGCAATCTAGGTGGTGCAGTCAAGGTGGTGCAATCTAGGTGGTGCAATCCATGTGGTGCAACCTATGAAGCGCACAGCAGTGCAAAGCAACGCAACGCAATGCAAAGCGGCGCAAGGCAATGCAAATCAATGCATGCGCAACAAAGCGATGGCAACGCAGTGTGATGGCAAAGCAGTCGAAGGCAGTTCAATGCAATGCGATTGCATTGCAACGCGATGCGATTGCTATACGATTGCAGCGCGACCGAGTGCAACAGGGGCGGGGTGCAACGGGGCGGGGCGGCGGCGACGTACGCGAGCAGGGCCGCCAGGCCCGCGCACGGGCCCGGTGCCGCATAAGGGAAGTAAGAACCCTTGTGAGTGCAAGCACTGTTCGGGGGAGTGAGAACAAGAAGGGCAAGAGGATGAGAAGGGGTGAGGTGGAGGAGGAGGTGGAGGAGGATGAGGATGAGGCGGGAGAGGAGCAGGAGGGGAGGGGGAGGAAGGAGGGTGGAGGAGGGGAGGAAGGAGGAAGAGGAAGGGACGGAGGACGTGAGGGAGAAGGAGGGAGAGAGGGAGGTGGATGGGGGAGGCAGGCAGCAAGCGTGGAAGCGAGGGATAACGAGGAGAGGATGGTGGAGGACGGGGAGGAGGAGGAGGAGGAGGAGAGGAGGAGGAGGAGGAGGGGAGGAGGAGGAGGAGGAGGAGGAGGAGAGGAGGAGGGGAGGAGGAGGGAGGAGGAGGGAAGGAGGGTGGGGAAGAGGAAGAGGAAGACGGATAGAAGGAGGACGAGGAGGAGGACGAGGAGGAGGAGGAAGACGAGGGGGAGGACGAGGAGAAGGAGGACAAAGAGGAAGAGGAGGAGGAGCAGCACCAGCAGGAGTAGGAGGGGGATGGGGGACTGGAGGGAGGGGAGGATTGGAACGAACGTCGGAAGACAGGGCTAGAGCTGTCCAGCAACGGAAAGTGGGGGTGGTGGACAGCTTGCAAGAGCGACTTCGACGCAGGAGCTCTCCCACGCCACTCGCCATGCCAGACAACACTGACCTACGGGCAGACGGCTGGCCGTCCCAGTGGTTCCAGTCGCGGTGCACCCCCGAGGAGGAGGAGGAGGAGGAGGAGGAGGAGGAGCAGGAGCAGGAGGAGGAGGAGGACGGGGAGGAGAAGGAGGAGGAGGAGGAGGAGGACGGGGAGGGAGGGGGAGGAGGAGGAGGAGGAGGAGAGGAGGAGGAGGAGGAGGAGGAGGAGGAGGAGGAGGAGGAGGAGGAGGAGGATGTGAAAGGAGGACGCGGCCTGCCACCCCTTGATGCCCGCTCTTGGGCTGCCCTGGGGCTCTCGTGGTGCCCTGACGAAATTGCCTAGGGCTCTACTGGGGCGCTCTCGGGGATCTTCGGAGCCCTCCTGGGGCCATTCCAGGCGCTACTGGGCGTAAGCTTGGGCGGTCGTCGAGCTACGTCGAGGCTTCAGAGCGCCATAGGATGCGGAGAGGCGAGAAAGCGAGCACCATTGACATACACCAGATGTTTGAAGGATTTCAGCCACCTGGAGGCATTTTGGGGGCTATCTTGGGGCCACTTGGGGCTGCCTAGGGGGGGCATCTGGCGGCTGTTCAGGAGCCGCCTCGCGCCTGTCGCCCTCTGATGCCCGCTCTTGGGCCGTCCTGGGTCTCTCTCGGAGCTGCCTTTGGCCTCTACTGGGGCTCTCGCGGGGGTCATCGGAGCCCTCTTGGAGCTCTTCCAAACTCAACTTGCAATCATCTCGGGCGATCTTGGAGCCATCTTGAGGTCTCATCATCCCGTGCGTGGGAAACGGAGAGGCGAGAACGCACAAACCATGGACATCTTTTCCAGGCGTTTGAAGGATGTCGGCCTACTGAAGGCGTCTTGGGGGCTGGATTGGAGGAACTTGGGCCACCTCGGGGCTATGTTGGGACCTCTTGGGTTTGCCTGGGGGGTACATTCGGGCTGTTCAGGGGCTGTTCTGGGGCCTGCCACCCCTTGATGTCCACTTGGGCCGCCTTGGGGCGCTGTAGGAGTTGCCTTGGGGAGATCGTGGAGCCATCGGCCTCAGAATCACATTGGGACATAATTGAAAAGCCAAAGCGGCTCTGAAGCATGTATGCATCCTCGAGGCACCTTGGCCACTTCGGGGCCATCTTTGGCTTCTTGGGGCTGTCATCGGGTCATCCTGGGGTATCCCACCGGTTGGTCCGCTCTTGGGCCGCTCT
Organism: Prorocentrum cordatum; assembly: GCA_963575745.1. Taxonomy (NCBI): domain Eukaryota; class Dinophyceae; order Prorocentrales; family Prorocentraceae; genus Prorocentrum; species Prorocentrum cordatum. The sequence goes on along the minus strand of CAUYUJ010011057.1, from coordinate 316,146 downwards.
TGGGCTCTCTCGGAGATCCCTTGGGATTATCCTTGGGCTACGGTGAGGGTACTGAGGGTCGCGCCAAGGAGCAAAACCATCCGTGATCCGACTTGCCCGGGAACGCCATATGGGGCGCTCCAAAAAGGGCCTTGCCTTCGAGGATCGAAGGACTGCAGATGCTGGCATGGGGGGGGGGTTCAAACCCTGCCCCAAAACAGCACGGGGGGGGAAAGGGTCCGGACCCCCCCCCACAGGGACAATTCTTCGGACGCGTCCAGATCCCCCCCCACAATGACGGCGATGACGACGACGACGACGACGACGACGACGACGACGACGACGACGACAACGACGAGAGGTGCGCCGCCGCTGACGTTGTCGCCGTCATCGTCGTCGTCGTCGTAGGCGTCGTCGTCGTCGTCGTCGTTGCCAGGGGAGGGGGGTGATGGACCCCCCGAATTGTTGTTCCGGGAGGGGGGGGGGTCCAGACCCCCTCCGGTTCTTTGCGGGTGGGGTACAGTGGGGGGGTCGATTGGGGTTGGGGGGAGTCACCTGCTTTCTGGCCCCCCCTTGGTGTGGGTGTGGGTGGGGGGGGGGTCGGAGGTTGATAGACCTCCTACCATGACGCGTTGATTAGCGAATTGGCCGTTTTCGGTTCGCGAGAGGGTATCGCGGCCGTCGTTTTTGCGGGTCCAGGCCCGTCGGTTTCGGTCCCGGGCCGTTTTCACTAAAGGGAGGTTTGTCCACCGCCGAGGGGGGGGCCCTGGTTTTTTGCCCCCCCATTTCACATATGTTTCAGGCCAGCGACCGTGGATCGCGCGCGCTCACTGGTTCCTTGCCCGATGCCTTCACCGTAGCACAACCCGCCCTGGAGCGTGCAGCTTCGCTGTCGAAGGCACACTGCCCATCTGCCGACGAGAGAATGCCAGCCCGATGTTTCTCCCTCCTGTTCGGACGCAACTCCTGGGAGGTCCAATTCTGGCTTTGCCCTGGTCCGAAACCCTGCCTACTCCGGCTTCCTCCCGCTCCGTCCGGCTCAGTCCCGCGTAATCCGCGGCGCTTAATCTGGCGGGGCTCAATTCTCCCAGTGCGTAGTTGCCTCCAATTTCCTGAACCGGCCCCCCGGCCGGCAAATTTCTAGACGCGCCCTACTGCGCTGCACCCCGCCCGCCGCCTCCGGCAGGCTGCGACCTCCGCGGGGACAACGCCCCGCAGCGGTTAGACGCAGATGCCCCGCCGGACGGCTGGCGCCCGCGCCACGCCACGCCACGCCGCGCTGCTGGTCATTTCTGCTCCTTCCTCCTTCCTGCTTCTTTCTCCTCCTCGTGTTCCTCCTTTTTTCTTGGTCGAGATTTTGGGCGCCTCGCCCGCAACGTCAGGCTTTTCCTCCTGCTCCTCCTCCTCCTCCTTCTCCTCCTCCTCCTCCTCTTCTGCTCCTCCTCTTCTGCTCCTCCTCCTCCTCCTCCTCCTCCTATCCTCCTCCTCCTCCTCCTCCTCCTCCTCCCTCCTCCTCCTCCTCCTCCTCCTCCCCTTCTCTTCTGCTCTCCTCTCTCCTTCCCTCCTCCTCCTCCTCCTCATCCTCCTTCTCCTCCTCTCCTCCTCCTTCTCCTCCTTCTCCTCCTCCTCCTCCTCCTCCTCGTCCCTCCTCCCTCCTCCCTCCTCCCTCCTCCCTCCTCCCTCCTCCTCCTCCCTCCTCGTCCTTCTCATCCTCCCTCTCCTTCTCTTCTTCTTTCTCCTCATCGTACAGGAGGAGGTGGAGGAAGTAGAGGAGGAGAATCGCCTCGAAACTCCCACGGTTGAAGGAACGGCCCAGCATGAATTTCAGGGCGCCTCACATCAGAGCGTGAATTACCTACCCCGCTTTCGCTTCCAGGCAAAACCAAGTCATACCATATGCCTCCTCGTCAAGCGGCCTGACCAGTACATGCCACAGTTTGGCATCGCTTGGTATCTCTTGGAAGCGAGGGTGGTCAAAAGCGAGGTCGGTTCGTTTGCCCCCTATCACAAGGAGGAGTGGGAATAGAAGGTCGAGCTCGTTTCTTCTGCGGCTGCTTGGTTGAGCGCCCCTGGCGCGCGCAGCCGCGGGAGAAGGAACGAAAGAGCAGGAGGAGCAGGAGGAGGTGGAAGAGGAGGGAGAGGAGACGGAGCAGACGGAGAAGACGGAGGAGACGGAGGAGACGGAGGAGACGGAGGAGTTGGAGGAGGAGGAGGAGGAGGCGGAGGAGGAGGAGGAGGAGGAGCGCGGCCCCCTTGCCTGGCGCAGGACCCCAGGCAGAAGCTCAACGTCCTCCTGAAGGCCTCGCCCCAACGAGCCCCCCCCCCTGCTGAGAGATCGGCGAGGGCGCTCTAGCCCATGGCCTTCGTCCTCCTCCTCCTCCTCCCCTCCTCCTCCTCCACGGTCCTCCTCCTCGATCCTCTCCTCCTCCTCCCCCTCCTCCTCCTCCTCCTCCTCCTCCTCCTCCTCCTCCCCCCTCCTCCCTCCTCCTCCCCTCCTCTCCTCCTCCTCCTCCTCCTCCTCCTCCTCCTCCTCCTCCTCCTCCTCCTCCTCCTCCTCCTCCCCACCCCTCCCAATTTGCACCCCCCTCCCCGTTGAACAGCGATTCACAAGCATGCTGACGTGCTATCAGCGCGACAAGGTGTGATCGACGTGCCGGCGCTTTTTCGCCGGCGTTCCAGCATGTGTCTTCGATCGCCCCCTCACCTGTGTGCCCCCGACTACCCACTACATAATTATATTCCTTCCGTCCTCGTCCACTTTAGCCTCCACCGCCTCGACGAGAGCGTCCTCCCTCCTGACCGACGGGGGCAAAGCGCCAATCCTGGGATGTGGCAAACGCTACAGCGGGAACTGGATATACACCAACCATAGAACACATCAAAGCAGGAAGTCCGTGTCTGTACGTGTGGAAAATCCAGATTCGAGAAAGCCGATGGCACCGCAGGGAGAGAGGACAGCAGTATCATGCTCGAGCAGCTGTGGGAGAGAAAGCAGGCGCAACGTTGTATTCCAGCGCATGCTGGGGCTCAGCTCAGCTCATGCCTGGCAGCTTGGCACGCGTGGGGTCACGGGCAAATGTTGTGAGCGGGCTGACAGATCTTCCATGAGCGCATCAAGTGCGCATCCAGTAGAATGGGCGCCTCCATCGCGTCTGCATTGGCGAATACTGAGCGCTCACCCGCAGGGCCTCGTCGCTATCGGAGTGGACAGCGCGTTGGTCGAGGAGGCCCGCCACCAGCGTCTGATGTCACATGCTCTTCTGCTGCGCGGCACCTTGCAGCATTTTCTCTGGCCAGTCGATCGTCATTTACAGTGGACGCCGATGCAGAGAAACACCATGGTCGCCTCCAGGGTGTCCTGAGTTTACTGTGCGTCGATGGTTCTGCTATTGGAAACGCGACGTTCCCCCACTAAAAATCAATGGACGTCGGGTCCTAGGGTTGGGGTTCTTGTGGAAGGTTTCTTGTGGTCGAGCTCCTACTGCATGTGACCCACCTCCACTGGAAGAGGGAGAAGGGAACAGGCGGAGGGGGCCCCACCCTGGCGGGGGAGGGGAACAGGCGGACGGGGCCTTGCCCGTACACACCCGGTGGCCGCTGGCGGCCCCTGGAGGCCCACAGAGGTTCAAGACTGCTCCATGCCTTCGACCCTCCTCCATCATCATTTCACTCCTCCTCCTCCTCCTTCTCCTCTTCCTCCTTTCTTCACTTCCTCCTCTTCATCCCCCTCCCCCTCCTTATTCCTACCTCCCTCCTCCTGTTCCTGTTCCCCCCCCCTCTCTTCTGGAGGTGGAAACGCACTGCTCGCAGTGCTTCCCTCGCCCCGGCAGCCAAGCGGACGCGGGACACCACAAGTGTCGACTGATACGGAAACGCAGGCTGGCGAGGGGTACGCCACGAATGAGAAGCTGCCCTGCCAGCATAACGAGGAGCAGGAGGAGAAAGTGCAGCACGACGAGCACGAAGAACACCATGCACTGCGAAGAAGAGGACGAGGTGCCAGAGGCTGTTCTCCAATCTCAGCCTCGGGGGGCCCCTGCTTCGGGCTGGGGGGCAATCAGAAAGTCAAACCAGGACGAGAAGATTGCCAGGATGGACCCCGCGTGGGGTCGGGGGACACATTTTGAGTGGACAGCGGCCGTCAGGAACGGCGGAAAATTGGAAAGCTAGAAAGCAGGAGGCTGGAAAGCGAAGAGCCAGAGTTTTGAGTACGGAAAGTTCACAGCTTGTAAGCGGACGAGGGGGGAAATTGGAAGTGAGACGCTGCAAGGTTGAAAGCGGAAAGTCGGAAAGCAGAAGGTTGGAGAGTGGAGCGTTGGACAGTTGAGAGTTGGAAATACGGAAGTTGCACGCTGCAACGGTTGAGAGCAGGGAGTTTGAATGCTGGGATGTTGAAATCTCGTAAATGGAAGAACGTAAGAAGTGAGGGCAGACACTGGACAGCCAAAAGTGTACAGGCGGAAAGCGGGAAGCTGCAAAATCGACATTTGGAAATTGGGCAGTTGGAAAGATGGGAAGTTGTTGAAAGCGGGGATCGGTTCATGACGGGAACCGTCGACTTCTAATTGCTCATTCATTACCGATCCGGGCCTCGGTGCCCCAATGTGCCCCGGAAAGGTCGGGTTTGCCATCGGGGACGTCTTGCCGATCTTTCCGCAATCTATCTCCCATTGCAGATCAATGTTACCCCCCGGCCAGTATCCCCCTTTTCGCTCTACCTCAGCTTGGAGAAGGAAGATGAGGAGAGGCGCTCCGTTCAAGTCTCGTGGGCTGCAGACTGAATGGGGGCGCCGTGCAGCATGTTTTGCTCGCGCGACGGTGGGCTTGTAATTCCGTGGCGTGTGAGGTGTTCCAGAAAGGGCCTCGCGTTCGAGGATCGGGCCGGGCGAAAGGGGGGGATTGGGAAAGGGGGGGTTACGAAATTTGCTGCATGCAGCTGGTTTCGGCCTCACCGAGGGGCCCATTCCTCGATACATGGCCGCCTCCGGCGCCGGGAGGCGCCGGGAAAATCAGCTACGTGAGCTGATTCTCAACCCCCCCCCTTTGCTATCCCCCCCTTTCGCCCGACCCGAGAGGATCGAAGGAGTCGGCATCTCCTTCCTCTGCGGAGGGTCGGCGGAGGGTCGGCGGAGGGCGGCAGAGGCAGAACGAGGGGCGTCGGAAGCTGCCCGGAGGGCCGGCGGAAGGCTGGCGGAAGTGAAGAGGTGAGCCCCTAAGGGATGAGAACCTCTTGGGTTCGCTCAGGGCTTCGGGAACCCGCCACGTGCATCGAGGAGACGCAAGCATCGGGGGCGGCAAAGAGGGGGGTGATGACTAGGGGGGGGGGGGGTCATGGCGGGGGCCATGATATTTCCCCAGTTTTCATGGCGCCTCTTCTTATTTCATCACGTCCCTGGCCCCCCCGCTGGGCCGCGCACATGCCGCCCGTCATGATTTGCCCCCCCCCTCTTGGACACCCCCCTCTTGGCCGCTCCCGAAAACGTGTATGAAGGAGCGTGGATGAGAGACGCGCCCCGCTGCCATTCTAAACCGGCGCGCCCTGTGGCCAACTCAGGCGGCATTGGCGCCCAAAATTGCCTCGCCGAGCGCCTGGACAGTGCCGTTCACCTTCAGCTCCTCGTCCACTTCTTCACTCAGGAGGGGAAAAAACACACAGACACTATTAATCGTCGATTCCCAGGAAAATATGGGAAACTATGGGAAGTGGGGGGGGAGACAAAAATCCAGAAAATATGGAAAAATATGGGGAATCATTTTATTTGTGTGTATTTATTTGCGTGTCCTTGGGCCCCTTGATTCACCCCCGTCCTCGTAAATCCGGGCCTCGACCTCTGTCGCGCACTCAAAGAAGGAATAGGGCTTGCCTGTCCCTTCAGAGCGCGTCCTGAGGTCGAGACTCCTGGCGCGCGAGAGCCCGCTCCGCGCCTGTAGTGGCTCAACCTATTCTCGACCTAGGCCAGATCCGAATCTCTCATCACAGCTCAGCAGATCTTCAGAATCGTCTTCTCGAACTCGGAGTCCTCCACGCAATCAACTCCAGCTCGTGGCTGCGAGCTCTCGCAGCTTCGAGACCGATCCGCGGACTCTATTTTCCTGGTCGGTCTCGCGGATTTGGTCCAGACTCAGTTCTCCTTCTTCCGGTCCTTTACCGGCTGCCTCCGCCTCCGCGGCGTTCTGCTGACGGACAGCTTCCCCAGCCTGTGCAGTCAGGCACGGGGGTGTTCCCTCCGAAAACCGGCTCGACTCCCCGTCCCTGTTGACATCGACCCAGCCATGGTTCTGCAGCTCCCTCCTCGCGCTGGGCAGACCAGCCGTCATCTCCATCGGGCATTCGGCGACCCCTTGGCCGTGCCGCTGATTGGCTTGTCTCACCAGCCGCCGGCGCGGCTGCCGATCCCGCGGCCGCTCCCAGGGGTCCTCTAGCTCTGGGCTGTCCTGGCCAGCCCCAATGTGCAAGGGGCGCCCTCGAGGGCGCGAAGTTGTTCGCGCTTCGCGCTTCGGCTCCGATTCCTCCTCATCCTCCTCTTTCTTCTCCCCTGGGAGGCGGCGCGAGAGCGCGAAGTTATTCGCACTTCGCGCTTCGCGCAGCGCCAAGCGCGAAGTCGGAAGCCCTTGAGGTGGCTGCTCCGGTCACGAGCGACGACTTCGGGCATCGCTGCTGCAGCCCGGTCGCTCCTTTGGCCGTCGACTGGGCAGGGCAGAAGGCATCGACCATCGCAGGCGTCACGTACCGGCGTGCTTCTCCTGCGTGAACGGTTTCGAACCTCTTTTGATCTTTGGCCATCTACCTCCCAGCCAGCTCTCTGAAGTCGCCGGCGAGTTTCATTTTGCCTGGAATGACCATCTCATCTGTAGTCACCCGTTCGCGGAGCGCTTGTTGCTGCTCCGCTTTCATCTGTTCTAATTTCATTTCTGCGAGTTTCCGGGTCAGATGGAGGATCGCGTTCACTGAATTTTAGAGGTTTGACGGTCCTCCAATCCTTCTCCAGCGGCTCATCCTTTCCTCAGCAAGGTCTTCAAATTTCCCAGCCTGCAGGAGTTCCAGGTCATCCTCGGCTACTTCTTCCGTGGTCTGACCCTCGGGCAGGCGGTTGTAGTCTGGAGCAGCAGCTCCCTCTGGGGGAATGTCTACACGGGCGTCTCCTGCGATCTCGTTGATCTCCGTGGCCAGTTCACTCAGGCGCTCGTGCAGCAGGCCCTTGCCTTGCTTGAGACAGCTGAGCTCCATGATCGTCGGGGAAGATTCCGACGCTCGGCCTGAGCTGTCGTGCTCCGCTTCTGGCGAGCGGCCCGCCCGATCCGCCTGGCTCCACCCCTGTGAGTGATGCGGGAGGGCCCCGGAAGAGTCCGGCCCCGTGAGCACGGCCGGCCGAGGAGCTCTGATCGGCACGCATGACCCGCAAGGCCGGCCGAGTGGCCGAGTGGCAGGGCTCGCTGCCTTGGCACTCGCTGGGCGACCTGTGGTGGGGCCCGCCTCGGGTGCTCCCCGATCCTGCTGCTCGAGGTTCGAGTATGGGATCGACTACAGAATTGGTTGGTCAAGAGGGGAAAAAACACACAGACACAATTAATCGTCGATTCCCGATCCTGCTTCCCGAGATTCGAGTAGGGTTAAGTCGGGCCCGTCCCTCTACAGGGGGAATGTGCAAGAAATAGTGAAAAAATAGTCTGGGGACTATTTTTTGAGTAGTTTTGGGGCATCTTTGGAGTATTTGTTGGGCATGTTTCATTTTTCGTCCAAAATCCCCCTGTAGGGGGACACGCCCGACTTGAGAGTAGGGGATTGACTACAGAATTGGTTGACCCCCTATTTGATTTTCTCGTCGAACGTACGAACATACGTAGAATGACGGAGATCAGGTCCACGCATGTTCCGTGGCTTCGACGAGACACTCAGTTTTGGGGGTAGACCAACTCTGTAGTCGATCCCCTGCTCGAGAGATGGGTGGTCGACTCCATGGCAAAAGCTGGAACGATGCTCCGGATCTCTCACGCCCCCTGCTCTTTGGGCGCTGCGTAATGGGGGGGTCATAAATGGGGGGGCGGCGAGGGTGGTCCGAAAAGGTACCCAAACGGTACCTAAACGAGCCCCCTGGGGCTCTGGAGGGGCCCGAAAGGGGCACGA
>CAUYUJ010011057.1:205542-303042 GCA_963575745.1 Prorocentrum cordatum | reverse complement strand
AGGAGTCCAAGAAGAAGAAGAAGAAGAAGCGCCATAAATATTACTTTTGACGCTCCGCTCGGATTTCTTGGATCACCGCTGGGCCTCCCTCCCTGGCGCGCGGAGCGCGCCAAAGTTTATGAAGGGCAACGTGGCGGGCCTTCTCAGAAGGCTCGGAAGCCCCTGGAATTCAGAGAAGTTTCCCAAGCCTCCCCCGAAGACTGGAAAAAACCTCTCCGAAGGCGCGAGGGCTTCTCTGAGAAGACCCGCCGCCTTCTGAGAAGGCCTTCTCCTTCTCATTTCCCCCCCTCGCTCGCCGCCGATTCTCTCTTCTTTGTGACTCTTCGCGTAAGAGCGACCCTTCGCCGGAGTGACCTGTGGTGCGGGCTCACCGGGGCCCCCCCGATCGTTGAGCGCGATGCGATAGCAGCGGCCTGCGCGCTCGGATTTGGCCCCCTCGAGCCCCCCAAAAGCCGCGCACCAAAGGTCACTTTTACCCAGGGTCACTATTCCCAGACCCCCGACGTCATGACTTTTACATGACGTCGACCCCCAGAGGTTTCGACCCATTCCCCAGGACCGGCTTGTCATCCTGAGCCGTTTTTGAACGGTCCCGAGCCCTGGCACGGGCCTCCAGAGGCCGAAAATGACGAAAAACCTCCCGCCATGATTCCTTCACTAGTCGAGGGGGTCTGGGTTGCGTCTAGCCGACAGCGGTGGCCCCTCTCCCCTCCCCCTCTCTTCTCGGGGACGCCCACCCCTCTTCGGCGGGCGGGGCCCGAGCCGCGGACCGCGGCGCGTGCGCACGCCGCTGCCGCAGCCGCGAACACTCCAACAGAGACCCGGCACGACCCGGGCGGGCCGCCGAAGAGAGAAGCTGGAGGCGACGAGGAGGATCGCGAGGAGGAGGAGGATCGCGAGGAGGAGGAGGAGGAGGAGGAGGAGGAGGAGGAGAAGGAGGAGGAGGGGGAGGGGGAGGGGGAGGGGGAGGGAGGAGGAGGAGGAGAGGAGGAGGAGGAGAGGAGGAGGAGGAGGAGGAGGAGGAGGAGGAGGCGAGGAGGAGGGGGAGGAGGAGGAGGAGGAGGATCGCGAGGGAGGAGGAGCAGGAGGAGAGGAGGGAGGAGGAGGAGGAAGGAGAGGAGGGAAAAGGAGGAGGGGGAGGAGGAGGAGGGGAGGAGGAGGAGGAGGGAGGAGGAGGAGTGGGAGGAGGGGGAGGGGGGAGGTGGAAGGAGGAGGAGGAGGAGGAGGAGGAGGAGGAGGTCTGGAGGAGGAGGTCTGGAGGGTCCACGTGCGCAGGCGCCCTCGGCCAGGTATTCCCAGGCGGCCTGGGGGCGTGTCCTGGGCTCAGAGATCCGACGCTCCAGAAAGACTGGAGCGGCGGCTTCGGGAACCATTTCTCGGCGGTGGACAAATCTCCCTTTAGTAAACCTCCCCTTAGTGAACACGGCCTGGGGTCGAAACCGACTGACCTGGACCCACAAAAATGACGGCCGCGACGCCCTCTCGCGAACCGCAAACGGCCAATTCCTGAATCGACGTGTCAGGGTAGGAGGTCTATCAACCTCCGAGTTTTCGGTTTCCGGGGGCCCTCGCTTGGCTTCGGGGCCGTGCAGGAACGACTCGGGACGAGAAGCCAGCCACTGGGAAGTGGTCCAGAGCCCCGGGGCCTGCGCATCGGGAAAATCGGAGCGGCCGGATGTCTGGGGGGTTGTCCCAAGGGGGGACTGGGGAACGAGCCCGGCTGGATGCTCGCAGTTCTTTCTTCCAGGGGCCATTTGAAAGCGTTTTTCCTCTAACCCCACCGCTGCCCCAACCTCATCCTTCTCATCCCGCCGAGACTGGGCCGGGCCAGACTGGGCTGGAGGTGATCGGGTCGGGCGGTGATTCGGACAGGACCGGAGGTGATCGGGTTTGCCGGAGGTGGCTGGGACAGGGATGAATAGTTCCAGGGCGTTGCAGCACGCTCTCAGAGCGTTCCAGAACGCTGTGAGAAGGCCATGCCGCCCGATACGTCCTCCAGAACCGCCAGACCTCAGAGATTCCCGATTCATCCCTGTCCTGGCTTCGTCTTAGATTTCGATTAGGGGCTTCGCTACAGAATCGCTTGACCCCAAAGTTGATTCGTCCTTCGAATCCACCAGCAGATGCGCAGAATGCCCAGCAGATCTGCAAGAGTTCCGCGCCTTTAGGGCCCAGATCCGGCGGCTCCGACTCTGGGGCAAGTCAACTCTCTATGGTCGGTCCCCCAATTATCGGGGGCGGAAAAGAGGGGGGTGATGACTAGGGGGGGGTGGATATCATGGCGCGGGCCATGATATCTGCCCAGATTTCATGGCGCCTCTTCTTATTTCATTGCGTCCCTGGCCCCCCCGCTGGGCCGCGCACATGCCGCCGGTCATGATTTGCACCCCCCCCTCTTGGACACCCCCCTCTTGGCCGCTCCCGAAATTACTCCAAGCAAGACCCCCGACGTCGCGATTTTTGTCATAACGTCGACCCCCAGAGTTCTCGACCCATACCCCAGGACCAGTTTCTCATCCCGAGTCGTTCTCTGGCGGTCCCGAGGCCCGGTAGGGGCCCACGGAGGCTGAACATAGTGGAAGACCTCCCGTCGTGATTCTATCATCGGGTGTTGCTAGACGTGCCCCTGGGCCAAGGTGCCCCCAGGATTCTCGGCGTAGCCCAAGCGGCTTCCGAAGCACCCCTCACGAGGCCCAGAGGGCCCCAGGGGCTCCAAAATGGAGCGAAAAGCTGGGAGCACCTTGGGCCAGGGGTACTTCTGGCAACACCCGATATCATGACCCGAGGGGGTCTAAGCCCGAAGGTCGGGCCTCGAGCGGAGCGGCAGCCTCAGGCGGCAGCCTGAGGCTGCGTCGGTCCTTGGCGGTCCCGAGGCCTGGTAGGGGCCCACGGAGGCCGAAAATAATGGAAGATCATGGCCCGAGGGGGTCCAGGCCCGAAGGTCGGGCCTCGAGCGGAGCGGCAGCCTCAGACGGCAGCCTCGAGCGGAGGGAGGGCTGCAGCAGCGGACGGCAGCCGCGGGAGCAGGAGAGCAGGCAGCGGGAGCGCGGGCGGAGCGGGGGGAGCGGGCGGGCAGCAGCGGCCACGGGGAGGAGCAGGGGGGAGCAGGGAGCAGGGAGCAGGAGCGAGCAGGTGGACGACCGGGGGCAGGAGGGCCCCCAGACCTGCTCGCGTTTTTTTGTGTATTATATGTTACTACTAATACTATTACTAATACGAATATTAGTAATAATAGTAATAATAGTAATAATAGTAGTAATAACAATAATAATAGTAATAATAATAATAATAATAATGATAATAGTAATAATAGTAATAGTAATAATAATAATAATAATAATAATACGAATCATAAGAATCATGATAATAATAATAATCATAAAAATTGTATTAGTCATCATCATAATCAGTGTAATGATGATGCCGATGATGATAATAATAATAATAATAACAATAATAATAGTTATAATAATATTCAACATAATGAGAATAATATTATTAGCAATAGTAAGATTAATCTTAATAATGATAAGGATAATCATCATTATCATCATAATCACCACCATCATCATCTTCATCATCATCATCATTTTATATATATATATATAAGAGGAGGAAAAAGAAAAAAAAAAAAAAAAAAAAAAAAAAAAAAAAAAAAAAAAAAAAAAAAAAAAAAAAAAAAAAAAAAAAAAAAAAAAAAAAAAAAAAAAAACAACAAAAAAAAAAAAAAAAAAAAACGGCAAAGCAACCTAACAGCGATGTGTAGTAGAAGCATCGCTGGAAACATCGCCTGTGGTATTAATGTAAGAGTGCTGTTGTAGAATTATGGTGTTCTCGCAGTTCCTTTGAAAGGAAATCTTGGAAAGCAGGGCTGTAGCCAAGAAGGCTACGGGGGCGATGATGATGATGATGAAGATGATGAGTCTTGGAAGTCTGGGAAATGCAAGAGCGCGAAGTGGCGTACAGTTGGCTCCGGGCATTCAAAATGTGGCCCGGGAGTGGAGTTCTGGGAAGTGGAAGAGCACGAAGTGGCCTACAGTTGGCTCCGGGCATTCAGAATGCGGCCCGGGAGTTGCGTTCTGGGAACACGAAGAACACGAAGTGGCTTACAGTTGGCTCCGGGCATTCACAATGTGGCCCGGGAATGGAGTTCTGCGAAATCGAAGAGCACGAAGTGGCTTACAGTTGGCTCCGGGCATCCAAAATGTGGCCCGGGAATGGAGTTCTGGGAAGTCGAAGAGCACGAAGTGGCTTACAGTTGGCTCCGGGCATTCAAAATGTGGCCCGGGAATGGAGTTCTGGGATGTCGAGGAGCACGAAGTGTGCGACTGTTTGCTTAAAACAAGCCCGGCCCTCGCCTGTCCGGCTCCCGCCCAGACCCCCCTGGGGAGTCATCAGATGCTTTCTTTTGACCCCATTAGAAACCTATTTGTCTTCGCTGTTAGGTTTTTTTTTTCGGCAAAGCAACCCAACAGCGATGTGTAGAAGCATAGCTGGAAACATTGCCTGTGGTATTCATGTAAGAGCGCTGTTGTAGAATTCTGGTGTTCTCGCAGTCGCACTCGGATTCGCAGTGGCAGTCGCAGTGGCAACATCAGCGGCAGTCGCAGTGGCACTGCCAGTAGTTGCAGTAGCAATAGCTACACTAGCAGCAGCAACAGCAGCAGCAGTAATAGTAACAGTAGTAGTAGCAGTAGAAGTAGTAGCAAGAACACGTGAAAGAGCAGTAGTAGTAACAGTAGTAACAGTAGTAGTAACAGTAATAGAACAGTAGTAGTAACAAGTAATAGAACAGTCGTAGTAACAGTAATAGTAACAATAGTAGTAGTAGCAGTAGAAGTTGTACAGTTGAAGTGGAAGAGCACGAAGTGGCGTAACGTTGGCTCCGGGCATTCAAAATGTGGCCCGGGAGTGGAGTTCTGGGAAGTCGAAGAGCACGAAGTGGCTTACAGTTGGCTCCGGGCATTCAAAATGTCGCCCGGGAATGGAGTTTTGGGATGTCGAAGAGCACGAAGTGGCCTACAGTTGGCTCCGGGCATCCAAAATGTGGCCCGAGAATGGAGTTTTGGGAAGTCGAAGAGCACGAAGTGGCCTACAGTTGGCTCCGGGCATCCAAAATGTGGCCCGGGAATGGAGTTCTGGGAAGTCGAAAAGCACGAAGTGGCCTACAGTTGGCTCCGGGCTGGCCCGGGAATGGAGTTCTGGGAAGTCGAAGAGCACGAAGTGTCTGATTGTTTGCTGAAAACGAGCCCGGCCCTCGCCTGTCCGGCTCCCGCCCAGACCCCCCTGGGGAGTCATCAGATGCTTTCTTTTGACCCCATTAGAAACCTATCAGTCTTTGCTGTTAGGTAATACATAATTATAAAATTAAAAATATTATATTATTTTTTTTTACATATATATATATATAATAATAATAGTAATAATAATAAATATTTTTAAAATAACATAATAATTAATAATATATATAATATATATATATATATAATAAAAAAAAAAAAAAAAAAAAAAAAAAAAAAAAAAAAAAAAAAAAAAAAAAAAAAAAAAAAAAAAAAAAAAAACTAACAGCGATGTGTAGTAGAAGCATAGCTGGAAACATGGCCTGTGGTATTAATGTAAGAGTGCTGTTGTAGAATTATGGTGTTTTCGCAGTTCCTTTGAAAGGAAATCTTGGAAAGCAGGGCTGTAGCCAAGAAGGCTACGTTGACGAGGATGATGATGATGGAGATGATGAGTCTTGGAAGTCTGGGAAATGGAAGAGCGCGAAGTGGCGTACAGTTGGCTCCGGGCATCCAAAATGTGGCCCGGGAGTGGAGTTCTGGGAAGTGGAAGAGCACGAAGTGGCCTACAGTTGGCTCCCGGCATTCAGAATGCGGCCCGGGAGTTGTGTTTGGAAACACGAAGAACACGAAGTGGCTTACACTTGGCTCCGGGCATTCACAATGTGGCCCGGGAATGGAGTTCTGGGAAGTCGAAGAGCACGAAGTGGCTTACAGTTGGCTCCGGGCATCCAAAATGTGGCCTGGGAATGGAGTTCTGGGAAGTCGAAAAGCACGAAGTGGCTTACAGTTGGCTCCGGGCATTCAAAATGTGGCCCGGGAATGGAGTTCTGGGATGTCGAAGAGCACGAAGTGTGCGACTGTTTGCTTAAAACAAGCCCGGCCCTCGCCTGTCCGGCTCCCGCCCAGACCCCCTCTGGGGAGTCATCAGATGCTTTCTTTTGACCCCATTAGAAACCTATTTGTTTTCGCTGTTAGGTTTTAAAAAAATATCTCGGCAAAGCAACCCAACAGCGATGTGTAGAAGCATAGCTGGAAACATTGCCTGCGGTATTCATGTAAGAGCGCTGTTGTGGAATTCTGGTGTTCTCGCAGTCGCACTCGGATTCGCAGTGGCAGTCGCAGTGGCAACATCAGCGGCAGTCGCAGTGGCACTGCCAGTAGTTGCAGTAGCAATAGCTACACTAGCAGCAGCAACAGCAGCAGCAACAATAGTAACAGTAGTAGTAGCAGTAGAAGTAGTAGCAAGAACACGTGGAAGAGCAGTAGTAGTAACAGTAGTAACAGTAGTAGTAACAGTAATAGAACAGTACTAGTAACAAGTAATAGAACAGTAATCGTAACAGCAATAGTAACAATAGTAGTAGTAGCAGTAGAAGTAGTACAGTTGAAGTGGAAGAGCACGAAGTGGCGTAACGTTGGCTCCGGGCATTCAAAATGTGGCCCGGGAGTTGTGTTTTGGGAACACGAAGAACACGAAGTGGCTTACAGTTGGCTCCGGGCATTCAAAATGTGGCCCGGGAATGGAGTTCTGGGAAATCGAAGAGCACGAAGTGGCCTACAGTTGGCTCCGGGCATCCAAATGTGGCCCGGGAATGGAGTTCTGGGAAATCGAAGAGCACGAAGTGGCCTACAGTTGGCTCCGGGCATCCAAAATGTGGCCCGGGAATGGAGTTCTGGGAAGTCGAAGAGCACGAAGTGGCCTACAGTTGGCTCCGGGCATTCAAAATGTGGCCCGGGAATGGAGTTCTGGGAGGTCGAAGAGCACGAAGTGTGTGACTGTTTGCTTAAAACGAGCCCGGCCCTCGCCTGTCCGGCTCCCGCCCAGACCCCCCTGGGGAGTCAGTCATCAGATGCTTTCTTTTGACCCCATTAGAAACTTATCAGTCTTCGCTGTTAGGTAATACATAAATATAAAATTGAATATATATATATAATATATATATATATATATTATATATATATATATCTATATATAACAAAACACAACAAACAAACAAAAAAAAAAAAAAAAAAAACACGACAGGTTTTTCATGGCGCTCCGACTCTGGGGGCCCTCGCGGGGCCCCCGGACCGCCAAAAGACGATTCTGGATGAAAAACCGGCCCCGGGGAAAGGGATCGGGGCTTCCGGGGGCCGCGCATTGAAAGAATGAGGAGGCCGCATCTGTTGGGGACGGGAGCGGGAGGAACAGAAGCAGGAACATGAGCAGGGGGAGTGTTGACAGCGCGCACAAGCGGCGGGGGCCAGAGGGGGCCGTCTTCTGAGACAGCACGGGGCTCATGAGCAGGGGCGGGGGTTGTCAAGAAGGCTTCTTCGAAGCCAGGGTGGAGTCTAAGAGTTCTTGTGCATTTATACAGGAGACGGCCGTCCCTGCCGCCGCAGCCCTGTGTGCGCGCCGCCAAGGGAGGACGAGACGGAGGCGGAGAAGGAAGAGGAGGAGGATCGGCCCGATTCTACTTCTGACCAATCTGGGACCTCCAGGGGCCTCGGAGGGCTCCCCCCCCAGGACATCCAGAGCGTTTCCCTGGGGTCTCAGGAGAGGCCTCAGAAGGCATCCGGGAGAGGGCCCGGGCCTCTGAGGCCCAAAAAGTATCCTGTCCCCTTCCCTCCTTCCCCTCCCCCCTGGGATGGGGAAGGAGTCTGGGCCCGCTTTAAAATCATAGTTCTTTGCCTTGGAATTCCTGTCCCTGGAGCAAAATGAGCCCGCATGGCGGGCGCCCTGGACTGTGCCGCTTTTTAGAGGTGCACTCCCCCGGCTGAGGGGGCCTGACCCCCCTTTCGAGGATGGCCGAACCGAACCGAACCCCCTGGGATGAGAAGCAGGTTCACACTCACGACCGTGATGTAGACGTGGACTGATATGATGATGGTGCCGGTTCTTTTTCGTCGCCCACGCAGTCGCGCGCACCCGGCGTCGTGCGCTTGTCTGTCTCTGCCTTCTTGTCCGTATCTGTCTTTTCGTTTGTCCCTCCCCGTCTTCCCCAGCAGACCAGGTCGCCGCCGTCCTCCGATGAGAACCACTTGCCCTGCCACTTCTCAGCAGATGCCGACCACGAGGCGTTTTCTATATAAGCAGTGCTTGCACTAGGGGCTATTCCTTGGGTTGCCGAAGTAGCTGGATGTATCTGCCAGGGTTTCGCCTGGCGCCCGGTTGGTGGCCGGCTGCGGCCGCCTCGTGGCCACCCCGTCCGATGGGCGGGCCTGCCAGGGCCAAAGATCCTCAGGACGTGTGGCCCAATTCGTGTTTACCCCGCTCAATCCACCTACAGTGCCGTGTTTAACACAGGGCAGTTTTTAATACATAGGATTTTTATAATATAGGATGCTTAATACATGGTTAATGTATGAATAAGTTGATGCATGAACTCATCTTTGCTTTTAATACTAAACCCCTGCATGTCAGTACATGATCCGCACGCGGAGCATGTATTTAAAACGGCACTGTACATGCTCCGCGTGCGGATCATGTATTAAACATGCAGGGCTTTAGTATTAAAGGCAACGATGAGTTCATTCATAAATGTATTCATAAATTACTTATGTATGAAAATCCTACCTATACGACCACCCTGCGGGTGATAAGGAGGTTGGGGGGGGGAGGGGCCCAGCAATGGGCAACAGTGGTGAATGTTGTTGTGACAATGCCAGTGGAGATAGTTGCGTTGCCGCTCGCTCTTGGGAGCGTTGGTGTCGAGTTGTTTACGTCACCCTTTGCTCTTTGGCGCCTTGGTACCATTCGGCCCTCCCCCTGGGAACCTGCCCAACTTGCGCAACGGCAGCTAACGGCGCCATTTGGCCACAGAAGACTGAAGCGCTGGCAAAGCTTGGCGCAGCCCGCGCCCCCTCTTGCACTATCGATCTCACTATCGATCTCTTTATCGGTCTCACTCATCGATCTCACTCGATCAATCTCACCATCGATCTCACAATCGATCTCATCATCGATCTCTCTCGGCCGGTCTCACTATCCCACACACGATCCCACCATCACATCATCAACAACATCATCATCATCATCATCATCATCATCATCATATCATCATCATCATCATCATCATCATCATCATCATCATCATCAACATCATCATCACCAACATCATCATCTTCACCATCATCATCAATAATCATCATCATAATCATCATCAATACATCATCGGACACCGACGGGACACGGACGGGACACTGGCGAACACCGGCGTACACCGCGCCCGCCCGGCCGCCGGAAGGGAATCATTTCGTCCGGCCGCGCCTCAGCCACACGGGACACCAGCGGGACACCGGCGGGACACCGCGGGCCCCCGGCCGCCCGGAAGGGAGTCATTTGGTCCGGCCGCGCCTCAGCCACACGGGACACCAGCGGGACACCGGCGGGACACCGCGGGCCACCGGCCGCCCGGAAGGGAGTCATTTGGTCCGGCCGCGCCTCAGCCACAGGAGACTTTCTCTCGCCCGCCCACGCAGCTTCGCCTCGCCCGCACGGCACGCACGAACACGAAACCGAAATCGATTTCCCGGTAGGGGGGCTCTCCGTTCCTCTTCGATCTCACCCCCCAACCTCCGATATTAACCGTGGGGGCGCGCATCAAGAAGCCATATGCTTCTCGTCAGGGTGCCCTGGATTTCTTCGCTCCGCACGCTGCGCGGTGACTTCCCGCGGCCGTTGCAGGAGCTGCTGCGTTTGGGGTACCCCGGACTTCCCCCCGGTCGCACCTCCCGTGCGGGTCTTCAGGGCTGGGTTTTTTGCGACGGCTTCTTGCGGCCGCGCCCGCACTGTAGCAGATCATTGCATCGCCCTCGTCGTACTGAAGGGCCTCTATGGGCAAGCACACGCTGGTGCGAGCACACGTTCTGAGGAGGAGGAAGAGGAGGAGGAGGAGGAGGAGGAGGAGGAGGCGGAGGAGGAGGAGGGAAGAGGAGGAGGAGGAGGAGGAGGAGGAGGAGGCGGAGGAGGAGGAGGAGGAGGAGGAGGAGGGGGGGGAGGAGGATCACCGACGGGGGGGTTGCCGCGTGCGCGGCGTCGGCCGGCTCTCGTGGCCGCTCCCTGCGCCGGTGGTGTGTCTGTCGGGCGTGGCTGCCCGGTGCCAGGCCGTGGCCGCCTCGCGGCCACGGGCACGGCTGGCACCACACGCGTGGCGCCCCAGGAGGCTGCCGAAGGATTGCAAAAAAAAAACCCAGGATTGCAAAAAAACCACGGATTGCAAAAAAACCCAAGGATTGCAAAATAACCCCGGATTGCAAAAAAAACCCTGGGATTGCAAAAAAACCCTGGGTTTTTTTGCAATCCTGGGTTTTTTTGCAATCCTTCGGAGGCTGCCGCAGACAGGCTGCATCACGCAGCCGTCGTCGCACGGCTTCGCCACGCAGCGCGCACCACACGGCTTCCACCGCGCGGGTGGTACCACATATATCAGGAGGGGAAAAACACACAGACACAATCGATCGTCGACTCCCCCGAAAATATTGGAAAATACGGGAATTGGGGGGGAAGACGAGGGGGGAAGACGAAAACCCAGAAAATATAGGAAAACATGGGGAATCCGGTTATTTGTGTCTATTTACTTGTGTGTCCCAAGGCCTCTTCACATTAGCTGGCGGCACACGCGTTGCAGTAGACACTGCATGACACGGATTGCACATCGGGGTTGCAAGAGCCTACTGCTTGGGGTCCACGCTGGCTTGCATGATGTCGGTCCCCTGGCCTCTTGGGGTTCTCCCTCCTTCTCGTTTTATCCGCCCTTTCGTTTTGCCTTCGTCCCTTCCGCTTTGCCTTCCCTCCCTTTCGTTTAACCATCTCTTGTTTTACGTTGTTCCTTTTTCCGCTGTGCCCTCCCTCCATCCCTTTCGTTTTACCCTCCCTCCCACTCTTTTTACTATCCTTTCCTTCCGCTGTACCTTCAACTTTTTTCCGTCTGCCCTCCATCCCATTATGTTTTCTCCACACTTTTTCTGAATCGTGTGCCCTTTCCGGTGTCCCTAGCAGTGCTTGTTTCGTTTTCCGCTCCGATTCCCGTTCTGTGCTCTTCATTGGTTCCCCTGTCCATGTTCCGTCGGGTACCCTTTGGCGCTACAATGACGTGAGTCGTGTCCCGAGCTTCTTCCGTGTCGAGTCAACGCTGTTTTGTCGTGCGTTTTGTTCTGTTCGCATGATGGCACGGTGTTCCGTTGTTGCTACGTTGGCCTTTCGTCAGCTGGATATGGCGCGTTTGATGTTACTATTATTCGGCAGCGTGTTACGACACGACATACAGCACAGTTAAACAACAGCGCACAGGGCCAGAGGCGCAAAACAAGCAAAAACAGGATGACGTCGTTTCGGTCGCGCACTGACGCCAGTTATTCCCAGTGACTGCACCTTCTTTCGTTTCCCTACATCCCTTCACCACTGCCCCACATGAATCTTACGATCCCCCTCTCGCCTCAGGCTATCCAGTTCGTGGGCCCCCTCTCCTGCGCATTGGCTTCTCACCTGCCGGGCTCAGACGTGGCATGTCGTATGCATTGTTCACTGGAACGTGTTCGGCCTGTTCACCCCACTCGGGCGCGGGGAGCGCTTGCCCACCGGTGCACAGCGAATGCCCTGGCCTGTATTGGAGCGACTCCGTGGAGAGCGAGGCAAGCAGTGGCCAGCATGACAAACCGCCGCGACGACCGCACCAGAGCGCACTCTCCAGCACGAAGCGGCCCCTTCAGGGCAGCATCGGCGTGGCCGAGGTGCGTCGGCAGAAGGCCAGCCCTCTGCAGTGCAGTGCGTGCTCTCGCCGGGGTGGCGGGCCGCCCACAGGGGCAGCGCGGGTGGAGCCTAGAGCAAGGCCGCTGCGTGGGCGACGCCCAGGTGTCGAGTGCAGCACCACTTCGGCAACGACACCCGCGGGGCCCGAGCCGAGCCGAACCTCGCCTCGGCGGAGAGGGGCGGGCTTTCTCGGAGAGGTCGGAAGGCCCCCGGCCTTCCGAGAAGTTTTCGAAGCCTGCCCCGAAGACACGGAGAACCTCTCAGAAGGCGCGAGGGTTCATGAGAAGTCCCGCCGCCTTCTGAGAAGGCCTTCTCCTTCTCACTTCCCCCCCTCGCTCGCCGTCGCTCTCCCCCCTCCCCCCCCCCATTCCTTAACCCCCCCACTTGGGCGACCGTGCGCCTCGCGACCACTGCACACCCTGAGCACCACGACGATGCCCGTGGCAGGGGTCCAGGGCGCACCGACGCACCCACGCCGTGGCGTTGGCAAGGAGGCCTAGGCAGAAAGGCGCGAGCAGCTCGCCGAAGGGGTGCCCCCTCACCTAGCCTGAGGATCTGCTGATGCGAGCAGCGCCGAGGACCATACCCACTACGCTCACGACGCTGAGCATGCCCGAAAGAAGAGGGCCAGCGAACGCTCTTGGCGGCCCGATGGCCCAGTCCACGGCCTTGACGGCGTGCGGCGCGGCCTCCCAGGTAACACCGTCGCCGACTTCGGGCTGCCGACGCGGCCTTCTGGAGACAGGCGCCCTCGCCTGCGCCGTGATTGAATCAAGGCCTCCTCGACGCACATCTTGGCAGCGCTCCATCGCGGCCTCCCACACGATCAGGGCGATCCGCTCCGCCCCAATGCGCGGCGGGATGGCCGGTAAGCTGCACGGCTGGCGGCGCCGCGGGCGTGGCCTCGCGGGCACGGCGCACCGCCGTGCACCGAGCCCCCCACCTCCGAGCCGAGGAGGCCGCACCCAGCGGGCGGCCATCCAACCTCCAACACGCACGGCCGCCCGCGAGCGACGGCGCGTTGGAGGCGGCAAGAGCGAGCTCGGCGGCGGGCCTGGCGACCTCTCGAAAGGCTCGAGACCAAGAGGCCACCGACGACGACGACGACGACGACGACGACGATGATGATGATGATGATGGTGATGATGATGATGATGATGCTGATGCTGGTGGTGGTGGCGGTGGTGGTGCTGATGATGATGACGATGGTGATGGTGATGGTAATGGTAAGGGGGATAGTGATGGTGATCGTGATGAGGCTGATGCTGCTGATGCTGATGCTGATAGTTACGATGGTGATGAAGGTGATGCTGATGATGATGATGATGATGGTGATGCGGCCGTTGACGATGTTGATGATAATGCTGATGACGATGATGATGATGATGCTGATGATGATGGTGGTAGTGATGCTGACGATGCTGACGATGGTGATGTTGATAATGGTGACGATGCTGATGAAGGGTGATGATGATGGTGGCACTTGTGATGAGTATAATAGTGATGGTGATGGCGATGGTGATGGTGATGATGATGCTGCGCATGATTGTGATGATTCTGATGGTGGTGGTGATGACGATACTGGCGCTGATGGTAATGATGATGATGCTGACGATGATGACATTGCAGCTGGTGGCGATGCTGACAAAGAATGGCGTTGACGATGATGCTGATGATCAAGGTGATGAAGGTGATGCTAATGCCAATGCGGATGCTGCTGCTGATGATGACCATGATGATGCTGATGAGGATGGTAAGGATGATGATGATGATGATGATGATGATGATGATGGTGATGGCGATGCTGGTGATGGTGATGTTGATGACGATGCTACCGCTAGTGGTGATGATGATGAATCAGAACATGATGCAGACGATGACGGAGATTGTGATATCGTTGAGAATGATGATAGTGGTGGCGGTGATGACGACGCTGATGTTCACGATACTGTTCGCGTTGATATTGAGGATGCCGATACTGATGCTGCTGAGGGTAAAGATGATAGTTGTGGTGGTGTTGATGATGCTGATGAGGCTGCTGCTAATGATGACAATGACGATGATGTTGAAATAATGTTGATGTGGATGTTGATGTGGAGGATGAGAATAAGGACGAGGATGAGGATGAAGATGAGGATAATGGGGATTGCGGTGATGATACTAATACTGATGATGATGATGCTGATGACGATGATGATGATGATGCTGATGCTGATGCCAATGATTATGACTATGATGTTAGTGATGATGGCGATGCTACCAATGATGGTGGTGGTGATGATGATGTGGTGGTTGTAGCGATGATGACAATGATACTGATGGTGACGATGATGATAATGACGATGATTATGATGATTATGATGATGATGGTGATGCTGATGGTGATGGTGATGGTGATTGTGATGATGATGACGATGAGTATGACGATGATGATGCCGATGATGATGATGATGATGATGATGATGATGATGATGATGATGATGATGATGATGGTGCTGGTGCTGGTGCTGAAGCTAATGCTGATGCTGGTGCTGGTGCTGATTTTGATGTTGATGATGATGATGAGGATGGTGATGATGACGATGATGACGATGATGACGATGATGATGATGATGATGATGATGATGATGATGATGATGATGATGATGAGGAGGAGGAGGAGGAGGAGGAGGAGGAGGAGGAGGATAGAGTGCGACGAGACGCCATGGCCAGAAGAAGAGGGCCAAAGATCTTCGCCCAGGGTCCGTAGGCGGGCCCCCAGGAAGCGCGAAGGGCGCAGCCCCCCCCCGACGCCACAAGGCGGAGACTGGCAGGGGCGAGATCCCCGCGCTGCCGTCTGGACCAGCGGTCGACGGTCTGCTCGCGCCAGCCGCGCCCGCACGAGAGGGTCTGCGTAGCGGCCGCTGGCAAGCTCGAGCGCCGCGACTCGGGCGGCGGCGCAGTCGGATCGCCTCCGGCCGCGGGCTGCTCGTCGCGTGCTGACCACGCCCGAGACGAGCTAGGGCTCTGGTCATCCTGTCGTTGTTGGCCCTCCGCGGGCACCTCGTCGTCCAGCCCCGAGCGCCTGGTCGAGGCCGCCACCGCCGCGCAGGGCCAGCAGAAGGCGCCCGCGCCGCCGCAACGGCCGTACGGAGCGCGCGGGCGTGGCGGAACGGGGGGCACCACCGCCGCCGGGCGGGAGGAGCGGCGGAGCGGAGGCCCCTGGCCACTGGAGGAGGAGGAGGAGGAGGAGGAGGAGGAGGAGGAGGAGGAGGAGGAGTAGGAGGAGGAGGAGGAGGAGGAGGAGGAGGAGGAGGAGGAGGAGGAGGAGGAGGAGGCGGAGGAGGAGGAGGAGGAGGAGGAAGAGAAGGAGGAGGAGGAGGAGGAGGAGGAGGAGGAGGCGGAGGAGGAGGAGCGGCGGAGCGGCGGCGGGAGCCGGGGGCCCGGCCCACCAGGCTCCACGGGCGCAGGCAGCGGTGGCCCCTGGCCATGCGGGGCCGCTGCCGGCAGGCCCTCGGCCGCGGCGGGCCTCGGGGCCGCCTCTCTCGGCGGGCAGGACATGCCACGTCCACGTCGGAGCCTGCCCGCGGGGCCGGGGCAGCTGGCCCGCCGAGGGAGGATCTGCACCGAGAGTGGCGGGCGGGTCGGGTCGAGCGAGGCGTTCCAGCAGCGTGCAGTCCGGTCAGATGGCCCTCCACGAGTGCGGCGACGACGACGACGCCTACGAGGGCGACGCCGAAGCCGACGGCGACGACGCCGAGAAGAGCGACAACGACGACGGACGACGGCGACGACGAGGACGAAGAGGGCGACAACGACGACGATGAGTCATGATGGCAACGATGGCGAGGGCGAGAATGACGCCGACGAGAACGCCGCCGACAACTCTAACGGGCAGGTCTGGCAGGCAGGCCTCGACGGGTGGGTCGGCGGGTGGTGGGGTGCGGGCTGGGCTGGCGGACCATAACGGGCGGGTCGGGCGGGCGGGCCTGTGACAGGCGGGCGGGTCGGGCGGGACACTGAAGAGCTCGCAACTCATCCAGCCGGACATCCACGAGAGCGACGACCACGACGAGAGCGAAAAGAGCGACGCCGAGGAGGAGGAGGAGGAGGAGGAGGAGGAGGAGGAGGAGAAGGAGGGGGACAACGATGACGACGATGAGGAGAGCGACAGCGACGACGGACGAGGACGACGGGAACGAGGACGACGGCGAGTGCGACGACGACAACGCCGACGAGGACGACGACGTCGACAGCAAGCACGACAAGGGTGATGACGAGGACGACAAGGGTGACAACGACGACGATTATCAGGGCATCCAAGGCGACGACAAGCCTAACGGGCGGGTCGGACAGGCAGACTTCAACGGGTGGGTCGGGCGGGTGGGGCGGGCCGGTCGGCGACGAGCGGACCCTAATGGACGGGCGGACCCAGACAGGCGGGCGGGTCGGTTGGGACAGTGAGTCAGTTCGCAGTCCATCCACCGGGACATCCACGAGGGGGAAGACCACAGCGAGAGCGAACAAAAGACGACGACGCCGACGAGGATGAGGACGAGGAGAGCGACAACGACGACGGACGAGGACGACGAGAACAAGGGCAACGACGAGGGCGACGACGACGACGCCGACGAGGACGACGCCGACGACAAGGATATCGATGGCGACGTCGAGGATTATGAGGGCAGTGACAGCGACGACAACCCTGACGGGCTGGTCTGGCGGGCAGATATCAACGGGTGGTTCGGGTGTGTCGGGCGGAAGGACCCTGACAGGCGTGTCGGGTGGGCGGACTCTATCAGGCGGGTCGCGTGTCGGGCGGACGGACCTGAACCGGCGGGTCGGGCGGGCGGACCCTAGAGCGTTGGGTCAGGCGGGATGTTGAAGTAGTGTGCAACCCACTCAGCTGAACGACGAGAGCGACGAGAGCGACGACGCCGCAGACGGCGAAGGCGAAGGCGACGACGACGACGACGACAAAGATGATGAGCACGACCGCGACGATGATGATGACGACGCCGACAACGACGACGACGATGACGGCGACAACGATGATGATGACGACTACAACGCGGATGACGACAAGGAGGGCGACAACGACGACGACTACGAGGACGACGACGAGGACGATGATGACGACGAGGACGACGACGAGGGCGACAAGGACGACAGACGTCGAACGACGCGACGACGACGACGACGACGACGACGACGACGACGACAGCGATGACGATGACGAGGGTGACTGCGACAACGCCGATGAGGACGACGGCGACGCAGACGACGACGAGAATGACAATACGACGACTACCAGGGCAACGACGGCGTCGACAACACCAACGGGCAGGTTGGCCTGCAGACCCTGACGGGCGGGTCGGGCGGGCGAACCGTGACGACAGGATGCGTCGGACGGGCGGACCCTAGCGGGCGGGCGGGTCGGGTCGGGCGGGACATTAAGATAGTGCGCAATCCATCCAGCGAGATATACACGAGGCCAGCGACGACGACGGACGCCAACGACGACGAGGGCGACGAAGACAACGAGGGCGACCCCGACGACAAGGAGAGCGACAACGACGACGGACGAGGACCACGACAAGGGCGCCGACGACGACGAAGACGACGGGGGATGTGCGGGGGTCCAGGACGAGGAGTCCGACGACGGCGAGGAGACGACGACGACGACGACGACCACGATGGAACCGCTAGCGACGACGTCGACGCGGACGACGGCGGGGACGACGACCCTAGCTGGCGGTCGGGCAGACACGGCGGGCGGGCGGGCCTTGTCTAGCTGGTCAGCTGGTGGACCCCAACGACGGGCCGGTCGGCCGGGCGGGACATCCATGTAATTGGCAATCCGTCCAGCGAGGCATCCACCAGGCCGGCGGCGACGAGAGCGACGACGCCGACGACGACGAGGGCGACGAAGGCGAAGGCGAGAACGCGACGACCACGACGGCGAGGGCCACCAGCACGACGAAGACGGACGCCGACGACGAGGATCACGACGAGAAGAGCGACAACGACGACGGACGAGGGCGAGAGCTACGATGAAGAGGACCACGATGGCGACTACCAGGGCTCATGTCGATTCCTCCGATTCGATTCGATTCGGCTTCGATGGCTTCCGATTCCGATTCGATTCGACTTGGGATTCCGATTTGGGCTCCGATTTCTCACTGGAGGCACACTAGCCTGCCGATGTCCGCCGATCCGACTTTTCCCGGCTTGGCTGCCGATTTCCGCCGATCCGATTCATTTCGATCGCCGATCCGACTTACCGATTTCATTCTGCCAGGAGGGAAAGAAACACACAGACACAATTCATCGTCAACTCCCAGGAAAGCATGGGAAAATATGGGAAGTGGGGGGAAGAGAAAAACCCAGGAAACATGGGAAGACATGGGGAATCTTGTCATTTGTGTCTATTCCTTTGTGCATCAGAGGGCCCCTTCGATTCTGGGCTCTCCTGGCTGCGACGACGAAGGCGACGACGAGGCCGACGAGCACAGCGGCGACGATGAAGGCAGCAACGACCACGAGCATCAGTGCATCGGCGACTATCCGGGGCAACGATAGGAGGGGATAGGCATAGAAGGGGATGCATCGACCCCCAATCGCCCATTGATCGTCGATAGGGGCCCGATAGCCCGAACCTGCCCAGGAATGTGCGGATTCATTGTCGGAGGCCTATCGCCGATCCATCGGCGATGCATCGCTGATTCCAGGTCGATGCATCCCCCCAAAAAAGTCCCCCCCTATCGTTGTCACTCAGACTATGACAGCCCTTGCGGTCGGGTCGGGCGGGCGGACCCTAACGGGCGGGCCGGGCGTGTCAGCGGGCGGGTGGGTCGGTCTCGCGGACCTTGACGGGCGGGTCTGGCGGACGGGTCCCCTCTCGCAGTCGAGCGGTCATTAGAGCGAGCCTTGCGCCGAAATGGCTAGCCCGCAAAAGGTATCTCTGGTGCAGCAGCCTCTAACGGGCAAGCTTGTCGGGTCGGCCGAGGACACTAACGCACGTGCAAGCTATCCAGCCAGACATCTACGAAGGCGACGACGCCGACGACTTGCCTGTTAGGGCCCGCCCGCCTGACACGCCCGACCGACCCGCCTGTTGGGGTCCGCCCGTTCGACCCGCCCGCTAGGGTTGTTGTCGCCGTCGTTGCCCTCATAAATACGTCGTCGTTGTCGCCCTCGTCGTCCTGGTCGCCGCAGTCGTTCTCGTTGGAGTCCTCGTCGTCGTCGGCGGCGGCGGCGGCGTCGGCGTCGTTCTCGTCGTCCTCGTCCGTCGTAGCGGTCGCTCTCGTAGTCGTTGTCGTCGGCGTCGTCGTTGCTTTCTTAGCTTGCGTCGTCGTCGTCGCCCTCGTGGGTGTCCGGCTGAATGGAAGGCAAACAACTTGAAGGTTTGCGTCGTCGTCGTCGACTTTGTCATCTTCGTCCGTCGTAGTCATCGTTTTCCTCGTCTCCGTACTCGGTGTTGGCGTCGCCCCCGTGGATGTCCAGCTCGACGGATCGCACGCGGCTGAAATGTCCCGCCCGACCCGACTCGCCCGCCCATTAGGGTCGGCCCGCCCGACCCGCTACTCAGGGCCCGCCTGCCCGACCTTCCCGCCCGACACGCCCGTTTGGGTCCACCCGCCCGACCCGCCCACAAATGTCGTCGACGCCGTCGTCGCCCTCACAGTCGTCGTCGTTGTCGCACTCGTCGTCGCCGTAGTCTTCGACGTCGTCATCGTCGTTCGCCCTTGTCGTCGTCGTCGTCCTTGTTTTCGTCGTCCTCGTCCTTCGTAGTCGTCGCTGTGCTCGTCTCCGTACTCGTCGTCGGCGTCGTCGCCGTCGCTCTCGTGGATAGATCGCCTACGGCCTCAATGTCCCGCCCGATCCGCCACTGAGGGCCCGCCCGCCCGACCTGCCCGCCCGACCAGAAGGTTCGGGTCCGCCCGCGCGACCCGCCCAGCAAGGTTGTCGACGCCGTCGTCTCCCTCTTCCGTAGCTATTTTGGCTCAAGCCATTTTGGCTCAAGTCCGAAACCTTGCCGCGAGGCTTCGAGCTTGTCCGCAGCCGTGCGGCAGGCTCGGACGGTTCTGGCGCGTGTGCCGTCCACCCACTGAGCTGCACGGGGCGCGCCATGGGATATCTCGTCTGTCTCGTCTGTCGCGATGCTGGCAAGACTTCGTGGATCCCCGACACCAACCCCCGCCAGAAGTGTAAGTTTTGCAGTACCCCTTTTTCCTGGCCGCTCCAAAGGACAGGTCCCAGGAAAGCACGGTCGCAAAGGCGACAAAGACGGCAAAGGCAGGAGCAAAGGCAGTGGCAGTGATCGTGTCTTGTCTCCTCCCCGTGCTCGTTTCCATGATCGTCATGATGTCGACGGTACTGCCACTCCCCCAGTTCGGTCTTTGGATGAACGTCTTCAGGCTCCATTGGATGAGGAAGTGCAGGATAGATTCGGATATGACTCTGGCGACGACGGTATTGGCAGCGATCGTGATTTTTGGGCTGACTATGTCGACGACGACGTTGATGGCGGCTGTGTCGACACCAATGGCAATGAGCTCTCGGTTACGCAGATTGATCAGATTATCAAGGCCCTTTTGGGCCAGCTGGATTCCCTTCGCCTGCTTCCGCCGACCAGGTATGTTCGTGATCAGGTCTCGGGTCTCCAGGATGAGTTGCAGCATCTCCGAGCACAAAAGTCCGACTTGCTTCCTTTTCCCCAGAAGCGTGCGTTCTACAAGCAGCGTCATCACTGGGCCAGTAAGAAGTTTGACAAGATCTCTAGCCAGATCCGTGAGCTCGATCGTAAGATCCTGGACCTTCAGAGCGAAAGGGGCGCCCTCTGCTCTCGTCAGGGGCGGGTCGCCCAGGATATGGCTATGTGTCAGTCTAAGTTGCAGGATCTCCCTTCGAGCGAGCCAGTCCCTGAGGGTTTCACGCCCCCAGATCTCTCAGCCGTGGCGGACGTCTTCGCAGCTTCCCAGGCAGCGCAGAGAGACAAGAAGCTTGCTCAGGCGTTGCGGGACATCCAGGGTATCGTTATGTCTGGCTATGCTCCTGTTGGTGTTGCCAGTGAACCTCGGTCCCAGTCTGAGGAGCCCAGGATGTCTGTCGACCAGCAAGGTTCCCCAACACGCGTTGCCAGGGCTCCTCCCCGTTCCTCTTCCTCATTGCCGCCTGCGCCGAAACGTCCTGCTCATGCCCCTGATGTTGCAGTTGATCAGTCGGGACAGTCAGGAAGGTTTTCGCCGTCGGCTGCCGCCACCTCTGGCCCCGCCGACACCCCAGCAGTGGCGGGGGGCTCCAATC
Organism: Prorocentrum cordatum; assembly: GCA_963575745.1. Classification (NCBI taxonomy): domain Eukaryota; class Dinophyceae; order Prorocentrales; family Prorocentraceae; genus Prorocentrum; species Prorocentrum cordatum. Next base: position 281,742 of record CAUYUJ010011057.1, on the reverse strand, counting down.
CCAAGGGCCCGTCTGACCTTTAGCAATCGGAGACCCCGCCCGACAAGTCAGTCTTCGGTCAGAAGCCGCGTCGGGACTGGGTCATCGTTACTGTGAATGTTACCTCCTGGTCCAATGCCGATATTTTCCTGGAGGCTTATTCTGATCGGTTTGATGCTGTTGGTTTTCAAGAACTCTGTCGTACTGAAGAAGCTATCGAGTTCGCAGTCAACCGTGCTCACAAGCATGGGTTCCACGCGCACCTCCACCCCTCAGTTAGTACTCAGAAAGGCGGCTTGAGTTCAGGAGTGGGCCTTGTCTCGCAGTATGCCAGGTCCTTCTCTGAAGTTGTATTGGTTCCGATTGTTGTCATGCCCCCTCCAGAGAGATTTATCATGAAGCTATGGCATGGGGTCGTGGATTCAGGTATCAATTGGGCCAATGTCTATTTGCATACGGGGGAAGGCGCCGAGGATCGCAATGCCCAGCTACTGATGCAGGCGGCAGCAGTCACGAAGACTAGATCCACCCCCTTTTGTTACATCAGGGGACTGGAACATGTCCCCCAAGGACTTGCAGAATACGGACTTCTTAACGCTCATAGGTGGGGTCATTGTCGCGCCAGATCGCCATACCTATGAGTCCGCGGGTGCCCAGTCGTTGATTGACTACTTTGTGGTTCGCCCCTTGCTCTCGGCAGCAGTTAAGTGCGAGGTCTGGGAGACCCCCCTGATCCCCAAGCATCAGCCTGTCGCTATCACCCTTCGTGGAAATCTTCACTCTGATTTGGTATCGGTTTTTCGGCGTCCGCCGCGCATCCCTGTTATTCGGCCAGTGGGGTGTTCAAATTGCCCGCCTTCCTGGGATGCCTTTCCTGATCCTGACGCAGTCAACACTGTGGAAGATTTGGAGCGTCTTACCTCTTCTTGGCTGAAGACGTCTGCTCAGGAGTTGCTTGCCCTTTTCCAGTTGCCAGATCCGCAGGATTACACCAAGTGGGGTGAGCCTCCCTCGACTATCCAGATTTCGGTTGCCAGACTGTTTCCTGCAGGTGTGCTTTCGTCATATGAAGGAAGGCTCTGGAGGTATCTCTCTAACCGTCTTGGCACTCTTCTATATCTTGCTGACAAGCAGTTGTGGCCCGCTTATCGGAGAGCCTGTCAATCCCTGCGCCGGTATCGTCCTTCGCAGCGCGATGGTTGTCCCCCCCCCCCAATTGGTCGCGGTGGAGGTATTGCGCCAATAGGCTTGGTACCCTAGACCTTGGTTCCATAGATTGGCTGCGGGGCGTTGTGGCTGAGTCCGCATCTGCTCTGGAACGTGCAGCATCGGCGCAGAGATACCAATCCTGGACATCATGGGCCATCCGATCTGTCCAGGAAGGGGGTTCTGCTGCACACCGCTTCGTCAAGGGATCTATGGATTGGGCTTCCTTTGACAAGACCACCCCGAACTCAGATGCCACAGTCGGCACGCCGCAGCATCATCTTAAGGCGCGAGAAGGAGTTTGGCATGCTATCTGGGAGCCCATGCAGGAGCACCCTGATGATCCTTGCCTGGCCCTGGATTTCCCGCCGTTTCCGCCCGACTGCCTTGCATCCTTGCCTCACCCGTCCTTGGACAAGTACAGGCAGATGTGTCGCAGGTACAAAGCTCGTACGTCGGTGGGATTGGACTCTATGCATCCACGTCACCATGCGCTGCTTTCCGACTCGTCTCTTCTTGCATTGTTTGGTATCTGGCGTGCTGTCCTACGATTGGGTAGATTTCCCCCCATTCTCGCTGCGTTCATCATGAATTTGAGCCCGAAGGCTGATGGTGGCGAGCGCACGGTTGCCCTGTTCACGACGTGTGTGCGCACGTTTTCTCGGTTCTTCAGGCACACGTACGGTGCTATGTGGGCGCGATTGCATCCTCGTCCGCACGTGTATGGCGTGCGCGGTCATTCCTGCCAAGCATGTGTGTGGCGCATGGGCGCGCTCACGGAGTTAGCATCTGCCAAAGGTTTGTCTGTGTTCGCACTCTTGCTCGACATACAGAAGGCTTTTGAACAGGTTCGCCATAAACTTCTCATACGACGTGCAAGTGAGTTTGGGTTTCATCCAGCACTCTTGAGGGTTTTCCTGTCTCTGCATCGTTCCCCACGTGTTGTCACGCTGCGGCGAATTGTTGGGGGGGTGAGTCAGAGCTAGCAAGACTATTGTGGCAGGTTGCTCCTTTGCCGATCTGTTTATGCGTATTTTATTGATGCCCGAGCTGGATTCGTTCCGTCAGTCGCATCCAAATATGCACCTCGGCCCCGTCGCCGACGACGCCCAGGTCCTGTGGATAGGCTCGGAGAGGGAGTTGCTCAAAATCGGTCCCGATGCGTCGCACCTTTTGATGAACAAGCTTACTTTCTCGGCATGTTTGCTTAGTTTCTCGTGCTCTTGGCTACCGACCCCCAGTTGGCTCAGAGCATTGCAGCAGAAACTCCACGTCTCGCTGGTGCCGTCAAGTTCTCGCGTCGCAACCTCGGGATTGACTACCAGTTACGTCAGGGGCGTCGTTCTCGTACCGTTCTCACTGGTCGATTGAAAAAGGCCAGGTTTAAGGCCCGACGCCTATTGAAGATAAAGAAGTCTGGTGCAAAGGTTGCAGGTATTGTAAACACTAACTTGCGGCCCACTGTCATGTGCGGCATTGATGTCGCCGGTCTATCTACTCATCAGATTCGTCAGGTCCGTGCTATATACCACGCTGGTCTCGGCACAGGTAAGCGTAGGCCTGTCACGATGGATCTGGCGTTGCATGGTGTTACCGACCCTGCCATTGACGCACATGCTGAGGTTATTCGTCTCTGGACTGTCTCTAGATGGGGCTCCTCTTCTTCCTGTCGGAATGATTGACCAAGTTTTCCAGTTTGCCTACGCCAAGGTGACGCCAGATACCCCGTGGACTGAATTGCAGGGCCCAGGACAGATTTTGGTTGCCACTATGCGTAGAATTGGGTGGTCTGCGGTTTCGCCCACGATATGGCGAAGTTCTCTTGGAACTGATGTTGATATTTCGTCTACTTCCCCTCGTGAGGTGGTGGCACTAGTGATTCGCGACGCGTCTGTTTGGGCTTGGAAACAGGCCTCTGAGCGTCACCCATCCTTCAGTCACCTGTCTGGACCCCCGTTCCTGCCCCCTCTTCTTTCCCTTTTGTCTAAAAAGACTGAAGGATGGGGTGTCATCCAGCAACGTGCTTTGAGGATTTTTATATCTGGTGGCATATACTTTAAACCGATGCGCCTCATTTGCCAGGTTGTCCCCTCTGGCCCCGTGTTTCACACCCTGTATGAGTGTGATGGGCTTGTGGAGTTTCGTCGTTGGTTCGGCCCGACTCCAGCCCTCACCCGTTGCATAGAGCAGTACCGCGAGAACCCTGTTTGGACCACTGCCACGGTTCCCGACCCGCGCTATTGCTCCCTGCTTGCACCACCGTTCCCAGACCCTGTCTGGGAAGGGGCCACAGACGGCCCTTTTTTTCTCGTCGCCTGCGTACGGAGACGGCTCGGGAAAGCATGGTCCCTCGCCGCTCACTCTCCGTTGTGGATGGGGTGTCTGCTCATTTGCCCCGCGTAGTCGGAATGTTTTTGGTGAGCCCATCGCCAATGATCGGCTTCGGCTTAGTGCTGGTGCCTATGGCGTATATCCCTTTCTCACCCAGGATGCTTCAGGGGCTGAGCTTTACGCGTTTTTATTTTATCTAACCCATGCCGCCCCCTCCGACTGCTACGAGTTTGCCACTGATGCCCAGTATGTCGTTGACGGTTGGGCAATGGGGTATGAAGCTACCACGCACGGTTGGGCCACTCACGCATCCTTGTGGGTCCGTGTCCACCGTGCGGCTTCAGATATCGGGTATCACCGAATTAAGGTCACCAAGGTTCGTGGCCACTACCACTGCGGGTAATAAGCAAGCCGACAGACTTGCTAACCTAGGTGCAGACCTACACACTCTGGACACGGTCCTGCACGACCGCATCAAGCGCTCTGGTTTGTTGGTGCGCAATCTTGGTGTGTATATCGGTCATTGTATAGCATGGATGTTTAAGAATGTGCCCAAAAAGGTCTGGGCGGCGGATTCTGACGAGTCCCCTGCCCCCACGGCCCCATCCCTAGTCCTCTCTGGTGCCTCCTCTGGGGCCTTGCATGAGCATTTCTGGGGGCCCTCAGCGGGTCGTTTTCGATGCGTGAATTGTTGGGCTAGTTCAGTCTCCAAGAGCTACTTATTGCGTCCGCAGTGCTCTTCTCCCACTGGCGGTGGGCACGTGCTCAGGCGGCTAAATAATATCATAGTTTGTCGACGATGTGGCCGCTACTCGTGTAAGAAGGCGGTTGGTTTAACTAAATCATGCACTGGGCCTCCTCGGGCCTTTGGCACCATCTCACGGCTTCGACGCATGTGTGATGGTCGTGACCCCCGCACTGATCAACCAGTCGGTGAGGTCATTGCGGTTGACAATGTCAACGTTATATATGCTTTTCCTGTCCCTCACGATGTCTTTAATTTTCAGGCACTGTTTGATCCTGCATGGCTTTTAGAGGCTCCGTAGATTTCTCGGGGTATACTTCGGAGGTGGGGTGGATGTATCCTGGGATATCTGGTCTGTCTCGTATGTCTGATGCTGGCAGGACCACTCGGATCCCCGACACCAGCCGCCAGAAGTGTTGTTCTGCAGTACTCTCTTTCCTGGCCGCTACAGAGGACAGCTTCCAGGAAATAGGGTAGGCCTGGGATAAGTGGGTACAGAGGCGCTGAGAAGCAGGCACCCGTTCCGCCTGCGCCCACTTATCCCGTCTGTGCTTTTGTCATTCCTCCCCTGGCCAGGCTCGCAAAGAGAGAAGGCTGTGCATGCCTCTCTGTCTGTGTTTTCTCTCTGACAGTCGGACAGTCGGACAGTCGAAATGTCTTATGGCTGACGCGCCAGGGACTAGTAGGCTGAGGATGAGTGGGTACAGAGGCGCTGAGAAGCAGGCGCCCGTTCCGCCTGCGCCCACTCATCCTCCTTGCGCACTGCCTTTGTCTTTCCCCCCGCCCAGGCTCGCAAAGAGAAGCAAAGAGAATTCTCTTCGCTGCCTGCTGCGGGGGGCGGCATGCTTTCACGCCTCTCTAGCTTTGCTCTCTGAAATGTCCTGTGCCGGTTCGTCAGGGTTCGTAGGCTAGGCTGAGGATGAGTGGGTACAGAGGCGCTGAGAAGCAGGCACCCGTACCGCCTGCGCCCACTCATCCTTTATGTGCTCCTTTTGTCCCCCCCCCAGCCCAGGCTCGCGAAGAGAGGAAGGGCTCTCCGCCGCCGTGCTGCGTCTGTCTTGTTGTATAATGCTGCTGCCTGGCCAGAGGTTGAGGCTGGAAGCCCAGGAGCCAGGACGCGGGCTTCAAATTGTCTCGCCAGTCTTGCCAGCATCGCTTGTTTCGGGCCCTCGATTTTTCGTTGCCCCTGTTTGCTCGGGTCGGTCCCTCGCTCGGCTCTGTTCGGGTCCTGGTCCGTCCCTCGCTTCTTTCGGCCCTTCTTCGGGCCCCTCGCTCGTCGTTTCGGCGCCGCGGGCAGGAGTGTTCGGCAGACGATCACCCGCGCGCAAATCAAAAAAAGTCGTCTCCCTCTCAGTTGTCGTCGTTGTCGACATCATCGTTGTCGTCGTCGACGTTTTGCATCGTCGTCCGTCGTAATTGTCGCCTTCGTGGATGTCCGGCTGGATGGACTGCACGCAGCTTTAATGCCCCGCCCGACCCGACCCGACCCGCCCGTTAGGGCCCCCCTTCCCGACGCCCGACCCGCCCATTAGGTGCCGCCCGCCCCGACCCGGCCGCCCGATCTGCCCGTTAAGGTCCGCCCGCCCGACCAACCAGCCCGTCAGGGTTGTCGTTGCTGTCGTTGTCTGCATACGGTGGGGGCGTTCGTTAAGGAACGTGCCCAGGAGGCTTCAGACCCTGGAGGGTTCCTAATCTGATGAGGGCGGCGGTGATATGAATGGCCAGTCCACGATCGGATTGCCACTGGCTTCCAGACACTGGATTCCTTATCGAAGGTATCCTTATTCAATGCCCTCACCGTAGTTGTCGCCGTTGTCGCCATCGTCTGTCTCGTCGTCGCCGTCGCCCTCGCCGGTGTCGACGACGACGACTGCGACGAAACAACGAGCACGACGGCGACGACGACGAGGGAGACGACGAAGAAGACGACGACGACGGCGACGACGACGACGGCGACGACGAAAACGGCGGTGACGACGACGACGACGACGACGACGACGACGACGACGGCGACGACGACGGCGATGGCGGCGACGGCGGCGACTACGACGAGGACGACGAAGACGACGAAGAAGAGGGCGTCAACGGCGACGGGGACGACGACGACGCTTCATACCCACAGTCCAGGCACGGTGGCGGGATGGGCCGAAGGCGATCCGATAGAAATCTGCATGGTTTTGCTGTTGTGACTTTGGCTTCCTGGGGGCTCGGGCCGCTTTGGTGGAGCCTCAGATGGGCCTGAAAAGCCTCCATATGGCACCAAAACAGCCCTCGGGGCCTCACGAGGGGCCCAAAAGGAGCCTGAGACGGGGCCCAATGTGTTCAAAAGGCTCGCCCCAAAAGGGTCCGCGAAAGCACACACCCCATCCCACAAATGGCCCAAGGACTCTCAAGATGCGCCCAAACAACACATCCCCCAATGATGCAAACACGATGCGCGCACACTCAAACCTACACGTAGGAGCAAGAGGGAGGAGCCAGGCGGTGAAGGCGCTACGGGCATGGGCGAGACTTGTCGCAGGCCGGAAGGGCCCCCCTGTCCGAGCGGGGGACCCATATCCGACATATCGCGCGCATAGCTCGGGCGGAGTTCCTGCCCCGAGATCAGCAGATTGGTCTGGACGGCACACCGTTTCCGGGGCACGTTCAGCCCTCGTGAGTCCAAAAAGGCCAAGAACGCTCTCGTCGCCGTCCTCGTCGTCGTCGGCGTCGCTGTCGTGCCCATCGTCGACGCCGCCCTCGTGGTTGTTCAGCGGGATGGAGTTCACACCACTTCTCTGTCCCGACCTGCCCGACGCGCCCGCCTGGCAGGGCCCGCCCGCCCGACGCGTCCGGCAAGGCCCGCCCGATGCGCCCGCCCGACCCGCCCGACCCGCCTGCTACAGTAGGATCCGCACGTCCGAGCTGCCGATTGGGGTTCTCGTCGTCGTCGTCGTCGCCCTCGTCGTCCTTGTCGTCGTCTTCGTCGCCCCCGTCGTCGTCGTCGCTGACGCTCTCCTCATCGTCGCCTGTGGGGATGTTCGTTGGCATCTCGTGGGAGGCTTCTCGGGGGCCTCTTGGAGTGGAGGCAGTTCGGACGCCTCTTGGGGGCCGTTTGGGGCCATCTTGGGGCCTCTTTTGGGCCTCTTGGGGCCCTCTTGGGGCCTCGTGGGGGCCTCCTGGGGGCTCTTGGGGCCTCCTGGGCGCCTCTTGGGGCCTCTTGGGGGCCTCTAGAGGTGAAGGCTTGGATTTTCGGTTCGTGCTCCCTCTCTTTGGGCCCCTTTCGGAGCCGTCTTGGGGTTATCTTGGACAGTTTGGGGCGCCTCTTGAGCCGTCTTGGGGACCTCTTGGGCTGCTGTGGGGGCCCTCTTGGAGGCCTCTTGGACCGTCGTGGGACGGTCTTGGGGGCATCTAGGGCCGTTTGGGAGCGTCGGGATGCCGAAAGGGCCAGAACACCACAATCCTTTAAAAACCGTTGGAAAAGCAATGATGTGGTCCCCTTGGGACCCTCTTGGGAAGCCTCTTGGAGGCCTCTCGGGGCGTCTTGGAGGCATCTTGGGCCGTCTGGGGGCCATGAAGAGCGTCTTGAAGCGATCGTTCGGCGACTCGGGGCCCTCTTGGACCGTCTTGGGGGGCCTGAGGCTCTCTTGGCCCGTCTTGGGGCCCTCGCAGGGCCGAAAACGTCACGCGGCAAGATGCGGGGGAGCCCACGGGGCACGCGGGGAGCCCCAGGGTGCACACGGGAAGCCCTGGGAGACTTCGGCATTTGGGATCCGGGGCCCTTGCAAGACCCCTCAGGAGCGATGATTGAGGCTCAGAGGATTAGGCAAGGGACCTGAGAAAGAGCGCGTTCTGTGGTCGCTTGGAGGGGGGGGGCGGTTTGAAAGCGGACCCCCCCCCCCTGGATGGACGAGGGGGGGGGGTTCGACCCCCCTCCCGTGACGGGGGGGGGTTCGAACCCCCCCCCCTCCCCCCCTCCCTGCTTCCCCTCTCCTCGGGCCGGCGCTTGCGTCGGCGGCGGCTGGCGACGGCTCCATTTCTGGGCCGGGGCCGGCGCCTGCGGCGGCGGGCGGCGGTGGCGGGGAACGTCGACGAGGATGACGGCGGTGGTGGTGGTGGGTTGTAGTGGTGGTGGTGGTAGTGGTTTGGTGGTGGTGTGGTGGTGGTTTGCGGTGGTGGTGGTGGTGGTGGTGGTGGTGGGTTGTGGTTGTGGCGGTGGTTTGTGGAGGTGGTGCTGCTGGTGGTGGTGGTGCCGGTGGTGGTGGTGGTGGTGTGGTGGTTTGAAGGGGTGGTGGTGGTGGTGGTGGTGGTGGGTTGTGCTGCTGGTAGTGACTAGTGGTGGTGGTGGTGGCGGTGGTGGTGGTGGTTGTGGTGGTGGTGGTGTGGTGGTTTGTTGTGGTGGTGGTGGTTGTGGCGGTGGATGGTGGTGGTGGTGGTATTGGTGGCTTGGTGGTGGTGTGGTGTTGGTTTGTGGTGGTGTGGTGGTGGTGGTGGTGATGGTGGTGGGTTGTAGTGGTGGTGGTGGTTTGGTGGTGGTGTGGTGGTGGTTTGTGGTGGTCATGGTGGTGGTGGTTTGTGGTGGCGGCGGTGTTTTGTGGAGGTGGTGCTGATGGTGGTGGTGGTTGTGGTGGCGGTGGTGGTGGTGGTGTGGTGGTTTTGTGGTAGTGGTGGTGGGTTGTGCTGCTGGTAGTGGTGGGGGTTGTAGCGGTGGTGGTGCTGTTGTGGTAGATTGTGGTGGTGGTGGTGGTGGTGGTAGTGGTGGTGGGTTTTTGTGGTGGTGGTGGTGATGGTGAGTTGTGGTGGTGGTGGTTGTGGTGTTTGTGGTGGTGGTGTGTGGTGGTTTGTGCTGGTGGTGGTGGTGGTGGTGGGGTTGTGGTGGTGGCGGTGGTTTGTGGACGTTTGGTGTGGTGGTGGTGGTTGTGGCGATGGTGGTGGTGTGGTAGATTGTGGTGGTGGTAGTTGTGGTGGGTTTTTGTGGTGGTGGTGATTGTGAGTTGTGGTGGTGGTTGTGGTGGTGGTGGTGGCTGTGGTTGTGGTGGTGGTGGTGGTTGTGTGGTGCTGTTGGTGGTGGTGGTGGTGGTGGTGGTGGTGGTGGTGGTGGGGGTGGTGGTGGTGGTGGTCGTGGTGGGTTAAGGCGGTGGTGGTGGTGGTGGTGTGGTGGTGGTGGTAGTTGTGGTAAGCGTCGCTGCGTCCCCGCCGTCGCCGGCGCCAGCGCCAGCGCTGCTAGCTGCCGCCAGCGCCGGCGCCGGCGCGAGTGGGGGGGGGGGGTGAAACCTCCCGGGCTGCCTCTGGTCATCGTCGCTGCGTCCCCGCCGTGGGCGCTGCTAGCGGCCGCCAGCGCCGGCGCCGGCGCCGAGGGGGGTTTGAAACCCGCCCCTCCCCTTGGGAGGGGGGGGAGTTTGAACCCCCCCCCCTTGGGAAGGCAGGGGGGAGGAAGGGTTTCGGGAGACGGGGGGGTTCGGGGGGAGGGGGGTCCCCCTGGTTTTGATCGACGGCGCCGAGAGCTGCGGGGGGCCACCCCCCGGTTCGAAACGCGCCGCCGAATGTTCCCCAGGCATGCGCCCGTGAAACGTGTTCTCTCGGACCTGAGGACACGCCCACTCCGTGCCCAGAGGCACGGTGGCGGATATGGCTTCACCATGATCGCATGCTTGGGCCGCCTCGCGTCCAGGACGCCCCAAAATCGCCCCCGAGGCACTCCGCAGCCACGCTGGCTCAATCAAGATTTGGCCACTATGAAGAGCGCCCCACGGATGCCGAGCCAGGACCCAAGCCATACCCATGCCGAGGGCCCCGTGCGGATGACGCTCCCGTGGCGAGTGAGGAACACATTCGTCGAGGTGGGCGGCGGCGACGGCGAGGCCTGGCCGGACCGCCTGCCCGGCCGGACCGCGCGCAGCTGCCCCGCCAGGGCCCAGAGGAGCAGCAGCTTGGCGGAGCCCGCGGGCAAGGCGCGCGAAGGCGGCGCCCCGCGCGGCGGCGTCCTCGCCGCCCCTGCCGTCGCCGTGGCCGCCGCAGCAGGTGACCGCGCCGCGGCCTCCGCAGCGGCCGCCCGACCGGAGGCGGAGGAGGCGGGGGCTGGCCAGGAGGCCGCCGGGGCCGGCGGTGCCTGCCGCAAGCAGCGGGAAGAAGGGCGCTGCGGGGCCTTCGAGGAGGTCGGCCACGGCCGCAGGACCTGCCAGCCTCCCCGGGGGGTCCTGACGATCGGGGGCCAGCTCAAGCTGCTGCAGCGGGAGCAGAGCCAGTGTGTGTTCGTCGCCCGGCGGCTCAACACGCTGGGTTTCGCGTCGGACGCGCTGCTGACCGCACACTTCTCGGCGTTCGGGCAGGTCAGGAGGGTGCTGGTCGCGCACTCGCAGGTGAAGCGGTCTCGCGGCGACAGCGGCGAGCCCGCCGCGCGTGTGCGGCCAGGGAGCATCGGGTTCGTCGTGATGGTGGATGCCGGCGCCGTCGCGCGCATCCTGCAGGCGGGAAGCCAGCAGGTGGTGGCCGGGAAGCGCATCGCCGTGGAGCCGTTCCAGCACGCGCCGCCCGAGGGAAGCTGCGGCTGCGCAGCCGACGAGGCGCTTCGTGAGCCCATGAGCCTCGAGCAGATCTGCGGCAGCGCAGTCCAGGGATGCCCCCGCCCCGCGCCGATCCTCGGCTGCAGCCAGTGGAGTGTGGCCTCGTCCGAGGCCCGCCGGGCCTACGGTGGAGAATGAGCGCGGCACTTCCCTCCGACAGCCTGCTGGGCCGCATGCCACATGGCACTCTTCGTGGCCTGCCCTCTGGTCGCGGGTCGACGGATGGAGCTGCTGGGGACCACGCCACGGAGCGATTGTCGCGAGGCTGTCTCTCCGATCGACTTGGCAAGGTGGAGCTCTTTCAATTTTGTGTTAAAGTGAGCGCCAGATTGTGCAAGTCTGGACGTGGCCTTCCGTGTGCTCGCGTAAGGTGGCCAGAGCGCCTCGGTCCAAGTTTCTCCCGCCGGCGTTGGGCCCAACAGGCTCGGCTGGCGGCATGGACCACCGCGATCCGAATTTGTTTAGCGGCCGCTGCTCATGAAGGAAACATGCTTATGACGCTTCTCCTCTGGCTCGATGCCACGTCGGAGGTCGAATGGGATTGTACTTGCGTTCCCCCCGCTCCAGGAGCAAGTGCCAAGTTTTGGGTAGATAGCCATATTTCGTTGCTCGTGCTGGTAAGTTTCATTATGGTCTATACTTCGTCCTCCCCTCCTTCTGGGGCTCGCGGTTTGGCAGCGACTGCTGCGCACAGATTGCTAGAGCCCGCTTTGCCAGCACAGGCCCCCTACACTGAGACATGCGCGGGGGCGCGTCGCCAGGGATCGTTTGCACGCCGCGCTGTTGTTCCTCAGCGCTCCGCACTTCCCATAGGCCTGACGCCTGATCATACCATCGCCTGTCGGCTACCGGCAACAAGCAACTCTCCTCCTCCCTGCGAACTTTGGAGCCACCGTGGAAGCCTGCCTGTGGGCAGCCTGGACAAGGTCACCCGCACAAACTTGCACAAGGGGGTGTCAAGTCCCCTTGAACTTTTTTGTGAGCCCCACTGCGCGTCAGCGATCGGGCAGTCCGTGGCCTCGGCCCTGCTGCGGCCGTCCGACTTCGCGTTGCTCACAGGGGAGCGACGTTTCATCAGCCCGCCGTTGGTGCCACGAGATGGTTGCGAAGTGGCTCACACTGCGGCAGACGCGCTCAAGAATTCGAGTTGACGCTTCTGGAATGCGTGCTGGTCATTCGAGGTACCACTCGCGTACAAGGAACTCATAAAGGGTCGCCAGCAGCTCGCTGGATGTCAGAAGATGATGGGGCATAATAACGAGATAGCGAGAGAAAATATCCCTCGAGACTGGCGCGGCCAAGGGCTCGAGTGGAGCAGGCGGCAGAAAGGGATGTGTCCAGCCGCCCTGAAGACCGAAGCGTCCCTTTTCTGCTTTGCCACCGGTGGCAGCCTAAACGGTCGCACCAGCGCGGTGGCAGCGACCGTTCAGGTCGCCATTGGTTTTGCCCAACCGTTGCTGCCACCCTCATATTCGCAGCCTTTTCGCTTGCTTTGCCCAACCGCCGCTGTCACGGACTCAGCGCGGTGGCAGCCTAAGCGGTCGCACGCCTGTTGGCGCGACACTTTTTGATTCCGTCTTTCAGCCTGTCTCCTTCCACCTCCATCTCAGCGTCCGCGCCGCCGTCGCGCGCGGCGGCACGGTTCTCGAGGCAGGCCTCGCTGAGGTGTTATCTTGGCGCGCGTCTCCTTTCCACATTCCCTTCCTCGAAATTCCGCTGACGATGACACTGGTAATCGTTGGCGCATCACTTTCAAGTCTGGCCAGGTGGATTCAGCAGCGTTCAGCTCCTTCAGATTCCCCCTCTGTTGTTCTGGCCAGCCTGTGCGCACTATTGGACATGGGCTTCCTTTTGAAGGTTGAGGCGTTGAAGCTTTGCGCACGGCTCGAGGCTGGAATTGTCAGATCAAGTGCTCGCGTAAAATCCTGAAGCTGGGCGCGCGTAGTTGAGAGGGTTAAGGATGATTTGCAGTGACGTGCGGAAGCCCCAACGGGCACACTTCGCTTTTCTTGACGGCGGCACGCTGGTCCTTGCATTGAGAATCGCCTTCCTTCCTTTCCCGCTCCTCCTCCGACATCAGTCTCTCCTCTCTTCTCCCGAGTCCCCGAAAAAATCAAGTAAGCATCGACTAGTGCTGCTCTGCTCGCTGTGTTCCCGCTGGAGTATCTGAGTACACCGGGGTGTGCCACACGTTTAGATGTGCCGCGCCATGGAGCGTAGAGAAGGCTCCCCTCCGTTCGACCTTCTTTTCCTCCCCTCCTCTCCGCCTCTCCGCATCTCTTCTGGTCTTTCGCCTCTCGCGAAGAATTCAATGAAGCATATAATGATGCTTCATAGTGATGTTATAGTGTGGACGAAATTTGGCCTCTTCTGCCTCCTCCCTCTTGTCATTCCTTGCCCGTCTCTCTCTCTCTCTCTCTCTCCTCCGATCCGTCTTCTCCTCCTCTTCGGACGTAGGACGTTCAAGTTCCAATCTGCCAGGCTCTTTCCTTGTGCAGACTTGGGACAGCGCCCTGTGCCTGGCTGGACGTGGTCTGCGAGGCGCCACCACCATGCAGCGTGGACACGTAGTCGTAGTAATTATACTGGTTCGCCGACTGCTCAACAAACAAATCACAGCCCTTGAGCGCTCCCAAAGGCCCATGAGACGGCCGCATGACACCCCAAACGGTCTTGAAGGCCCCCAAGTGGGGCCCCAAGACGAGCCCGATAGGTCCAGCAATCGGATTCGAGAAAGTGAACCAAACAAAGATCTCAAAGATCGGGCACACCAATTCACGCGACAAGATGTGGGGGGAATGTTGAGGACCGGAGGTCGACGTTCCTTGAGAACCTTTTACTTTCGTGAGGACTGTAATGTTAAGTCGGGCCTGTTCCTACACAGGAGGAACATTCAAGAATAGTAAAAAATGGTTTGGGGACGATTTGTTGTTTGCATGTTTTGGCCATGTTCTGGTATTTGTTGACTATGTGTCTCCACTGCTCGTTTACAATCCGCCTGTAAGGGGACACGCCCGACCTAACTGTAATGTCAAGGGGCCTCAACTAGCGAATCAGCGCATGATGGTTGTACCGAGCCCTTCTGAGAAAGCTCGGGGGAAAAAAGACACACTGGGTCGTGCTGGAAGCAGCTCTGATGGTTGTGTTGTATGACGGTTGTGTTGACTCGCGTGGCCAGGATTTTGCCTGATGGTTGTGTTGACTCGTTTGGCCCTAGTGAAGGCTCTTCTGGGCGCCATCGACTAGCGCCCCCAGCTTGAGTTGCAACATTCCCTCTTGCTCGGGGCTTTTCTTTTGTTTTTCATTACAGCGCTTCGTTCACCCCGCCAGCACGTACTGTGCCATCGCAGGCATTTCCCGGCGCGTTCGTGGCCTCTTGGGGCCTTTTGGGGGCCGTTTGGGGGCCTCTTTGGGGGCCTCTTTGGAGCCTTTTTGGGGGCCTCTTGGGGGCCTCGTGGGGCCTCCAGGGGGCCTCCTGGGCTCTCTCGGGGGTCTCGCGGGGCCTCCTGGGGGCCTCTTGGGGCGAGAGGCTCTAATCGGTGGTTCGCGTTCCCCCTCTTAGGCCCCTTTTGGGGCCGTCTGGGGGCCCTCTAGGGCGATCTTGGGCGCCTCTGGGGCCGTTTTGGGGCCGTCGTGGACCGTCTGGGGGCCCTCCTGGGCGCCTCTCGGGCCGTCTTGGGCCTGCTTTGGGGGTCTCTTGAGCCATCTTGGAGCGTCGGAAGGCCGAAAAGGCGAGAAGGCTGAAAACCCCTAATTACGCTACCGAGGAACCCCACATACTTATATTATGGCTGGAGTGATGATAGCTGAAGTGAAGCATCTGAAAATGATGTTGGTGGCCGTTGCCCCGCCGATACCGTTGGTGACGCCACTCAGGAGGAGAGGTGGAAGAGGAGAAGCGCCGCGCCAGCCACACCTTGCGAGCCCGAAACAGATAGGGACCGCACCCCCAAGGCACCCCTTTGTGACGTCGAGAAAGTGCCACGCCTGCCACGCATTGCGACGCCGAAGCGGATAGCGACCGCACCCCCAGCGCACTCCCTTCGGCGTCGAGAAGTTGCCACGCCTGCCACGCTTTGCGAGCCCGGAACGGATAGCGACCGCACCCCCAGCGCACCCCCTTGTGGCGTCGAGAAAGTGCCACGCCTGCCAACGCGTTGCGAGCCCGAAACGGATAGCGACCGTACCACCAGCGCACCACCTGTGGCGTCGAGGGAGTGTCACGCCTGCCACGCTTTGCGTGGCCGAAACGGATAGCGACCGCACCCCCAACGCACCCCGTGTGGCGTCAAGAGAGTGCAACGCCTGCCACACGTTGCGAAACCGAAACGGATATCGACCGCACCCCCAGCGCACCCCCTGTGGCGTCCAGAAAATGCCACGCCTGCCAGGCTTTGCGACAGTGTCGTGGACTGAGAGACCACCCCTTGCGCACCCCCTTGTGGTGTCCAGAAAGTACCACGCCTGCCAGGGTTTGCGACAGTGTCGTGGATAGCGGCCGCGCTGAGAGACCACCCCCTGCGCACCCCCGCTGGCACCCCCGCTGGTGTCGAGAAAGTGCCACGCATGCTAGGCTTTGCGACAGTGTCGTGGATAGCGGCCGCGCTGAGAGACCACCCCCTGCGCACCCCCTTATGGTGTCCAGAAGGTGCCACGCCTGCTAGGCTTTGCGACAGTGTCGTGGATAGTGGCCGCGCTGAGAGACCACCCCCTGCGCACCCCCTTATGCTGTCCAGAAACTGCCACGCCTGCTAGGCTTTGCGACAGTGTCGTGGATAGCGGCCGCGCTGAGAGACCAACCCCTGCGCACCCCCTATGGTGTCCAGAAACTCCCACGCCTGCTAGGCTTTGCGACAGTGTCTTGGATAGCGGCCGCGCTAAGAGACCAACCCCTGCGCACCCCCGCTGGTGTCCAGAAAGTGCCACGCCTGCTAGGCTTTGCGACAGTGTCGTGAATAGCGGCCGCGCTGAGAAACCACCCCCTGCGCACCACTTATGGTGTCCAGAAACTGCCACGCCTGCCAGGCTTTGCGGCAGTGTCGTGGATAGCGGCCGCGTTGAGAGACCACTCCTCGCGCACTCCGTTATGGTGTCCAGAAATTGCCACGCATGCTAGGCTTTGCGACAGTGTCGTGGATAGTGGCCGCGCTGAGAGACCACCCCCTGCGCACCCCCTATGGTGTCCAGAAACTGCCACGCCTGCTAGGCTTTGCGACAGTGTCGTGGATAGCGGCCGCGCTGAGAGACCAACCCCTGCGCACCCCCTATGGTGTCCAGAAACTGCCATGCCTGCTAGGCTTTGCGACAGTGTCGTGGATAGTGGCCGCGCTAAGAGACCACCCCCTGCGCACCCCCGCTGGTGTCCAGAAAGTGCCACGCCTGCTGGGCCCTGCGACATGGGCGCGTATAGAGAGACCACCCCTTGCGCACCCCCTCTGGTGTCGAGGAAGTGCCACGCCTGCTAGGCCCTGCGACATGGGCGCGTATAGAGAGACCACCCCCTGCGCACCCCCTCTGGTGTCGAGGACGTGCCACGCCTGCTGGGCCCTGCGACATGGGCGCTTGTAGAGAGACCGCCCCCTGCGCACCCCCTCTTGCGTCGAGAAAATGCCACGTGTGTCAGGCCCTTCGAAATGGGCGCGTATAGAGAGACCACCCCCTGCGCACCCCCTCTGGTGTCGAGAAAGTGCCACCCCTGCTAGGCCCTGCGGCATGGGCGCGTATAGAGAGACCACCCCCTGCGCACCCCCGGTGGTGTAGAAAGTGCCACGCCTGCTAGGCCCTGCGACACTGGCGTGTATAGAGAGACCACCCCCTGCGCACCCCCTCTGGTGTCGAGGACGTGCCACGCCTGCTAGGCCCTGCGACATGGGTGCGTATAGAAAGACCACCCCCTTGCGTACCCCTTCTGATGCCGAGACAGTGCAACGCCTGCCAGGCCCTGCGACATGCCACCCCCTCTGGTGCCGAGAAAGTGCAACGCGTGTAGAGAGACCACCCCCTGCGCACCCCTTTTGGTGTCGAGAAAGTGCCACGCCTGCTAGACCCTGCGACATTGGCGCTTATAGAGAAAACCCCCGCTGCGCACCCCCTCTGATGCCGAGAAAGTGCCACTCCTGCTAGGCCCTGCGACATGGGCGCGTATAGAGAGACCACCCCTTGCACACCCCCTCTGGTGTCGAGGACGTGCCACGCCTGCTAGGCCCTGCGACGTGGGCGCGTATAGAGACACCACCCCCTGCACACCCCCTCTGGTGTCGAGAAAGTGCCACGCCTGCTAGGCCTTGCGAAGTGGGCGCGTATAGAAAGACCACCCCCTTGCGTACCCCGTCTGGTGTCGAGAAAGTGCCACGCCTGCCAGGCCCTGCGACATGGGCGCGTATACAGAGACCACCCTTGCGCACCCCCTTTTGGTGTCGACGAACCGTCACGCCTGCTAGGCCCTGCGAAATGGGCGCGTATAGGGAGACCACCCCCTGCGCACCCCCTCTGTCGAGAAAGTGCCCCGCCTGCTAGGCCCTGCGAAATGGGCGCGTATAGAAAGACCACCCCCTGCGCACCCCCTCTGGTGTCGAGAAAGTGCCACCCCTGCAAGGCCCGGCGACATGGGCGCGTATAAGGAGACCACCCCCTGCGCACCCCGTCTGGTGTCGAGAAAGTGCCACGCCTGCTAGGCCTTGCGAAATGTGCGCGTATAGAGAGACCACCCCCTGCGCACCCCCTCTGGTGTCGAGGAAATGCCACGCTTGCTAGACCCTGCGACATGGGCGCGTATAGAGAGACCACCCCCTGCGCACCCCCTCTGGTGTCGGGAAAGTGTCATTTCTTGCTAGGCCCTGCGACATGGGCGCGTATAGAGGGAGACCACCCGCTGCGCACCCCCTCTGGTGTCGAGAAAGCGCCACGCCTGCAAGGCCCTGCGACATGGGCGCGTATAGGGACCGCGGTGAGAGACACCCCCTTGCGCACCCCGTCTGGTGTCGAGAAAGTGCCACGCCTGCTAGGCCCTGCGACATTGGCGCGTATTGCCGAGATGAGCTGTGCTGAGCAGCGCTGTGTTGTGCTGCGCTGCGCTGTGTTGTGAAGTGTTCTACGCGTGTCTCATGTACGTGCCGTGCAGGTGTTGCGCGTGGGTGAGGGAGTGTATGTGTGTCTGCGTGTGTCTGCGTGTCTGTGTGTATGTGTCTGTGTCGGCGTGCCTGTGTATGTATGTATGTATGTATGTATGTATGTATGTATGTCACGTCTGCCACGCTTTGCGGGAGAGGAAGTTGTGTGCGGGTGTGAGACGCGGGTGCGACGCGGCAGGGAAGAAAACCAGAACCCCACGAAACATGTGGGGAATAACCTTTTAGAGAAATCGATACTTGTTGTCTCTGGGGACCTCTCGGGAGGCATCTTGGATGCCTCTTGGGCCGTCTTGGCGGCCTCTTGGACCGTCTTGAGGCCATCTTGGGCGGCTGGAGGCGATTTGGGGGCGTCTCCGGCCCCTCTCGGGGCCGTCTTGGGGCGTTTTTGGGCCCGTGTGGCCGCCTCTTGGGCCGTCTTAGAGCAGCCGTCTTGGGCCATCGTGGGACCATCTTGGGAGCCTCTTGGGCTGCGTTGGGGCGGTATTGACGGCTCTTGGGCCATATTGGATCCTCGGAAAGCCGAAATGCGAGAAGGTTGAAAACCTAAAAGAAACCATGGGAAATCAAGGATTGTTGTCTCTGGGGACCTACTGGAAGGCCTCGTGGAAGCCTCTTGGGCCGTCTTGGCGGCTTCTTGGGCCGCCTTGAGGAAGGAGCACGGCAGAACAAGATCAGGAACACGGCATAATATGAGACCTGGAGCACTTCCAGATATGGGACCGTATTTGCCCGATTTGAACGAGTACCTCAATGACCCAATGGTTTGACCCAGTGGCCCCGCACCTCTGGCGAGAGGGCTCAGCGCAGAGGACGAACGAAGGAGAACTCGATGACCCAATGACCCAATGACCTGACGACCCAATGACCCAGTGTGCCGCTGGCGTCCCAATGACCGAATAGTCTGACCCAGTGGCCCCGCACCGCCTGGGCGATGGATGACAGCGCGGCAACCCCGTACCCACCATCCTGACCGGGCGAAGACGGAGAGATGGAGAGGCACAGTGAGGATGCGTTGTGGTGACTGCCTCGTCGTCCTCGTTCTCCTCCTCCTCCTCCTCCTACTCCTTCTCCTCCTCCTCCTCCTCCTCCTCCTCCTCCTTCCCTCGGTCTCTGTCTTGTCGAATCAGCGAGGCACCCACCAACGGTCGCCGGCCACGGTGAACTCGTCGAACATGCGGGGCTCGCCGTGCGCGTCCCTGCTTAAAAGCCTGCCTGCCTCTTCTGTTCCCGTCCTGCGAGCTGCTCCGCGTCCCGCCTGCTGACCCTTTTTCCTCCTCCTCCTCCTCCTCCTCCTCCTCCTCCTCCTCCGCCTCCTCCTCCTCCTTCGCCTCCGCCTCCTCCTCCTTCTCATTCTCCTCCTCCTCCTCCTCCTCCTTCTCCTCCTCCTCCTCCTCCTCCTCCTCCTCCTCCTCCTCCTCCTCCTCCTCCTCCTCCTCCTCCTAGCCGTTCTGGCTCAGGCTGAGGTGGCCTGGGCGTGCAAGCGCGTTCTTCAGAGCGGCTCGCGCTTGCGAGCCATCTTTTCCATCTCACAAAAGGAGTGCCCTCGTCCGTACCGCGGGGCGGCGCATGGTTCCACAACCTGATGTGCTGCAAGGCGCGCGCACCCCGCGCTGGGGCTGCGCCTGCGGATGTTGGGACAATTGGGCGTGTCGGATCAAGTGCAGGAGCTGCGGGCGAGCGGCCGCGGCGAAGGTGGTTCAGGCGGCGCGCAAAGCTGCAGCGGCCACCAAGAGCCCGTCCATCTCGCTCAAGGCGACAGGTCTGGGAGCCTGGGCGAATGGTCCTCCAGGTTCGGCAATGGCGGCGGGGCAGGCGAGGATCATCCACGAGCTGCGGGTCAAGGTCGCGGAGCTCAGCGGCGAACCTGCGCCACCAACCCCTCCGTGGCACCAGCAGCAGCCTGCTGGGGGCGCTGGTGCAAGCAAAGGGCCAGGCCCTGCTGGTGGCAAAGACGCCAAGCCCAAGGCTGAGGCGCAAGGACCAGCGGCGGGGCTGTCCCACGCGCAGGTGGCGGAGTTCCTCAAGAAGGAGGGTCTTGCGGATGCCCATGCAGCGGTCTTGGCGGCCGCGCAGGCCAAGCCGACGGACCCGCCCAAGCCGCCGACCCCCATGGCAGCTTGGTGGAAGGTGGAGAACCTCAAGAAGAAGATCCAGAAGGCAGAGGCCCGCTGCACGGAGGTCTGTGCGCAGCGGGGCGCCCTCGAGGAGGAGCTGGACACCATCAAGCAGGGCATCACCCAGGCCAAGGCCGACCTGGTCGTGGCCAAAGTGGTGCTGGCGAAGATTCAAGCAGGAGAGCATGAGAACCCGCTCAAAGTGCTCACAGCGGGGTTGGAACCGTCGGTGCTGTCAACCCAGGCTGGCAAAGACGCCCTTGCGGTCCTTGAAGGGCTCCGGCGTCAGGCGGCAGCAGAGGCGGCAGCGGCCAAGCAGACAGCTGAGGCCGACGCCAGCAGCCCTGGTCGCCCTGATGGTTGTGGCGCAGATGGTCAAGCCGATGATGGGCCAGCCGATGCTGGAGGAGAGCACTTGGCGGTACCAATGGACGAGTCCGATTTTATGGAGTCAGACTTCCAAGAGCCCCATCAAGCGAGCCATGGACGGCGAGGGGGACACGTCTGCGGCCGTGGCCAAGCTGTTGGCCGAACACGCGGCCAAGAAGGTACGGCGTGGGTAGCAGGCTGGGCATGGCAGACCTGGACGCCTTCACACTGGGTAGCAAGATCGACGAGGCCTGGGAGCAGGCGACGGGCCACGCTATCCCTGTGCTGCAACGCGACCTTCGGTTCGACTCTCTGCAGTGCAACTGCGTCGGGAGAGGCGTCGGCCTCGACCTGCGGCAGTGGCCGCCGCTGAGAGCAGGAGCCTTCGACAGGGGTCGTCGGCCCCAAGAGGCCCCCCCCCTCGGGTCGCGGACCCTCGAAGAGGGCCAGGGCCATGTGCAGGGGCTTCGGGTTCAAGTCCCGCGACTTCGGCAATTGAGGTCAGTATGTCGCGCGAGGTGGGCCCCCTCGGTCGCAACGGGGTTGGGGGCTCGCCCCGCGAACCCACTAGGAGCTCGGGTACGTTGATGACTACGGCGGCTGGAGGTATTCCCCAACTAGCCCGCTCCTCGGGGTTGGGGGCAGGAGCGTCGTTGAGGGCACATCAGCACCCCAAGCTGGCCCGCTCTTCGGGGCTGGGGGCAGGAGCAAGCGTGAGGACATGGGCTGCATCGCGGATGGCGGCTGGTTCTACCTCGTGTTCCACGCCCCCCGAAGACACGCACTGCTCAGCTCCACCCGATGGCCGCTGGGGCGCTAGCGGGCACCGACCTGCGGCGGGGGCCGCAGGCACGCACAGCGCAGCGCCCCCAGGCCACTCTGGGATAGGAGCCAGAGGGCGCCGACCTTCGGGGGTGGCATGCGGCTCAGGGGCCGCGATTTCTCCTCCACACCTTGAGCTGCACGCAGACTCAAAGACAAAATGCCAGGGCGCGACAGGGGGGCGGTCGAGCCCCCTGGTCGTAATCTTATTGTCGACGAACGAGTTCCTGGTGCGGCTCGAGGGTCGGCCGAAAGCCGTGTCGCATCGGACATTGAGGCGGCCGACGTGTCTGGCGAGGCTTTGCAAGAGCAGCTCTGGGAGTTCCAAGAGGTGTCGGCCAAGGGCGATCATGTGGAGCCCCTCCAGGCCGAGTACGACGGCGGCGGGTCGAGGTTGTCATCCATGGGCCTCCCGACCCAGAGCCGAAAGTTAAGGGGGGAGCCAAGTCGCTCTCAGTTCTCGGCATGAACGCTAACGCCTGGAGCACCGCGGAGACGGTGGTGGAGTGGCTCATGGACCGCGGCGGCCAGCTTGGTGGATTGGAGGAAGTTCCAGATGTGCTACGCGCGCAGGAGACTCGGCTGAAGAACACCGGCAAGGCCAGCTCAGCAACTCGCCGGTGTAATCGGCGTGGGCGGCACGTTGCTCATGGGAAGGCTCGCAGCACAGGCCCAGGCCTAAAGTTCATCAGGAGCGGCAGTTGCTGCGCAGCAGTCCCTGGCGTCGGAGCACGTTGCACCAGCCCACCTGAGCGACTGCATGAGCCGCATTGTGATGCGGGAGGTGAGCGTCGGTCTTCCGCAAGGAATGTTGATCGCCTCAGCCTATTTCAACACGGGTCTTCAGCTGACGGGAGCTAACATGGCTATGCTACAAGGGATCGGCGAGTTTCTCCTGAGTCAGCCGCTGCCCTGGATCACCCAGGGGGACTACAACTTTTTGCCGCCAGACCTGATCGCGTCAGGGTGGCTTCAGACTGTTCGGGCAGGAGTGGTTTCGCCTACGGCTCCGACGTGCGCTGGGGCGTTCGCCCCAAAAAAACATACCGTGGACGAAGTCCCCCAGGCCACCTCGGAGGGCGAGGTCCTGGGCTTGGAGGAGCTTGAGATCTCTGGAGGAGGGGGCCGTGTCCTGGACTACTTCGCGGTGGCCGAGCGCCTCATGTCCAGGGTCAAGGGCCTCAAGGTCATTGTGGAGGCCCCGCTGTATCCCCACAGCCCTGTCTTCATGGAGCTCGAGGGCCTCTCGCACACTGCGGTGATCTTCAGGCAAGTGAGGCTCCAGAGCTTCGAGCACGACCTTTATGGACCCCAGGAGGAACTTCCAGGAGACCTCGATTGGGGCTGGGAGCTGGGCGCCGACAACGCGGGCCCCCCCTGGAGGAAATGTGCAAGAGGTGGTGCACGCTCTCTGTGGCCCGTCTGGTTCACACCCACGGCATAGAGAGCGCGGACACCAAGTACTACACGGGAAGGGCCCGAGGGCCCAGAATGCAGAAAGTTCCGTTGGTGGTTTTTTGAGACAAGGATCAGAGGCGATGGTTTTCCAGGACCACCACCTCTTGGGTCGCGTTCCAGGCCCTGCTCCAGCGCTGTCGCCTTTTTGCCGCAGGTGCAGTTGGCCGTCGAGGCCGCGAGTTCCTCTCCAGCTGGCGCGTCAAGCTGGTGCACATGATAGATAGCATGCAGCCCGTTGGGGGCATTCTCTCGGCCTCCGTGCTCGAGGAGCTCGCCTGGGACGCCCCAGAGGGCAAGATCAAAGGGGGCCCAGAGGTGCTGGGGAAGCTAGCTGAGGAGGTCAGCAGGAGGAGGAAGCTGGACGCCAAGGGAAGCTTAAAGGAGTGGAAGGCATGGGCGGTGGGATCCGTTAAAGGAGGAGGGAAAGCCGCACATGTTTTTCGAGGGGGCTCCTGTCCAGCCCCACGTCCCTGCTCAATGAAGAGGGCCACCCAGTATGCGGGCAAGAGGCGTTGAGTTCTCTGGTACGCGCCTGGCTGCCGCTCTGGATTGCTGCAGGCCGAGGGGCCGAGCATCCGTCGTCGTGGACGATACCGCCAGACCAAGCCGAGCTGCCACCCATTTCGGGTGATCAAGTTCGAAGGGTGTCGAGCTGGTTGGGTTCATAATCTTCTGGGGAGTTACTGCCGTAGTGTCGGGCTTGAGCCTGGAACCGCTCTCCTGGACCTGTCGAGGTTCTACGAACACATAGGGCGCGGAGACTTGTATCGGGCGGCGGTCCAGTTTGATTTTCCTGTTCGTCTGCTTCGGTGCCTGCGCGCTATTTATTCATGTCCCCGCGCGCTGCTGCACGGAGGCGCCGTCTCCAACAGCGCGCGCGCGAACGGGTCGGTCATTGCAGGGTGCAGCGGGGCGACGACGTTGGCTGAGTAGTTTCTCTTGGGGCCCCTGCTGAAGGCCAAAGAGGGGAGACCGCAGCTATACATCAGGAGTGTGGTGGGCGACATTGCCTTGCAGGCGCGTGGGAAAAGTATCCAAGTTGCGGCGGTTCTCAGCTCGGGGGCCGAGGCATTGCTCACGGACTTCGACCGTCTCAGCCTGCCAGTGGCCGTGAAAAAGACCAAGTATATATGCAGTGCCGAGGTGCACAAGCTCATCCAAGGTCTCTGGCGGATCCCACCCTCGTCGCGAGTGGACACGGCTCGGAATATTGGCACGGGCGCCGCCTCTGGGTCATGCCGCAGAGTGGGAATTGCAAGGAGTAGGTTCGTCAGCGCCACGTCTAGGGCTCGGAGGCCCCAGATTTTAAGAGATGCAGGGGCGGAGGCCGGCCTCGTCCAAAGAGTCGGGGCCATTGCCGTGGCCCCATGGGGCAGCAGCGTGACGGGCACCCCCCCGTCTGTAATGCATGGGCTCCGTGTTTCTGCTGCTCGCAGCATCGGTCGCCTCCCCAAGGGCTCCAGTGTAGGCCTCAGGCTCCACTCTTTCAGGATGGGGCTCCTGAGCGATCCCCTTGTGGCCTACACGGGACACGTGGTGTTCCAATGGGCTACTGCGATCTGGGACAGTTTTCCTGCGAGGCTGATCCTGGGGGCGACGATGGACGCGGCCATCGAAAAACTGGCTCGCTTCCGTCACCCGTGGGGGGGGCGGCCTCGTCGCCTGCTGATGTGGCGTTTCTTTCCCTGGACAGGATTGGCTGGAGGTTTTTAACTAGCACGAGGCTTCGGGGCGACCTCGGCTTGGCGCGGAACTCATGCCAGCTGTCGCCCAGCGAGGTCAGAGATTTAGTGCACGAGGGGGCCGCCAGGGCGTCCGACAGGCTTGCGCTAGAGAGCGTTGGGCGCCTCGGGAGAGTCGGCCCCCGTGGGCGTGAAGATGTGTTTCCGATTTTCTGGGCTGGTCTGGGTGCGCTCCCCAGGGGCAAGTCCTTCTTGTGGACGGCCCATCCCCAGCGTGCACTCCGTTCATTTGTATGCAACGTGCACTGGCCACAGGCCAGGGTGCACGGGCACGGCCTGCACCGTTCGGACTTGTGCCAACTTTGTAAGGAGGCCAGGGGGGCGCTGTGGCACAGGCAGAACGGCTGCCAGGCGCACTGCAGTGCTAGGAGGGATGCCTTAGCCCCCTAGCATGTTGCTCGTGCCCGCCGCGCCCTGGAGCGCGGGGAGGAGGTGGGCGAGCGTTTTGCTAGACGCGTGATGCCTAGCCCCCGAGCCTTCATCCCTCGAGAGCAACCAGAGGCCACGATCAGGTGGGTGAACAAGCCTGCCAGTGGGTTTCTCTCGGGCTGTATCTTCAGTGACGGTTCGGCCTTGCGGCCATCTCTGCCTGGGGTCTGCAGGGCGGGCTGGGCGTTCGTGCAGGTTGACCCACAGGGAAACGTGCTGCACGCCGCGCACGGCCCAGTGCCGTTCAGCTTCGGCCCCCGCCAGACTGCCAAGGATGGTGAGGATTTTGCGGTGCACATGCTCACACAAGTTGGCATGGCCCGGTTTGAGCTGCATCTAGATTGCACAGCCACTCTAGAAGTTTTGCTCGGAGGACCAGGGGCGGGCGCCGCGGCCAGGTCCCCGAGGAGCCACATGCGGGGCCCTTTTCGGGCCGCCTTCGAGGGGGGCGATTTCCAGGCCCACAAGACCCTGGCCCACGCCACGCGCTTTGAATTAGAGGCGAGGGGGACTTCCCTCTGGGGGGAAAAGGCCAATGACAGTGCTGACCAGTATGCGAAGTTAGGGGCCAGGATGTACGGGGTAGGAGACTCCCATGCAGATTTTTTTTCGGGGTTTGAAGGCCCTTGTGGCCGAGCAGGGGAAATGGGCTGGGAGGCTCGAAGTGCTGCTGGCCTCCCGCGGGCAGAGTAGGCAGGACACTGTCGGGCTTGTAGAAATCGACCAAGGCCAGCCCGTCGAGCCCCCGCCCGACGCTGCGGAGGAGGAGGAGGAGGAGGAGGAGTGTGTCTCGTCGTCGGGGGGTGAGGCGGTGGAGGATGGAATGGATCCGTGCTGGGCCGTCGAAGCCCGCTTCGCCTTCTACTCTAGACGGCACGCTCTAGTCCGGTGTCCGATCGAAGCGCCAACCCGAGTAGGAGATAAATTAGTTTTTCTTTTAGGTGTAGGGGCTACACCTCGGGGCGTCTGGGCCGCACCCTCCTGGAGCGTTGTCTTGGGACGCCTGCCATCCCAGGGATCAGGACCCAGTTTGGCCGAATCCGAGGGGGAAAGCACCCACACTATAGAGCCTCCACTAAGTCCCTCGTGCTCGGTCCGTCTGGCCCGTTGAGTCTTCAGGAGCAGGCCGAGATCGAGGGACCAGTGGATTCGAGCGAGGTGGTGGCGGCGAGCGCGGGCTCGTCTGCCGCCGAAGGTTTCAGTCCAGGATTGCCCTCGCAAGCGTCTGTTCTTGCGGCGTTTGGTATCCTTGAATCAGAGCTGCCGAGAGTGAAGGAACTCGGGCAGCGAAGGGCTGCGGGGAGAGCAGACAGCGAGTCTGCGTCCTCCGACGGCGAGCTCTTCTGATTTTGCACCCGCCTTCATGGCCGTCCACCACCTCCTCCTCCTCCTCCTCCTCTCTCCTCCTCCTCCTCCTCCTCCTCCACCTCCTCCTCCTCCTCCTCCTCCTCCTCCTCCTCCTCCTCCTCCTCCTCCTCCCTCCTCCTCCTCCTCCTCCTCCTCCTCCTCCTCTCCTCCTCCTCCTCCTCCTGCTCCTCCTCCTCCTCCTGCTCCTCCTCCTCCTCCTCCTCCTCCTCCTCCTCCTCCTCCTCTTCCTCCTCCTCCTCCTCCTCCTCCTCCTTTGTATGGCCTTCGGAATGGCATGGTAGGTGTCTTGGGGGCCTCCGAGAGAAAATGTTGAAGCTTCTGGGCGGCCGCGTCAGGTCCTCTTGGCGGCCTCTTCGGGGCTTGTTAGGAACCGTTCGGAGCCTTTTTGGAGCCTCTAGCGGGCATCTTAGGGGCGTCTTGGAGCCTCCCGGGAGCCCGTTGGGGCCGAGAGCCCTGAATGTCCGTTCGGGTACCCCGTCTAAGCTCGCTCGTGGAGCCGTCTTGAGAGCCTCTGGGGTCGTCTTGGAAGCCTCTTGGGCCGTCTTGGGACCGTGTGGCGGCCCTGTTGGACCGTCGTGGTGCCGTCTCGGGGGCCTTTTGGGCCGTCTCGGGGCGGTCTTAGGGACCTTTGGGGCCGTCTTGGAGCGTCGGGGATGTGGAAAAGCGTAAATCCTGAAAACCTTCGAAAACCATTGAAAATCAATGAATTTTGCCTCTTGGCCTCTCCTGGGAGGCCTCTTGGAGGCCCGTTGGGGCGTGTTGGAGGCATCTTGGAGGCCCGTTGGGGCCTCTTGGAGGGCTCTTGGATCGGTTTGGAGGCCATTCGGGCCGTCTTGGAGGCATCTTGGGCGAAGTTGGCCCTGAATGTCCGGTCGGGTACCCCGTCTAAGCTCGCTCGTGGAGCCGTCTTGAGAGCCTTTGGGGTCGTCTTGGAAGCTTCTTGAGCCGTTTTGGGGCCGTGTGGCGGCCCTGTTGGGCCGTCCTGGTGCCATCTCGGGGGCCTTTTGAGCCGTCTCGGGGCGGTCATAGGGACCTTTGGGGCCGTCTGGGAGCGTCGGGGATGTGAACAAGCGCAAATCCTGAAAACCTTCGAAAACCATTGAAAAAAAAACAATGATTTTTGCATATTTGGCCTCTCCGCTCCTGGGAGGCCTCTTGGAGGCCCGTTGGGGCGTGTTGGAGGCCTCTTGGAGGCCCGTTGGGGCCTCTTGGAGGGCTCTTGGATCAGTTTGGAGGCCACTCGGGCCGTCTTGGAGGCATCTTGGGCGAAGTTGGTCTTGAATGTCCGTTCGGGCACCCCGTCTAAGCTCGCTCGTGGAGCCGTCTTGAGAGCCTCTGGGGTCGTCTTGGAAGCCTCTTGGGCCGTTTTGGGGCCGTGTGGCGGCCCTGTTGGGCCGTCGTGGTGCCGTCTCGGGGGCCTTTTGGGCCGTCTCGGGGCGGTCTTAGGGACATCTGGGGCCGTCTTGGAGCGTCGGGGATGTGAAAAAGCGCAAATATTGAAGACATTCGAAAAGCATTGAAAAATCAATGATTTTTGCCCCTGTGGCCTCTCCTGGGAGGCCTCTTGGAGGCCCCTTGGGGCGTGTTGGAGGCCTCTTGTCCGGTCGGGTACCCCGTCTAAGCTCGCTCGTGGAGCCGTCTTGAGAGTTTCTGGGGTCGTCTTGGAAGCCTCTCGGGCAGTCTTGGGGCTGTGTGGCGGCCTTGTTGGACCGTCGTGGTGCCGTCTCGGGGGCCTTTTGGGCCGTCTCGGGGCGGTCTTAGGGACCTCTGAGTCGTCTTGGAGCGTCGGGGATGTGAACAAGCGCGAATCCTGAAAACCTTCGAAAACCATTGGAAAAAAAAACAGATTTTTGCATCTTTGGCCTCTCCGCTCCTGGGAGGCCTCTTGGAGGCCCGTTGGGGCGTGTTGGAGGCCTCTTGGAGGCCCGTTGGGGCCTCTTGGAGGGCTCTTGGATCAGTTTGGAGGCCACTCGGGCCGTCTTGGAGGCATCTTGGGCGAAGTTGGCCCTGAATGTCCGGTCGGGTACCCCGTCTAAGCTCGCTCGTGGAGCCGTCTTGAGAGCCTATGGGGTCGTCTTGGAAGCCTCTTGAGCCGTCTTGGGGCCGTGTGGCGGCCCTGTTGGGCCGTCCTGGTGCCGTCTCGGGGGCCTTTTGGGCCGTCTCGGGGCGGTCTTAGGGACCTTTGGGGCCGTCTTGGAGCGTCGGGGATGTGAAAAAGCGCAAATCCTGAAAACCTTCGAAAACCATTGAACCATCAATGATTTTTGCCTCTTTGGCCTCTGCTGGGAGGCCTCTTGGAGGCCCGTTGGGGCGTGTTGGAGGCCTCTTGGAGGCCCGTTTGGGCCTCTTGGAGGGCTCTTGGATCGGTTTGGAGGCCACTCGGGCCGTCTTGGAGGCATATTGGGCGAGGTTGGAGGCCTCTGGATCCCTCCGGAGCCGGTTTGGAGGTCATTGTGGACGGTTTTGAGCTATCTTGAGGCCACTGCAAAATCCGCCAGCGCAGTTTCAAAGTGCGGCGCGTACCCAATGATTAATTTTTACCACCAACAAGCGGTCCACGCCAGGGGCGCTTCCCGTCATCCGCCGCCGCGCTTGTGCGGCACTGGCGTGCTGTGTGGTAGGGTTTGTGGAAGGTCCTTGAGCGCGCCGAGGCCCTTTAATTATCCCAGTGCGACCCTACCTAGGAGTTGGAGCCTCTAGGAAAGCAACATTAGTAGGAGCGGTAAACGCCGTCCCCCTCCTTCTCCTCATCGTCATAGTTATGCTATGCTATGCTATGATATGCTACGCTGCGCAATGCTTTGCTGGGCTAGGCTAGGCTAGGCTAGGCTATGCTATGCTATGCTATGCTATGCTGCGCTATGCTATGCTATGCTATGTTTTTGCTTAGCCTTCGCTTTTGCCTTCACTTTTGCCTTTGCTTTTGCTTTTGCTTGGCACCCAGGGAGCGCAACTGGGGGAACCGCGCGTTTGCTTTTACCTTTGCTGTTGCTTTTGCTTGGCTCCCAGGGGACCGGGGGAACCGCCCAGGGCGCATTACACTGCCCGGCCCTTTAAGCAAAGCGAGTAAGAACACTTCTAGGCAGAGCCTAGGTAGGGAACAATATTCCGGGGAAACGGGATTTCGGTTGGGCTTTTATCAAAATGCTGCTCTCGCTGATGCGCTGGCCTCATTTTCGGGCAACCGCTTGCTCCGAATCGTGCTCCCGCTGCAGCGCTGGCCTCACTTCCGCGCTTCCGCTCGTTCCGAATCGTGCTCCCGCTGCAGCGCTGGCGTCAATATATCTAGCGCAATGCCGCGGCATGGTTTTCGGTCCTTCCAAATCGGCCCCAACATCAAGAGAATGGCCCCCCCGAAGAAACCATCGGAAGTGATTACACATTCGGTGCAGGTTCGTTGATTTTCGGGGCCGCAAAAGCCATCCCCCACTTCGGAGCGTCGCCACGCCATGTTATGTCAAGCTACGCGTCCTCATTTCCGCGCTGCCGCGCTTTTTTTACTATGCTCTGCTATGCTATGCTATGTTGCGCTGTGCTATGCTGTGCTTGCTGCGCTATGCTATGCTATGCTATGCTGCGCCATGCTATGCTATGCTGGGCTATGCTAGGATATGCTGTGCTGCGCTATGCTATGCTACGCTATGCTATGATGTGCTCTGATATGCTACAGCTCAGCGAAGCTAAGATGAAGGTAAGCTAAGCTAAGATAAACCTGAGCTAAGATGAAGCTAAGCTAAGTTAAGATGAAATAAGTTAAGCTAATATGAGATAAGCGACGCTAACCTAAGGGGACGTAACTGGGGGAACCGCGGGGCGGATACTGGGGGAACCGCCCGGGGCGCTTTCCATTGCCTGGCCCCTTTTAGCCTAGAGAGTAAGAGCCCTTCTAGGCAGAGCCTAGGTAGGGAATTGTGCGCGCCTTGAGGCAGTTTCCCCTGAACCCAGGCTTTGGGCACGGATGCCGGATTGCAGCAGGCAGCTGGATTGTCAATGAACGTGTTCAGACACAGCCCCGCCGCAGGCGCCGATGTGCTGTTGTAGAGTCAGCGTGGGCCGGATCGGGGGAATGGCACGAGGGCGCTTTCCCCAACCAAAGCGAGCAAGCCCGCCGCAGGCACCGATTTGCATGCTCTGACAAGTTCAGCGCGGGGTGGATCGCTGGTGGGCCACCCGGAACGCATGCAAAAACAGCCCGCCGCAGGCGCCGAAGTTTTGGCTTGTTCAGTGAGCGTAGTTTGGGTCGAGGGTGGGTCGCGGGCTCTCCATCTCCACCTGGAAGGAATTCAAAAACAGCCCGCCGCAGGCGTCGAAAACTATGATTTGTACACTGAACGTGGTTTGGGCCGCAGGGCTTCCACCTCGAACGAATGCAACAGAAGCCCGCCGCAGGCGCCGAAGTCTTGGCTTGTTCAATGAACGTAGTTTGGGTCGCGGGTGGGTCGCGGGCTCTCCACCTCCAACTGGAAGGAGTTCAAAAACAGCCCGCCGCAAGCGCCGAAAACTAGGATTTGTATACTGAGCGCGGTTTTGGTCGCGGGTGGGTCGCAGGTTCTCCACTTGGAACGAATGCAACAGAAGCCCGGCGCAGGCGCCGAAAATTTTGGGTGGGTCGCGGGTGGGTCGCGGGCGCGGTTTGGGTCGCGGGTGGGTCGCAGGTTCTCCACCTGGAACGAATGCAAAAAAAACCGTCGCAGGCGCCGAAAATTCTGGGGTGGGTCGCGGGGTGGGTCGCGGGGTCGCGGGTGGGTCGGGGGGTCGCGGGTGGGTCGCGGGTGGGTCGCGGGTGGGTCGCGGGTCGCGGGTGGGTCGCGGGGGGTCGCGGGGGGTCGCGGGGGGGGTGGGTCGCGGGGTCGCGGTCGCGGCGGGGTGGGTCGCGGGTGGGTCGCGGGGCCGGTCGCGGGTGGGACGACGACAACAACAAACAGAAAACAACAAACAACAAACAAACAAACAAACAAACAAACAAACAAACAAACAAACAAACAACAAACAACAACAACAACAACAACAACAACAATAATTATTTTGATATTGTTCGCCCTTATATGTTCGAGTGTCCAATAATGCGTATTTCCCTAGCCTTCGATACCCGCCCTCTTCGTCTTCGATCGAGCCCCCTTTGGGGGGTACACCTTTCTTCCCTGCAAGCCGGGCCCCGGCAAGCGGCGGGGCGGCCGCGGACCGTCGGCCTGGCCAGCGGCAGCGCTGATCGGCGGGGCGGCCGCGGACCGTCGACCCGACCCCAAAAGGGACAGACACGGGACCGACCACGACGACGACGACGACGACGACGACGACGACGACGACGTCGAAGACGACGGCGACGACGACGACGGCGACGACGACCGAAAGCGAGAGCGAGAGAAAACGACAGCAGGGCCACGAAGGGCACGAAGGAGGCCACGAAGGGCGACAGCGGGGACACGAAGGGAATGCGTATGGGGCCACGAAGAGCGCGAACGAGCGGGCGCCACGAAGTGCAGATAATGCGGGGCCACAGAAGGCAACGATGGGGCCACTGAGGGTAGCAACTGGGCCACGTAGGACAGTGAGGGGGACACAAATGGCGACAGCGGGGCCACGAAGGGCACGCACATGGGGCCACAACGGGCGCGACTCCTGGGTGCCTGGGTGTCAGAAGCGCGGCGCTTGGGCAAATTGCAGGAAATTCCAACGCAAAGCAATTCTTCAGTAAGTTGCAAGCAAGTTTCCAGCGAGAGCGCGACTCCAGAGCGCCGGGAGAGCGATTCCTGAATGAATTGCAAGGAAGCCCCAAGCGAGAGCACGATTCCTGAATAAGATGCGAGGAAGTGTCGGGCGGGAGCGGGGGTCCTGGCTAAATTGTAAGGAAATCTCAGGCGGGAGCCGTTGTTGTTGTAACCCGGGGGCCAGGGGCCCAGTTTGAGCAGGAAGACCTTCCCTGTCAAAAAACAGGGTACGAGCGTCAAGGGGCACATTTTGATTGAGAAAAAAACCGTATGCACCGGTGGGGGGGGATCAACACAAATTAGTCTTTCGAAATGAGAATTCAACCACAACAACAAAAACAACAACAACAACAACAACAACAACAACAACAGCAGCAGCAGCAGCAACAACAACAACGGCAGCAGCAGCAGCAACAATAACAAGAATCCGCATCGCGGAATTCTCTACCTTCAGCCACCCACCCAGGGACAGTGAATGACCGTTCGGTTCAGCCCCCTCACTCTGATATGGGCCATGATGTCGTTTCAACGGGGTTCGGGGCCCCTCGCTGTCTCGGCGCCGACGTCCACGGACGGTGGGGGAATCAATCTCTAGTCCCAGCTCTGGCGCGGGAGCGTCGCCGCCTTTTCCCACCGCGAACTCGACGAGGAACAGACTTGGGATCAGTGCATATATGGTGGGGCGTTTGGTGGCTACTCATCAAATATCCGTGGCCCAGGCCGTTCTTCGCGAGTGGGGTGGCCTACCCGCGACGTCCGTGGAACCCGCCCCAGGCTTCGCAGACCTGGAGGTCCTGCGAGCCTCTCCTCTCCGCCCTCCCCCCCTTCCATTTCATCTTTCCGTGGCCATGTTGGCTCATGTTCGAAGCGTTGCCCCGGCGATTCGAATTCGGGCGTTGCCGAGGGTTTGACCCGAGCGTCCCGACCTGAGTTTTGGCCACGCAATCTTCTCCAGTCGCGCGCCAAAGCGCGCGCCTTTCTCGTCTTCCCACCATGGGCTCCGTGCCAGACACGACGGACACTCCACCGCGTGCTGTTGTCGTTCTCGGCTCGGCGATCGAGAGCCAAGGGGGCGTCAACGTGGACCAGGGCGAGCTTCCTCGCGCCAAGCAGGCTGGGTTTGGCGGACCCAGAGCTGCGAGGAAAAGTGGATCTTCCGATCCTTCGGGTTTCCAGAAGCAGTTCGCCATGTTGGACAACACCCAGGCTGGCCAGGCGAACCTCGCGACGAAAGGCGACGCGGAGGGCACGCGCGCCGAGATCTACGGCAAGAACAGCCGCATCGACCAGCTCACTGAGCGGATGGACAACCTCGGGCCCAGTCGCGCGATTCTCTCTTGGACGCACAGACCAAGGCGATCCCGGTCGTTTTGGACAGCAAGATCGCCCCGATTCAAAGCTCGATGCCACGGCCCAAGGCTTCGCGTTCGTCTGGATCGGCTTCCTCGCGCTCGTCGAGCACCCAGGCATCAGCATCGGTTTCGTCGGGCCCTCGCAAAGTGTGTGTCGGCGGTTTTCCTCGCGCCCCCTTTGGACGCGTCCTCGAGGCGCGCGGGCGTTCAGCGCTCGCAAATCTCACTGCTGCCGCGCGTGGGCGCGCGGTCGTGAAGGGGCACAAATTGCGCAAGAGCTACAGCATCGCCATCGCCGACGCGACCCATGCCAACGACTTCATCGAGCGGGCGCGGAACGACCCGCGCAGCAACCAGGCCATGCCCTTGCGCGTTGGGAAGGGCGCCGCCGCCGACATGAGAAGGTGGAACCATGTGTTCGGTTACTTGTGGAAGCGCGTCCGCACTCACCTGAGCGGCGCCAACCAGCGGGCGCCCAACGTGCACCTTGGTTCGCAGGGCGTCAAGGGCACTCTCTACCTCATCCAGGACGACGATGCCCGCCTGCTCTTCTACATGGAGGCTGGCGACCACGACCAGTTCACCATCGCGCCGAACTCTGCTGATCTAGAGCGCTTCGGTATGACCCCCGACGTGATCAGCCAATGGATCCAGGCTGCCCAGTAGGCGTGCCCCTTGCCAATCCGAGCTCGCGTGGATGACGGGCGCTCCAGTGCCACTCAGTACCTTTCACCCTGGCGAGGCTCTTGCTAGTGACCACGATGAAGCGCATCCTCTCAGACCACTGGCAGGAGCCAGCGGCCCCCGCAGGCGGCGTCGCCAGGTTTCAGCATTGCCAATTCGGGGCAGCTCGACCTCGAGCACCTCGTCTTCGTCTAGCGATCCCTCTTCTTCCTTTGAACCTGCCAGCGACTCCGAGCAATTCTCTCGGGGGTCACGTCCATTTCTACTAACTGCCAAGGCGAGCATTGTCTTGGAAGTGTTGTTCTCTCTTTGGGCTTCTAGGTTCTGGCACCCCGAAAAGCCACCGGGAATGTAGCGGACTGTTGGGTCTCCGGAAATCGCGAGATCATTTGCACTCATGAGGCCGAGGGGGCCCTGGAGGACCTTGAGATATTCAGGGGAAAGATCTACGACTCGTGCGCGGCCGGCACCTTCTGCCCCTGCCACGCCCAAGGGCGAACGACCGCCAGCGCATGCAGACCATGAGTGCCCACGACGACCCTACCCAGCTCATTCGCATCAGGTGGTAAGTATTTCTGAAGGCTAGACGATCCATGGCCCCAAGGGGCCAATCCTCTTTGCAACCCTGGCAGGTGATTTGAATGTTGCGGCTGGCGGGGAAAGACTCTATCACGCTGATGGACAGGTAGTACTTCCGTCGCTCAGGCCGGCGAGATGTTTCGAGCATGATTTCGTGGACCTCGTCGCGATCGATCAGGGCACTTTCGCGCGCAGGGCTACGCAGAGGGACGACAGCGGGATCTCGCATCGGGCCAGGATCGACCGCGCCCACCACGGGATGCCGTCGGCCGCGTTGCTAGACCTGGCCCCCTCGAGCGCGGCGCTAGCGTCGGCTACCGCTCTGCAGGGACTTCCCGAAAACGCGCCTGCAGCGTTCTCGCCAGCACCTCGCGGACAGGCTGCTGGCTACATCATGCCAAGATGGGTCGCGCGCCATCCCGAGTTTCAAGGGCGCGCCCGCCTTTGGACGGAGCTGGGGGCATGAGCGAAGACCCCAGAAATTGATCGCATCGAACAGCTCGATGTCAGCCCGACCGTGAATTAGCCAAGCAGGCCAAGTTTCACATGCACAAATCGGCAGGGGGACGATCGAAACGCCACACCCTTCTATCCTCGGTCTTCGACCCGACAGGCAAGCAGTTGAGCGATCCAGCAGAGGCGGCGCTGGAACTGGCGCGCCATTGTGGAGATACGCATGCCGCTGAGCAGCGCTGCGAAATTGCCCCGCGACGAGCTCGCGGACCTCATCGAGCATGTTCCTGGCCGCGTCGAGGACGTCGTGGAAGTTCCTGAGTTTCGCTCGGTGGCCCGTCGCAAACATGACTCGGCCCCTGGGCCCGGCGGCCCCCCGCGCTTGGCATGGCTTCCCGGCGGCGGGGCGCCGCGCCACGTATTATCCGAACTCGATCGGCATATCCTGACCCACGGGCATGTCGGAGAGCGTTTCAGCTGGGCGCGCACGGCTCTCAGTCCGAACTCGGACCACCAGGAAGCCACTCGTGCCGCAATATGGCTAGCAGCGCCTTCGAGCTGAAAGCTCTTGATAATTCCACGACCTCGCTCAGCGTGGATCGAAGCGGGCGGCGTCATCTGCCTTGACATCAGAGCTGCGTTCCCAATCTTGATGCACGGGGGTTGTTCTGGATTGGCGTTTTTTCCACAAGTTCTGGTGCCAGATATGCTTCCGCAGGCCTCAAGAATCAGGACGTTGGATTCTTCGTGGCATGGGGTAGGGGTGTCCGATATCGGGGTCGACGTGGGCCATCGCATTCGACCCTGTTCTCCGCTCCCTCTGCTCTCGCACCCCGGCTGGCGCGGCCCCGCGCGCAGCTTTTGCCGACGACGTCGGCGCCGTGACAAAAGACGCATTTAAGACGTTCCAGAGGGCTCTTTGCGTGTGAGGCACGGTCGCCAGCGCTTGTGGTCTGGTTATCTCCTGGGAGAAAAACCGTGCTCGTCTTGCCTGGCCTGATCTCGGGTGAGGAGATTCAGAGTGCTCTGCGTGCTTGCGTCGGCTCCTCGCAGAGCTGGACGATCCCCCAGGCCTGGAAGCATTTCGGGCTGCACCTGGGGCGGGAAGGGAACTCGAGATGCTGGGGGGGGGCCCTTCGGCCAAATGCCCACGCAGAACCAGGCGCGTCAGGGGTCTGGGAATCGGGATGCTGAATTATCCCAGTGCGACCCTACCTAGGAGTTGGAACCCCTAGGAAAGCAGCATTAGTAGTAACAGTAACGCTAAGCTAAAGCTAAGCTAAAGCTAAGCCACAGCTAAGCTAAAGCTAAGCTAAAGCTAAGCTAAACCTGAGCAGCAGCTAAGCTAAAACTAAGCTACAGCTAAGCTAAAGCTAAGCTACAGCTAAGCTAAAGCTAAGCTAAAGCTAAGCTAAAGCTAAGATAAAGCTAAGCTACAGCTAAGCTCAAGCTAAGTTAAAGCTCAGCTAAAGCAAAGCTAAACGCTAAGCGAAAAGCTAAGCGAAACGCTAATCTAAAGCTAAATTACAGCTAAGCTAAAGCTAAGCTAAAGCTAAAGCTAAAGCTCCCAGGGGACGGGGGAACCGCTCCCAGGGGACCGGGGGAACCGCCCGGGGCGTGTAGCATTGCCCGGCCCCTTTAAGCTAAGAGAGTAAGAACCCTTCTAGGCAGAGCCTAGGTAGGGAAAAAGCTCTCGCTGTATAACATGCTCTGCTTCAGCGTGCTCAGCCATGCGATGCAGTTCTTTAGCCGATCCTCTCCTGCGCCGCGGGCGGGGCACAATGGAATCCAGATGCTGTCCCAGGGGCCCCGCGGCGCTTCAACTTCCCAGGCCACGAAAAACTGGAGAGTCCATCCAGTGGCCCATCCAGCGCCACGATCTCGACACGGTCTCGAGGGCTG
Source organism: Prorocentrum cordatum (assembly GCA_963575745.1). Classification (NCBI taxonomy): domain Eukaryota; class Dinophyceae; order Prorocentrales; family Prorocentraceae; genus Prorocentrum; species Prorocentrum cordatum. The sequence goes on along the minus strand of CAUYUJ010011057.1, from coordinate 244,829 downwards.
CGATGCACGGGAACGCGCGCCGCTCCGACGCTCTGCTTCCGTCCATCCAAGAATTCCACCAGTTTGAGGGAATGTATCATCTTCTGGAAAAGTGGCCCGATTTGGCTACGGTAGGTTTGCGTCGTGTCGACCAGCGGCGACCCCAGCGCGGGCGTTCAAGGTTGAACGCCGGCGGCGGCCCAGAATCGATCGATGTTGAACGATCGGACGTTGCGGCAGCGGCCGATCGTTCAAGGTTGAACGATCCCTGCGGTGTCAGAAACCAACGCTGGGGTCGGCACGACACGAACCTGCCGTACAGAGTTCGCTGTATCAGGTCCGGCCGAACTACCGCTCCATATGTGGGAGCCAAAAAATACCCCGAGCATGTTCACGAAATTGCTCCAGAAAAATACAGCAATTCTCGAATCAGTCTGATCTTGGCGCGATAGAACTGACGAGTAGCCGTCTTCGTCATGCCGGCCCCGAGGTGAGCCAATCAGGTGTAGAAAATATGGTGGTTGTTCTGTCCATAATTATCTCTGAGGCCCCTTTCGCCGAGGTGTTTTTAGTGCGTTGAAAACGGTCTGCAATGCCTGGTGTACCTCTAGTATATTCAGATGCTCAACTCAGAAGTGTCTGGCGTGTCGCTGCACGGGAGGCGACTCTACGCACCGCTACCTAGCCTGCCCGCCCTTCGGCCGCCTGTTCCCCTATCTCCCCCATTTCCCGCTCACTTTCTGCAGTGCGAAGTCTCAGGAGAAGTTGTGCATGGCTAGTGTTCTTCCTTGCTTTATCGAATGTATGCTCAGTATTGGCATGTCTGTCAACTATGTGTTGTCTATCCATCACACGTGTAGACAGAAATCTAGGAGTCCGAGCCTAACGATCGACAGACTCGGTCGAGCCAGGCTCGTTGCCACGTGTCGCGGGTATTCTCGCATCGCCTCGATCGCGGTTGCTGGAATGACTGCCAGCGCCGCTCAACCGCCTGCGCCGCCCGTCGAGGCGGGCCTCGAAGACCCACGGGGCGGGGATCGCCGTTTGAGGCATAGGAATGAGGTCCGGTCGGCCCGTTTCCTATGCTCCCTCATTGGAGAAGAGTTCCTCCTCCTCCTCCTCCTCCTCTTCCTCCCCTCCTCCTCCTCCTGCTCCGCTTAAAACAGCGCGGTTTCACTTGTGATGCTGCGCGCATATAATGTTCCACCCCGCGCTCAGCCTGCTGTTTCGGGCCCGACGTTCGCTTCCGCAGGCTCATGCATTAGGCGAGAAAGATGTTCCAAGGTGGGAAGCGAAAGGAACAGAAAAACAACAAAACAAGCTAACATAACAATTACCCGATGATGGTCTACTACCGTCAATATCATTGTCGTTTTCGTCCAAGTCGTTCATGCCACCAATCGCATTGGGCAGCACAGACCTCTGGAACGCCAGCCAGTCGCACGGATTCGGGATGGGCTCGAAAAGCCTTTCGCCCATCTCTTCTGCACCGTGGAGAAATCCGCACGTTTTGAAGAGAAATGCCACATAGTTTTTGAGGAGCGCGGGAAGCCGGGTAGGGAGGTACTTTACTTGGTGAGAGGGGTTATTTATGCGCGTGCTGGTGTTTGCCATGTCTTTCGCACGTGGACAGTGACATGGGCTCCGATTGGATCATGCAAGTGGGACAAACAATAGGATTCACAACCGTTCTTGCGAGAGCAGAAGATGTTCGTTGTTGTATTGGTTGACAACACCATCTTGATTCAATCGGAAATCGGTGTCCTCTTGTCGGATGGAAGATGACGGTTTCAACAAGTGATCGCAAGTTTGAATAATTGCACACGGGCTTCAATAATTGTAAACATTGGCTTCAATGATTAGAAATAGCGTGTTCTACCGCTGCTGGCGGAAAACTGGGGGGGGGGGTCACTACCAGTTCGAACCCCTCCCCCCCCCTCTGGAAAACCGGGGGGGGTGACTACGGGTTCGAACCCACCCCCCCACCCCAGTTCATCATGAAAAGGGGGGGGTCACTACCGGTTCGAACCCCCCCCCCCTCGAAAACCGGGGGGGGTCATTACCGGTTCGAACCCCCCCCCCCCCTCCCCCCCCCTCCTCGAGAACCAAGGGGGGGGGTGCGGACAGTGGTGGGGACGGTGGTGGTGGGGACAGTGGTGAGGGGACAGCGGGACAGTGGTGCGGACAGTGGGACAGTGGTGGGGACTGTAGTGGTGGGGACAGTGGTGAGGACAATGGTGGGAACAGTGGGGACAGTGGACAGTGGTGGGGACGGTGGTGGTGGGGACAGTGGTGTGGGGACAGGGGAGGTGGAAACAGTGGGACAGTGGAGGGTACAGTGGTGGTGGGGACAGTGGTGAAGGCGGTGGCGAGGACGGCGGTGGGACAATGGGACAGAGGTACAGTGGGGACAGTGGTGGGGACAGTGGGGACAGTGGTGGGAACAGTGGGACAGCTCAGTGGGACAGCGGAGGAGTCAGTGGGACAGTGGGGACAGTGGGGATAGTCGGGCAGTGGTTGGGGCCGTGGAGAAAGTGGGGAGAGTGGAACCGTGGTGGGAACAGTGGTGGGGACAGTGGGGACAGTGCGACAGTGGTGGGAGCACTGGTGGGGACAGTAGGGACGGTGGTGGAACCAGTGGGGACAGTGGTGGTGAGGACAGTGGTGCTGGGAACAACAGTGGGGGATGTGGCGCGGACGGTGGTAGGGACCGGGAGTCGTTTGCTGGCGGTGAGTGGGGGGGTGGGGAGGGGTTCGAACCGGTAGTGACCCCCCCTCCGGTTTTCGAGGGGGGGGGGTTCGAACCGGTAGTGACCCCCCCGTTTTCGAGGGGGAGGGGGGAGGGGGGTTGGGGGAGGGGGGGGGTTGCCGAGGGAGGGAGGGAGGGGAGGGGGGTCCAGCAGGGGGGGGGGAATTTTCGGAGGGGGGGGAACCCCGGGCTCCGGAGGAAAAGGATGGCAATTTTCCATACTAAAGCGGCGGTGGATCACGCTCTCTCAATGATTACAAACACCCGTTTCAATAACTATTCATTTTCGGTTCAATAGCCACGAACATTGGTTTCAGTAACTGTTCACATTTTTTGCACATGAGAGGGTTTTTGTTTTTCCTCGGCTTGGGCCGACGGCAGCGGCTCGCAGGCCAGAGGGGGCTACAACAGTTTCAATCAACTACCAACATCGCAGGCTTGCTCGCAGTGCACGCGTTCTTTCTTTTGCATCGTTTTGGGTCGTGATGGATGAAATTGTAGAGGGTACGAGGACAATTTTCATTCATGGCTGCGGAATGTATTACTTCCTGCTAAACGAATTCAGCCCAGCCCATGGATCGACGGCGCCGGAAATTCGCAAAATTTAAGAAACAAAAATCCCCCAATCGGAGCTTGCCTCTGTAGGGGTCCTAGGGGATTCACATGGTTAGGTAAGTTTTGCCACCGATTTCCGCGGCCCGCACATGCCTGGGGGCCCAGATGCCCAAATGCCCGGGTGCCCGGGTGCTTCATAGCTCTATAGCGCTATAGCTCTATTATCTTAATCGCCCTAAAGCCCGATAGCCTTATAACCTTATAGCCCCACAATAGTATAGTCCCATAACCTTCTAGCCCTCTAGCCGTGTGGCCCTATAGCTCTAGTCTTATAGCCCCATATTGTTTTTATGCCTATAGCCCTATGGTCCTCTAGCCCTAAAGCCCTATAGACTCATAGCCCTGTTGCCCTATAGCCCAATAGCCCCAGAATTCCATAGCCCTATAACCCTACGACCCTATAGCCCCATGGCCATATAGCCCTGTACACCTAAAGCCCTATGGCCCTATAGCCCCATAGCCCTACAGCATATAGCCCCAATCACCTTATAGCCCTATAAGTCCATATCCCTATAGCTGAAAAAAGGGCTCTGGTTTCGGTTTCCTTTGTTATCTTGTTATCGAATTGCAGGGTAGTCCATTTGATTCCCGCGTTTGCCTGCATGTTCGGTGTCCGACCACGGCGGACAAACAAACACATTGTCACTCATGTTCACGAAATTGACGATCTGCACACATCGGATTATTTCGGAAAGCCATGTTACAATTCGGAGGGCGTGAACCGTTATTGATTCGTTCTCTCTTCAATGGTGCAAGTTTTTTCCCAAAATGATTTGTTCCAACAACGTCATTGCATCATCTGCCGAGGTGAATAATTGCATCCGCATAGTATTTTGGCCTGGCAAATACATAAGAGAAAAACAAAACATTATTACGGTGAAGGGATTCAAAGAAGGAAAGCAAGCACGATCACGAATCCATATAGAAAATAATCCCACCAGCTTTCTGGGCGTCGGTGGTTTAGGGAGGTTCCTATTCCACCCCTCCTTCTTCCCCTTCGGGGAGGGGTTTACCCTTCCCCCCACCCCCCTCCCCATGGACCTGGACCAGGGGTTTCGCGAGGTGTCGGAGTGTCCAAAACGGCCTCAGTGAGGAAGCCAAAAATCATTGGTTTGGGTTTTGGCTCCATGTTGGCCTCCTGAGGGGGGGGACTCGAATTAGTGCCCACCCCTCTTGCGACCGATCTTACCCAAGATGGCCCAACGATGGCCCCCAAGGCTCCGAAGGGGGCCCCAAGATGGCCCCAAGTGGTGGCCAGGAAGCCCAGAGGCCCTCAGGATGCCCCCAAGATGCGCCCAAGAGACCCCCAAGATGCCCCAGCAGACCCCCCAGAGGCACCCAAGATGCTCCAAGAGGCCTCGGCGTGAATGCCAAATCATTGAGCTTACTAAGGTTTTAGCCACATGTTGGCTTTTTTTGGGGTGCACTGAATTGCTCGCTTCTTGTTTGATCGACGTCCCCCAAAGTGGCCCCAAGAACGCTCCCAAGGCTCCCAAGAGCGCTTCAAGAGGGCCTCAAGAGGCGCCCAGGAGGCCCAAGCAGGCGCCCAAGAGGCTTCCAAGATCCCCCCAAGAGACACCAGAGAGGCCCCAAGAAGCTCTCCGAGACACCCAAGACGCTCCAAGAGGCCTCCATTGGGGGACTTTTCTTCTGTGTGCTGCCCACTTCCATGATCGAAGCAATTCATTTGGAGGTCGTTTCTGGATTAGCTGATGGAGTTACGCGAAGCGTCTAGCATTTCCGCAAGTATGATGTAAGTATGTCGTTGTTTGCTGCGTCCCATATGAAAACAGGCCAGAACACCGCCAATCACATACATTTCTTAATACGTATTGCGTCTTGGCATAGGAGTTGAACCCCTATATTTTCCACGTGTTCCCTTCCCTGGGCGTGGCTACTGCCATGGGCCCAGTTCGCGCGCGCGTCAAAGTTATATTTCTCCTTAAGCAAGGCCATCGTGAACCAAGGCGGAATGGAATCGTCTTTCAAGTTCAACCCTTGAGCTATTGTGGTAAACATACAGCATGCTGGACTAATGGTATCGATGACCCTTTCGATCGCGGAATCATAACGCAATGCAAGATACCACCAATGATTGGCACGTGATCTCAAACATGATCTACATATAAATTCCGATGCATGCCAAGCGATCGATGTTAAATTCTTATATGTACCGATATCGTGCAGAATCCCACCAGCCCTTTGGGCGTCGGTGGTTTAGGGAGTTTCCTCTTCCGCCCCTCCTTCCTTCCCGTCGGGGAGGGGTTTACCCCTCCCCCTACCCCCCTCCCCATGGACCTTGACACAGGGTTTCGCGAGGTGTCGGAGCAACCAACACGGCTTAGGCGAGGAAGCCAAAATCATTGGTTTTATTTGGGTGTTGGTTCCATTTTGGCCTCCTGGGGGGGAGGACTCTAATTAGTGCCCCACCCCACCCCCTCCTGTGATCAATATTACCCAAAATGGCCAGAAGATGGCCCCCAAGGCTCCCAAGGGTGCCCCAAGAGGGCCCCAAGAGGCCCCCTAAAATGCCCCCAAGAGGCGCCCAAGAGACCCCCAAGAGGCCCCTGAGATACCCCCCAGAGGCACCTAAGATGCTCCAAGAGGCCTTGGCGAGAATGCCAAATCATTGATTGCACTAAGGTTTTAGCCACATGTTGGCCTCTGGGGGGGCTGATTAAGATGATTCCAAGAGCGCCTGGGAGAGCCCAAGATGACCTCCAAGATGGCTCAAGATATCTCAAGATGCCTCATAATGGTTCCCACGATTCTCCAAGATGCCCCAAGACCGCTCCAAGAAGATTCCCAGTGGCCAAAGAGGCCCCCCAGGAGGCCCCGAAGATGCCAAAACTTGAGGAAATTATATTTGGCTTTCTCGCCTTGTGGCTTCCGATGGCCATCCGAAGCCTGAAGATGGCTCCAAAATGGCTCAAGGAGGCTCCAAGCAAAGCTCCAGAGAGCCCCAAGAGGGCCCCAAGAGCGCCTAAGAGCGCTCCAAGAGCGACCCAAAGGCACCCCAACAGGCGATTGTTTGGGCTTCCGAGGGGAAGCGCTAAGTAATGCTCGCGATGTCCCCCAAGATGGCCCTAAGAGCGCTCCCAAGGCTCCCAAGAGTGCTTCAAGAGGGCCCCAAGAGGCGCCCAGGAGGCCCCAACAGGCGCCCAAGAGGTCTCCAAGATGTTCCCAAGAGAACCCCAGGAGGCCCCAAGAAACTCCCTGAGACACGCAAGACGCTCCCAGAGGCCTCCACTGGGGGGCCCTTCCTGTGTGCTGCTCACTTTCCTGATCGAGGCAATTCTTCTGGGCATCGTTTCTGGATGGACTGGTGGGGTTCTGCGAAGCGTCTAGAATTTTTGTTTGGGAGACCCGCGCGCACGTTTCAAAGATTTGCTTGTTTTGTTGTTTTATGTGTTTCTTCATTTGGAATTTATTTTTTTAGACGGCCTGTGCGCTGATTTCTTTCATCAAGAGGCGACGAAGACGGAACATTAAACAAACATTTAAATTTTTCCGAAGGTTGGACACCCGAATCGCGAAGGTTTTCCCCCAATGCCCATGCATATCCGAGCAGCTCATGACAAAAATACGGCCATCCTTTCGTGGTCCCGGTCATTATTATTCCAACGATTGACCCCCCAAACAAGCCATTTGGACCAGGCCATCGAAAATCCGCGCGAGGCGTTGAATTACCAACCATGGGTCCTCTTGCCGCATGCAGGAGGATGCACGTCTGGCACTGGCGGCCTTCCCCCACTCGCTAAATTGTCCCACATAGGTCGGATGGTGCATCCCATGGTTGCGTAATTTCGCTTGGCTAGATCGGTAGCAATTAGACAATTTGGTCGTTGTTTTATTGAAAGATATGCGTTGTGTGGATTGCACAACTCCCAAATGGTATATGATATCTTTGACCATTGTTGGAAACTTTTCTGCTCAGCTTTGGGGAATCTGCACAGATATAGAGCAGGAGCCATGCTGCCTGAAGTGTAGGGAGCTCAAGTAGTGGTTTTAAGAGTTTTGCCTTTTCCTTTGCCTTCGGCGCGCCTAACACTCGTAACTCTTGCTTTGCTGCGGGTTTGTCGTATGCCCATACGTTTGCCGCTCGTTCGCCCAGTCATGGCGTTCTGCAAATTTCCCAATGGTTTCATTGGCAAATGTAGGTGTGTCGGAAAACCGGCACCAACGGGACTCGCAACTGAACAACGGGACTCGCAACTGGCAACAACGGGACCTGCAACTGGCAACAACGGGACTCGCAATTGGCAACAACGGGACTCGCAATTGGCAACAACGGGACTCGCAACTGGCAACCACGGGACTCGCAACTGGCACGGGATTCGTAACTGGCAGCAGCGGAATTCGCAATTGGCAGGCTCGCAATTGGCAGCAGGGAGACCTGCAATTGGCAGCAGCGGGGAGCGCAAACGAAGGAATTGTAGAGACGTGCGGCTTCTGCAGGAGACCCCGTTTAAGCGGGAAAAACCGTAAAAGAAAGACAATTTGGGTTACGCGGGGGAACCGGCCTACCAATTCAGCGGGAGATCCGGCTTATGCGGGGGAACCGGTTTAAGCGGGATAGCCGGCTTAAGCAGGAGAGCCGGGAGAGCTGGCTTCAAAAAGAAAACCAGGTTTAATGCGAGAGTTTGCTTTAACAAGAAATTAGGTTCAAACGGGACGGAAGGCTTAACCGTTTTCAAGTCTAGAACTTGTTTTTGTGGGAAAGCCGATTTGGTGAGTCGGCCTTAGCGGGACATACAGAATGGTGAGATATGCCGGGAATTCGTTTATGGATTAGCGGTGAAATCCGGTTTCGTTTTATTTGTATTGCATTGATTTTGTATTCGCCCGGACTGTAATAATATGTATTTTTTCGATTGCGTAATCGTAAATGGTCCCCGTTCACCGGATTGAAAACATTGCCGTAAGAGAAGCCTATAATATTCCCGACATTCTTCCGTATTGTTTGAAGGACCGAACCCGCGATCATAATGATTATTCCGTTTGTCATATGCGGGCCTCCTGCAGCTAATAGAACGGCAGTACATTTCGACGACGACCTGCCGATGACAACGAAATTCCTCGACAATTTCATGGCAACGACCTGCTCGACGATAACGAAATTTCCTTGGCCGACCTCTTGCATGTGATTTTTCCTCTTCACCCTCTTCCTCATTCGGACTTCACAGAGCAAATATGTCCACCCCAAACGGCCGTGCTGAACCCCCCAACGGCCGCTAAATCAGAACGCGGCCGCGGTCGCGTTCCTTCCCGCCCGGCAGCTGTAAAAGGAAGCCTCTGTGCATTCGACAACCTCTTAGGCGATGACGAAATTTTCCCCGTGGCCTTCTTCGACCTCTTCCTCTTGGACCTCCTCTTTTGCTCTTCTTCTTCGTCCTTCTCTTCATGCTCCTCGCCCTCTCTCTTTTTCATTTTCTTGTTTCTCGATATTTTTCCTTTTCTCTTTCTTTCCCCAATCAGAGTTTGCCTCCGTAGGGCTCCAAGCGGATTTATATGACAGGGTAAGCCCCCGTCGTGGATTTCCGCCGGGCTCAGGAGCCCAAGTGTCAGGGGGCGCCCGGGCGTTCCGTAGCCGCATGGTCCTATACACTTCCTATAGCTCACTCATCCCTAGCCCTATATCCCTATATCGCTATGGCACAAAAGCCGTATACCATATAGTTCTATGGCCCAATAGTTAGATCCTCGATGTGGGGACCTCCCAGCAGTCACTTAATGTATCTGTTCGACTCAAGTTCGACTCAAGTTTGACTCCGGTTCGACTCCAGTTCGACTCAAGGCCTCCTCAGACCAGCGTCTTCATGATTTGGTTTCACTGTTGTGCCCTCCTCGTCCTTCCCTTTCCTCCTTCTTCTCCTCCTGCGCCTCCCCCTGAGATGAAGCATGACAGCCAAATTGCCGTTTCGGTTTCGGGCGGCGTCTTGGCGGCGATATCGTCGCGTTGCAGGTTGTTGCCGTCCCTACTTTTCCGGGTCCTTCTCCTGCGGCTTGTGCGTGGTGCCAGTTCGTTTGCTGGGGTTGTCGTTTTCCGTTGCGCTGTCAGGTAGGCCGTATTCTTGTTTTGTGGCCTCCATTGCTCAAAAAAAAAGGAAGAAGGAATGGTACAAGGACGAATGAAGAAGGGGGTGGAGGAGGAAAGGAGGAGGACGACGCATAACAGGAAGGTCTGGAATGTGGAAAGTGGTGGAAAGGAAGGGGGAACGCAGATGAACAAGGCGGGGTGGGGAGGAGGCGGAAGAGGAGGAGGAGGAGGAGGAGGAGGAGGAGGACGACGGTCGGGAGGGGCGGCATCATAATGGGTAGGACTACAGGCATGGGCAGGAGGGTTGCGAGGGCCGAGGGTCGGGCGCGGTTCGCTTGCTCTTTTGCCGCCTCTCTGGGGGATAGCGAGGGGAATGCGGACGGGGAGTGCAACGACAAGGCAGATAATAAATGCATCGGAGGAGGGCGGGGTGGGGGGGCGGAAGGGAGGAGGGAAAGGGGGGGGGGGAGGAAAAAGGGGGAGGGAAAGGAGGAACGGGAGAGGAGGGGGACGGCTGAGGAGGAGGAGGAGGGGAGGAGAGGAGGAGGAGTAGGAGGAGGGAGGAGGAGGAGGAGGAGAGAGGAGGGACGACGAGGGGGAGAAGGAGGAGGAGGAGGAGGAGGAGGAGGAGGAGGAGGATGAGAGGAGGAGGAGGAGAGAGGAGGAGGAGGAGGAGGAATAGGAAGAGGAGGAAGAGGAGGAAGAGGAGGAGGAGGAGGAGGAAAGGGAGAAGGAGGAGGAGGGGGAGGAGTAAACAAATGGGGAGGAGGAGGAGGAGAAGGAGGAGGAGGACGAGGAGGAGGAGGAGGAGGAGGAATACGAGGAGAGGGGAGGGGGGGAGGGAACAGGCAGTTTGCGGGCATGCGGTGGCGTAGGTGGTTCCGAAAGATGCGCCACCCGCCTCTGCCCCAACCTGCGAGAAACGGCCTCGCTATCGAGGAATCGAGACGTCGGCTTCCCCTGATCGGCGGATGGCGGTGGAAGTTCGATGGAGGACGCGCAGGCGGAAACCGGTGGAATTGCGGCGGAACCACATGGAAGTAAAGCGTGCCCCCCCCATGAAGCGTCGCCCTGCGAAGCGACTGGAATGTTCCTTCCCGGCGCGGCGATTTTCGCCATGTATTTGCCGGCGCCTCCAAGGCACAGGTCCGATCAATATCCTACGAGCTGTTATTGAGCGTGTCCTCCAGATTTCTGATTTGGGGGGCGCGTGTGGTTTGCAGGGCCAACTGCGCACGGACTTCTTCCAACAAGTAGACGCATGTTGGTCTCGATGCGTCTGGGGGCTATATATTCGGCTTCGCGAGAAGCTACGTACGAAATGACAAAGACCGTACACGCCAATCGCTGCAAACGCGGCGGCGGACTTGCCTGCGCCATCGTGGTTGTATTTCGTGTGCGCCAGCTCTGTCCAAGTATCCGGCCGTGCCAACAGTTTCTATGGAATGCCCATCGAAGGGCGAGCACTGGTGTCATGGCGATTAACGGATGAATGCCAAGCCGAGCGTTCTACGTTATGCCAGTTCGGTATTGTGAGCTACAGGTAAAGTTTCTCTCGCACGTCCACGACCACCACCACTCCCACTGCCACGTCCACCAAGCAATACCGTAAATAGTACCGCAAACATTCCAACCGTGCTACGGCACCGTGAATTCCACTTCTGTCGGCGCCATGCCCGCCACAATTAAACCCGCCTCTTGAAATGCCACTGTTAGTGCGGCGACAAATGAACCTGCACCATTCGTTACACCTTCGTCGCCAATGCCATCATCGTCACAGTCCGTACGTCCACTGAAAGTGCCAGTGGCTTTTGCCATCGCCGTTTCCACTACAGGCGCCGCTGCCAATGCCATTGCATTTACCACTACCACTACACAGTGGAACAACCGCTCACCACTACCACTACCCAGTGCAACAACAACTGCCACTACCACTACACAGTGCAATCCGCATGACCTTTTAATCACTTACCATTACCCTTACCACTACCGCTACACTACTACCCTAACCTCTCCCGCTCGCTCCTCCAACCTCCCCCCCTCGACGTTGGAGGAGTTGAATGATATGGAGGGGTTGGAAGGGCTGACGGATCGCCAGAGGCGCTTCGGACTGCGCCGAAAGAGAGAAGGTTCACCGGCTGGCCGTGGCGTGGGATTGTCGCTGCGTGGCGCGAGGCTGTGTGGCGCAAGGTTGCGTGGTGCAAGGATGGAGTGGCGCGAAGGCTGGCGCAGTCAAGCGAATGTAATTGCGCTTCAGGATATATGAGGATGAGGAGGCCTATCCCGCTTAGCCTTTCCCCCACTCCTTCTTCCAAACTCCGCATCGCCATTCGGTTCGACTATGCTGTTCGACGGCTCCTGGATAACCGCAACTGCATGCGCCTACCGCGGCCTCCACGTTCGCAAATGCGAACATTCACAATGCCAAATGGCCAAACGCCAACAAGCATGGCGCCCAGTTTTTGCCACTGCCATTCGCGTGACCACCGCCACCAGTACCAGCGCCAACATTTGCGCGAACCACATTGCAACGCGTCGCACCAGTTACCACGACATGCCCTAATTTCCGAGAGTGCTCACTCACCACCAGTGCCAGCGGTGACTGTGCATTTTCCTATAACTTTGCCTCGTCCAATCATGTTGGCCTTGGTCTCGTTCGTCCGTAGCCAAGGTGGCTCAGGGTGGCCTCACTTGCCTTGCGGGCCATTGCTCAAGGGCAGAAAAAAACGCGTATACCCTGGTATACGAGGCGCTGTGCTCTGAAACTCCTGTGGGCTGACAGGGTAAACCCTGCGTGATGTGCCGCGCCCTGGCGGCTCTAGGCTTTGGGGCCCCCAGGGGGTTTACAGGCCACGCGCTTGTAATCTAGGGTAGGGTCGTTTTTTTTCATCCCTCGAAGTGCTTTCGTAGCATATGAGCAAACTTTCGAGGGTTGCTCTCGCATTGCGCACAGGCCTACTCAAGTTCCAAACTGCCGCTGCTGACCTCAACGGCGCGGCCCGGTCCAAGTCCGCGGCCAAGGCGTTGATCGAAGCGTTGTCGGCCGAGTTCGAGGTGCCAGACGGGAGGTCGAAGAAGCGGGCTCGAGATTCCGAGGCCTGGGCAAGCATGAGGAAGAAAGCCAATCATTGGAAAACCCAAGCGAGGCGCCACAGAAGTGAACTGAAATGTCTTGTCAGGGCCAAGCACGCTTGGAGGATATCGAATCTTTGGAGGGTGAAAATAGCCACGTGTCCCCTGAGCGTGCCATGCCAGACGTTTGAGAAATTCTCCCGTGACTTCCCAATCGCAGAAGTCCAGAACGTGTCAGCAACCTCGATTGCGATAACAAGGGATGCGTTTGCCCAGGTGCTGAAAAAAATCAATCACGATGTCCTTGCTGCGCAGTCCAAGGACGCAAGTCGCACCCTGAACCGCGATGGGCAGGAGACGTCTAATTTCGTCGTGGTGCACGTGCACGATGAGGCAGCTATGAAAGTGAAATATTTTGATTTCGACGGGGCTTTTCGGCCTGAGCTACAGAACAGAACTGTCGGGCGATACTCCAAGGTGCAAAATCAGGCGGTCTGCGTTGATTTTGGACAGGCGCGGGTGCCAGTGCTCACCGAGCTGATGGGCATGTCCGTCAAGGACGCGCCCACGATTGCAGAATGTCTAATCCAGGTGTTCGAGAGCATTGCCCGTGCCATCAAGGATGGGTGCCCGCGCGCCACCGTCCGCATCGTCCACGTCGTCATTGGCGATGCCGTTGCCACGAACGAGGCGGCTTGCAAACGGCTGTTTGCTTTCCTCCATGCTGCGGAGCGCCAGCTGGGGATCAGATATTCTTTGGTCGTGGTCAAATGCGCAGCTCATCAGGCAAACTTGGTTGTGCAGTGCGCCATATGTGGCCGATGTTTACAGGACCCGCTGAACTCAGACGCACTTTGCGCTGCCGCTTCCAGGGCGTTTAAGTATGTGATTCCGGAGCGCACGGAAGAAATGTCCGCGACCCTCCGGGCGTCCATATTGAGCCGAATGCACATGGCAGGGGACGGGACGGATGCCGCGTCGCAGGAGATGCGCCGGCGTTCGCTTCAATTGCAAGAGCTCTACGGCCACGGCGTCATACCACCATCGTTGCTGACGATTTTGAATCGAAGCGTCCTGGCTATGGAACATTGCTCCTCTGAGGAGGCGGATAAGGAAAGCGTGTGTGGTGACCTTTTTCAGATATTGCTTCCCCTGGTGCTCAAGATTCAATCGAAGCCTATAACGACACGTTTTTTCTTATTTGCGCCTGCTGTGTGGGCCCTCCTTTTGATGGATATGTTGGGGCTTGGCAGAGACTTGTTTCCAGAGCAGAAGGGGCGCCTTCGGACCCAGGGCGCGAACCGCATCAAGGCAATGCGGGCTTTTTTCTGCCATCCACAGACCTCCTCGGACCTGCGGAAAGCGTCGCTGTGTTTACAATTGAGCCACCACGCTGTCAGCATGGCAAGCCAGAGCAAGCCGAAGGTGGACGACCCAAGACCACACTTCGTGAGGATTGCGCAAGGAGACATCCAAAAACACACGGGGGAACATCTGAGGCGATTGTTGCCCTTACTGTGCGTGGACGAGAAGCTCGTTGTTCCCGCATGTTTGACGGCTTTGCTTGTGACGCAAGCGCACATTGTCATGCGGTTTGATATGTATGGGCGCTTTCCAGGGAAGTTGTGGATGATGTCTCGGCGGCACAATCCCATGGGCTACTCCCGAAAGTGCGAGGAATTCTTGCAGGTGCCCGACGACGACTTAGACTTGGGCTACTCTCTGGCGTTGAAGCGGGAGGCCTGGCGCTGCAGGAGCCTCAGCGACGCAGCGATGTGGTTGATGGCAGATGAAGTGCAGGAGGAAATCGACAAAGTGCTCGGTTCCATGTTGGCCAATAGTCTTGACGCGGAACGAAAGATTCATCAGGACAGGGCGCCAGACCATGCGAAGGCGAGGTCGTTGGCGGTAGCATCGCGGAATCAGCTGCTCCACCAGTACCATGTCGAGAGGGAGCGTTTCCTGGCCTGCAGGATGCGGGCGGCCAAACAGGCGTCTTCGTTGAAGAGATGCAATATCTGGTCGCTGGCTCGGCAGAGATGGCCGCACTTAGTCCCTCGGCCAAGGGGCTGTCGTTACGGTGATGATCCGCTGCGGAATGGTGTTCTTTCTTCGACTCTTGTGCACGAGGGCGATAAGGATGCGTTGCGGTCACAAGTCGAGGCGCACACAGCCGACCTGGAAGCGGAAGTCGCAGCTCGACAGGGTGAGGCTGCCCGCTTGGCCCGGCTGGCCAACGCGGCGCACGTTCCTGTGACGCAGCGGGACTGGCTCGAGTGGCTAGACACGAACGACGTTTTTTTTAGGCACTGTCTTCGAGAAGCCCCCGTGGAGAGGCAGCAGTTTAGCCGCAGAGTGACGCCGAGGGAGGGCCTCACGGCCGTTGCCCGCCTGGGACCGAAGATTACGAAGGAACCGCCGCTGTGGGAGCGCAAAATCGCTCACCTACCATCTGGGTATGCGATGCTGCTATGGCAGCGCGGCGCCTCGGAACACAAGGTGTTGTGCTTCTTCTGCTGTCTAAACGGAGAGTGCCGGTACCTGCCATTGCTGAATTCCCGCCCAGGGTGCAATGAGTATTTCCTCCCTGCCCACACCGACTACGTCGCTGGCTTCCTCGGCGCCGCCTGCTTGGCGAAGACGCGCAACGTGCCCCACGACGATGTTGCCGTTCGGGTGTACACGTGCGGGATCGACGCGAAGGTCGCTCCGGATGGCATGGCCATCAAGTGCGTGGCGCCCCTGCTGGAGCACCGCGCCCCCGCGGTTGTCCCGCGCGCGCAGGCAGACGCCGGCGCGGCCGACGCGGGCGACGCAGCAGTGGGCGACGGCTCGGATTGCGAGAGCCTGCTGCTCAAGATGGAGGGAGGGGCAGAGGAGGAGGCCGAGGAACTCGTGCACGACTTAGACGAGCAGGGTGCGGACGACGACGGTGACGACAAAGAGGGCGCCGACGGCGGCTCTCCTTCAGACAGGGCGTTCCCTGGGACTTGGACGCTGTTCAACAACGGCTGCTTCGCGCTGTCAGAGAACCCGGTGAAGTACGGGGATATGAAGATGAGCGTTTTGAAGCGGTGGCACGGCGAGGACTTCATGGGGAAACGTATGCAGAGATCGAAAGCGGCCACGCTCAAACACCACGGCGATGACGCCCTTGCCAGGGACAGGACCGCGCTGGTCCTTCGCGCTTGGATGTTGTACAGGGTCCAGGTTGACAAGTTTGCCGAGTCCAGCCCTGCCAGAGCCACCTTCTTCTTCAACGAGCTTGAGAAACTGAAGGCCGACCTGCGGAGGATGGAGGTGCCTGGTGGCGGAACGGGGAACGAGGAGGCAGACGGCAAGATCCGGAAATGGGCCCCCTTGGCAATGACTTAGCAGCGAGGGCTGCGGTTTGGCCTGTAGGCGGGGCTCTCCGAACGTAGACGCGTGGGCGCCCGGAGGAAAACAAGGGCGTGGGGGAAGGGCCTGGGGGCCTCCTTCTGACGCAAGATCGACGCAGGATCGACGCAGAATCGACACAACATCGACGGATCGAGACAATTTCGACTCAAAGTCGACAAATCGACTCAACATCGACACAGCGTCGACTCAAAATCGACGCATCGACACAGGATCGACACAGGATCGACACAGGATCGACACAGAATCGACACAAGATCGACACAGGATCGACGCACAATCGACACAGGATCGACACAGGATCGACGCAACCACAGAATCGACGCAGGATCGACACAGGATCGACGCAACCACGGAGTGTCGACGCAAGATCGACACAGGATCGACACAGGATCGACGCAGGATCGACGCAGGATCGACGCAGGACCGACGCAGGATCGACGCAGACTCGGCGCAGGAACGACGCAGGATCGACGCACCAACGGGGTGTCGACGCAAAATCGACACAGGGTCGACACAGGATCGACTTAGGATCGTCACAGTATCGGGCGCTAGTCTCGAGTATCTAGATGCCCGAACTCGGTATGCTACCAGAACTGGGTTCCAACAAATATCTGTACTCTGCCATGTTTTAAGAGATTCTGATGGCCTTCATGAGGTAACTCGGGCTGCTGATAAGCTACAAAGCTGTATGGTGGAGCTGTCGACAGGAACTAAATCACCAGAAGCGCTAGTCTCAAGTATCTAGATGCCCGATCTCGGTCTGCCTCCTGAGTTGCAACGCGGGATCGACACAGGATCGACGCAGGATCGTCGCACCTGCAGGCGGGCCTACATCCGACGTCGTCATTTGTTCAAAACGTCGGCCCCTGGAGGTCTGGAGGCCTTCCCTGGGACCGAATTTTCGTACTGAGTCCTTTCTTTTTGACGGTCCCAGGGCCCTGTGAGGGCCCCCAAAGGCCGATAATGACGAACAGCCTCCCGTCATGATGTTTTCACGACGCCAGGATGTGTGGCGTGGTGGGTAACACGCTGCCGCGTTTTGCGTCTCAAGCCAGAGACTTTCGAAGCCTGAGATTATCGCTCGATCTTGCGCCACCGGCCGCCATGGTGAATGAGGGACCGCCGACCCCGGAGGCGGTCAATGCAGCGATGGAGGATGTGCCCACCACGGGCCCCCTGGCGAGCAGCTACCGGCGCACCTTGCGGGAGATGAAAAAGAAAGGCGCGGATGTGGACCCCGATGGCCCTGTGCATTTCAAGCTCTGCGGGGCCTTGAAGAAGCTGGGGCTCA
The DNA here is from genome assembly GCA_963575745.1 of Prorocentrum cordatum. Classification (NCBI taxonomy): domain Eukaryota; class Dinophyceae; order Prorocentrales; family Prorocentraceae; genus Prorocentrum; species Prorocentrum cordatum. The sequence goes on along the minus strand of CAUYUJ010011057.1, from coordinate 227,681 downwards.
CCAAAATTGACATGCGCACGTTCAGAGAGTGGGCCGACAGAGTGACGCAGTTCGTCAAAGAAGAACGGGAGGTGTGGCTGGTGCAGAAAGAGGCTTTCCCGGATGTGGGGAAGGACAAAAAAGTCAGCTTCTGGCTTCTCGGACCCAGCGAGGCCCAGGGGGTCGACCACGACAGGGTGTGGGTGTTGGATGCTCACGCCCCCACCGGGCCGTACATGCGCGGGGCCATCAGGCGCACGATCGGTTGGAAAGCTACAAAGGACAGGGGCTCGAAGAAACCGCGCCTCGAGGATGGCGACACCCATGCTTCGGGGCAGAGCTGCGGCGCCGAAGTCGCCGCAGGGTCCGGCCCAGCGGCGGCCCCGCAGGGCATGGCACCGGCCCCGGCGGCTCTGGCAGCGGCTTCGTCGGGCATGGCGCCGGGGGGGGCGGAGGCGGCGCCCGAGCGGAAGCGGAGGAAGACTCTGGCCGAGCACGTCAGCAGCGAGGACAACGACGACGTGTCCATCAAGACCCTCCGGTTGGACTGCCAGAAGGCTTGCGAGGCCGGCCGCTTCTACGTGCCAGGAGAGACGGACACGGCCCATTTCCGGGCGAAGATGTACGTTGGCTACTTGAAAAAACAGAAGGCCGAGCACATGAAGAGGGATTCGGAGAAATCGTTTGCTGATGAGCTGTCCGTTGAGTCAAGGTATTTCTTTCAATACCTCGCCGATTGGATCTTGAAGGGGAAGACGCACGAGGTGATCGGCCACTTCGCGCCGCTCTTCCGCGAGGCCAAGGAGCTGCACCCCGCCCTGGTCCCGAAGATTGCGCAGGCGATCTGCAGCATCGGCGAAGTGGACCTCCTGGGGCAGTTTTCGGGCTCAGAGAGCGAGCTCGAGAAGTACGGCCTTCCGCCGAAGCACATCTCTGCCCTTGCTGGGAGCCCGTTCCTGGCTGGCTTCCGGAAGGCCCGGTTCGAGGCGCAATTCGCCCTGGCGAAGACAGCCAGCTCGTGGCGCGGCGCGGCGCCGGGCCCGGCTGCGGAGCAGCCCGGCGGCGAGCAGCCAGGTTCTGCACGAGCGAAGTGGGCGCGGAAAGAATTGGTACAATTCCCAACAGCGGATTTGGTTCATTTTGAACAGGACTCGCTGTCCACGCCGCCGCGGCCTGCGTTCTTTCGAGAAAGAATGCCGCCTGCCCAACAGCGGCCGCTGTTGGTTTGGACAACATTTGTTGTTGGGCATTGTGCCCGTCCTTTCCGCGCCCAATTCGGGCGCCCGCGCAGGCGGCGAGCAGCCGGGCGGCGAGCAACCCGACGGCGAGCAGCCCGGCGGCGTGCAGCCCGGCGGCGAGCAGCCAGGCGGCGAGCAGCCAGGCGGCGAGCGGCCCGGCGGCGAGCAGCCAGGCGGCGAGCAGCCAGGCGGCGAGCAACCAGGCTCTAGGCCTCCTAGGTGGTCGGACTAGACGGGGGCGAAGGAGCGCGCCGCATCGCCGATGCATCGCCGATGCGGCTCGATGTGGAGCCCGACATGCTTCGCGTCGACGTCGCCGATTCATCGCTGACGTCGACGACGCATCGCTGGCGCATCGCCGACGCATCGCCGATGCATCGCCGATGCGTCGGCGATGTGTCGTCGATGCGCCGCCACCCTCCGACCCCACCTACTCCGACCCCATCTAGGAGGCCTCTACAGGCGGCGAGCAGCCAGGCGGCGAGAGCGACGGCTCGGCCGCTTTGCAGGCGGGCAACGCGGACAGCAGGGCCAGGCTGGAGCTGATCATCTCGCTGCTCGGCAACGCGCAGGCGGACGAGCAGCAGAAGAAGGAGCTGGAGTTCGCGAAGGCCATGATGACGAATTCGCCCGGGCCCAGGCTGGCGCATCTCATGAAAATGGCCCTGGACGAGTTCAGTTTGCTCGAGGCGTGGTTCCCCGGGGACCCGGACCAGGTGGTTGGGTTGCTGCTAAAAGGCGTTCGGTACAAGGATTGCGCAATCCAGAACGTGGTCAACGCCATCCAGCACGTGGTCAAGGGCGGCGCGCAGGAATCGTTGGTGAATCCCGTGGTTCGTGGTTTGGGGGCTCTGTACGTCCGCCTGAACGAGCTCCAAGCGAAGGAGCCCAAGGACATGGTGGAGCCAGAGATGGGGCCCCTGGACAACCACGAGGGCCGGGATCGATCCCAGGAGCAGCGCTCGAAGTTCATGGCAAGCATTTTCGCGGAGGTGGCCTCCCTCCGGCTCGGCGCTGTTGGCTTCACCAGCAAGGCGCGGGATTACACGGGCATCCCGTCGAAGATGTTGCAGGAGGTGCACGCCATGGCGAGCTCCGCGGTGCCGCTCGTCACGCCTGACATGCCGGCCCACGCGCTCATGTGGTGTCACCGCCGGGTGGTCGAGGAGCTGGGGGCCAAGAAGAAGTTGCAGCAGGAGCTGGCCAACGAGACGGCGGGCGAGCCCCAGACCCCCTCGAGTAATGAAAAAATCACGACGGGAGGTTTTTCACAATTTTTGGCCTTTGGGGGCCCTTACCGGCCCTCGGGACCGCCAAAAAACGACTCAGGACGAAATGCCGGTCCCAGGGAATGGGTCGAGACCTCGGGGGGTCGACGTCATGAAAAAATCATGACGTCGGGGGTCTGGGGCCGAAGCAGGGGGCGACCGAGGCGGCGAAGCCAGACGGGGCGCCGGCGACGGGCGGCCCGGGCGTTGATCGGCGGCGCGCTGGGGTGGGGTGGGGGAAGGGGGGAGCTTCTGAGAAGGCGCGGTGCTTCTTTGAAACCTTTCGAGTGCTTAGGGCTCCCCAGAAACACCCTGCCTTCTAAGAAGCCCCCCCCCCCCTTCCCCCCACCCCCCTCCGCGCGCCGCCGAGTTGAGGCGCATGCGCCCCGGTCGGGCGCGACCGGGGGCGGCGCGACAGCTGACAGGGCGGCGGCAGTCGCGCAGCCAGCGGTCGCCCCGAAGAAACACCAGACGGAGCCGGAGGTCATTGCTGTGGGCGACATCGTGATGATCACGAAGTCCCCGAAGGAGCCTCTGTTGTGGCTGAACAAGAAGGCGCGCGTGGTGGAGCTCATCCCGGGCCAGGGCCAGGCGAGCATCCTCATGCTGGAGGGGAAGAAGAAGGACGAGAAGACGACGAGGCTGATTGATAATCTGAAAAAGGTGGCCGCGGAGACCCCGGCAGCGGGAGGCGGCGGGGCCGGCGCTGCCGAGGCGGGCGCGTCCGAACCGTTTGCCGACGCAGCTTCCGAGGCGACGGCGGTGTTCGGCGCGGAGCCGCCTTTCGGAGTGGACGGGGAGTCCTGAGCGAGGATTCTGGGCGGCGCGCCGAGGAGTGCATTGGGGGGGGGGGCGGCGTCTCAGAAGGCAGGGTGCTATTTAAAAACCGGGAAGCCCTGCCTTGTAGGAAGCATTCTGCCTTTTCAGAAGCCCCCCCCCTCCCCCTACCTTGTCGGCGCGCCGCCGAAAATAGAGGATTGCGCATTGGCCCCTGGTGCGCGAGGTAGCGCTGGCGCCTATGGCGCGCCAGCAGTCCCGTGGCCTCGAGAGCGGGCGCCCCGTGGCAGTGTTCGCAGCGGATGTGCGGCGCAAAGGATCTCGGCTTGAGCTGTGCTTGGCGCGGTTGCCCCGCAGAAAAAACACCGAGGCCGGCGGGGTCCGGCGGGCGATGGCGGAATGAATTCAGGCGGCGGCCGGCGGAAGCAAGCTCGTGTTCCGATCAACCGGAAGCCAGCGGAAGTAATTGAAATCATATCCAGCGGCTGTCTTCACGACAGCCGTTTTTGGCAGCCGCGGGGCAGCTGCCCTCCCCGCCGAGAATTTTCTGGGGGTCGCTTCCGTTGGCGGGCGACTTGGCTGTCGGTGGGCATAGTTCGTCCCCCAGAGTTTCGTCCGCGTTCGCAATGCAGCTTTGACGTTGTACCATCCTGGGGGCGTGAGGGAAGGTGGGCACTCCTGGGGTCAACTGGTGCGACGAACCATCCTGGGGGCCATAATTTCGGGCATGCTCGCAGGACAGAGGCCTCGACGAGGCCAAGGGGCGCCCCATTCGGCACCCGCGGTGCGGCGGCGGAGATGAAGTCGATGGGCCGAGGATCATTCCCCAAACAATGCTTGCATTCTAAATAAGTTGGATCGGCCAATCTACACCACGTTGCTTACACAGCGTAGCTTGCACCACGTGCGCCGCGCAGTTTGCGCCACGTAGTTAGCTTGCGCCACGTGGATTGCGCCGTGTAATTCAAACAGCGTAGCTTACACCGCATAACGTTGGTAACTTCTTTTGGGGGGACACACTGGCCGCCAACATGCCGTATCCAATATGCTGAAACCACCGCCGCCCCGGCCAGGGCAATCCTGGGCCGAGCACTTCGGTTCGCTCGGTTGGACCCGTGTCAAAGGCGATGTAGCACAGGTGGACGTTCTTGTTGGTGATGTCGATGGTCGCGACACACATCCTCCTTCTGATTCGCCGACCTGCTGATTCACGCCAACGTTGTTGGAACGTTCATCGTGACGTTCGTCGGGCGGGACGTCATGCACCCCCGCGCCCCTTTCCATGGCTCGGCGTGGGGGCGGAAAGCCTTCCAAAGCCAGCTGCTGGCCCCATGCGTGTGGCCGCGCAGCCACGGCCACGGCCGCGGCCCCGGCCGCGGCCACGGCCACGCAGGCACCTCGCAAATGCCTTTTCCAGGGCTGGCCGCAGGCACCTCCCCAGTGCCTTTCCTGGGCAGCCCGCAGGCACTGCACAAGTGCCTTGCCCAGGCGCCCGCAGGCACCTCCAAAGTGCCTTTCCTGGGTCGTTCATTGCGCGGGAGCTCCCATTTTCTCGGTCACGTGCTATTTGCTTTGCTTACATTAATCACGCCGCTGGCGTGCATTGGGTGCAGACACACAAATGCCACGCCTGCAGCCACATGAGGACTTCGAATACCTGCTGCTTCGGAACCCCTTGGCGGGGCAATGGTATCGACATTCATTTCGCACCAAGATCTGTTCTGAGGACGTGGCAAGCTTGCATCTAAGACGACTACGGCGAACTACCGTCGCCCCCTGCCTTTTAGAAACGATGGTGTGGCCGAGCGTTGCGGCCCGAGTTCGGCCAAGCTATCGGGCCGTGCGTTCCCCTGGCCGTTGTGGAAGCCCTCCGGGGAACACTTGGGAGAGGAAGGGGACCGTCGAAAGGCAGAGCAAGAGGAAACCCCCACAATTTTCAACACATATGAAATAACTGTTGGTTTTCGTTTTTTTTTTGGGGGGGGGTTATCCTGGAGAGCGTCTGTGGCCGTTCGGGGCCCACCTCGGGCCGTCATGGAGGCGTCTTGAGCTATCTCGGTATCTCTTGGGGGCGCTCTGGGCGTTTTGGAGGCGCCTTGGGTCCTTCAGTGGGGCCATATTGGCAGTATTGGAGGCCGCCTGGGACTGCCTTGGGGCTCTCTTGGTGTTTTCTTGGGGCCGCTCTTGGGCCGTCCTGGGGCCATTTTGGAGGCCTCTCGGGCGTTTTTGAGGCAATCTGTCTAGATGGCCTCTGGGGCTGTCTTGGGCCGTCGGGGAGTATCGCAAAGTATGCGAACCCCCAAATCGTTGAACAATAGTGCGCCAGGGGGTGGCGTGAGGGGGGCAGCCGTCTAAGAAGGCAGGGGGTATCTACGAAGGCAGGTGTTTTTCGAAACTGGCAGGGTTTTAGGAAGGCTTCTGAGAAGCCTCGGGACATTTGTGAGAAGGGCGGTGCCTTTTATGAAGTCTTTGGCTTTTCAAGAAGGCCATCCCCGCCCGCCACCCCCTCGGCGCGCCACCGAATATATAGGAAAGGGCGCGACTGGCATCGCAACCTGTCGGGAGCGAAAGGGCGCGGAACGCTCTCGTTCGAAAGTTCGAGGACCTACCCGCGCCGAGCTCGCGGGACGCCGCCGATTCGGGTTCGACGCAGCGTCGACGGACGTTCGACACAGCATCGACGCACGAGGGCGGCGACTGGCTGTGGGAAGGTCCCCAGAACGAGCATGTAACAATAGCGCATATAGTTCTATGGCGCAATAGCCCATAGAACCTATATAGCTCCATAGGCCCTTATAGCCCTATGGCGCCTTAAAACCCTACAGCCCTATAGCCCCATAGCCCCATAACCCTATAGCCCCATAGTCCCATAGCCTTGTATCTCTATGGCCGAATAACCCTAGAGCCCTACAGCCTCATCGCCCATAGCCTTATAGCCTATAGCCCTATAGCCTGCAGCCCAATAGCCCTGTAGTCACAGCCCTAATAGCCCTATAGCCCTACAACCCTATAGCCCTAGAGCCCTAGAGCCCTCCCGCTCCATCGTCTCTCCCGCCCCCCATCGTCGTCTCTCCCGCCCCCCATCGTCTCTCCCGCCCCCCATCGTCTTTCCTGCCCCCCATCGTCTCTCCCGCTCTCCATCGTCTCTCCCGCCCCCCATCTTCTCTCCCGCCCCCCATCGTCTCTCCCGCACCCCATAAGAACAATGGGAGCAAGACGAGCAAGGATACCAACAAAAAGATCAAATCTCGACTTCTTGGTCGGGTTTGCAATGTCAATGCGCACCATCACCACCGTCGCCACAATTACCGTTGTCTTTTCACCGCAGTAACTTTCAAGTTCAGACCGATCTCAACGAGCTCTTCCGAGTTTCATTTTCGCGTTATCCTGGGTCCGCTCCGTTGGACAAGATATTCCATACATGATGGCGATGCGCATTCTGCTTGGTGTGGCATTTGCTATCACTTCGACGCTTGAGCCTAAATTTTCGGCATGGTCGCTGAGGTGTAGATGCAATCATATGGTTACCCACCTCTCGCCTCTCACGGATGCTGTTCGCCCGGTTCGCCGGGCTTCGTCTCGCCGGGCTTCGTTTCGCCGGGGTCGCTTTCGCCAGGTTTCGTCTCGCTGGGCTTCGTTCTCGGGGATGCGCATGTAGCCAGTTGCGAGTCCCGTTGTTGAGTTGCGAGTCCCGTTGTTCCAGTTGCAAGTCACATTGTTCAGTTGCGAGTCCCGTTGCCCTTCGTCGGAAAACGTATATTTCAATAATCGTCTCCGTTATTTCTTGCTCTTCGACTTGGGCCGGGTTCCCAATCTTCGCCATATCAAATGGGCGTGCAATCGGAACAACGAGAAAAGCAAAGCAATTGTAATAATGGCATTATCATACAACTCCAGGTGGACTCCGCAGGCTCTCGAATGGGTGGAGATATTGTTCCTTACTAATATTTCCGCAAAATTGGCGCGCATGCCAACTATGAAAATTACGCCGCATTGCATACGGGATTGATACACTTATGAGCACTGACACACTGGTTGGGGACGGTTTCTGGGACCCGGACAGGGTGGGCATAAATAAAACATTTGGAGGTGGATTGCATTCAGGTCTCGAGTTTTTTCATCTTGCTACCTCGTTTATTTTTCCACTTCACCTCCCGTGGAGAGGACATGTGAGCGCGCAAGCTGAAAAACCCTATTGGTATATATGACCGGAGGAAGTGGGGCGTGGTCAGGTTGGAAATCAGCGAAATTTTGTAAATCTTCAGCTTTGTCGGTCGGAGGCGTGGGTAACGGAGTTGTGCTGAAGTTTCTGGTTTTTTAAAGGCAAATCCAAGAGAAGTCAAATTTCGAGCAGCATAGTACGATACTACAAATTGTATCCAGAAGATTGAAGGACATTGGGTTACTATGTGATGGAGCGGAAAACATTCTTGAAACGAAGATTCAATATGGGGTTGTGCTTGCTTAAAGGATCTCGTTGTTAACGGCATTCACAAAGCCAATCAACGAAATCAAAGGTATTGCCGCAGTTGACGCATTACGATATTTACTGTCCGCAACATTAGCAAACCAAGTACAAAATATATTCCGAGAAATGGTGGAACCCTATAATTCTGGAAGTGCAGACTGCAATGGGATTGTTGCAGCGGTGCATTTGTCATAATACAAATGTATGGCTTCATAAAATATGATATCAACGGTGTCCGAACGTTTGATCACATATGTCGCGCCCGCATGTTTGAACAATTCATGGCGGTATTCGGTCTTAGGGATCTAGGCTTATTCGTTCAGCAGTGGTAGGAAGAACGGGCAAAATTCAACTGGGTTACAATATTGCAATGCGATGGTGGGATTAAAAGGATGTGTTTGTACCAACGCTCTTCTATTGGCCCTCCATCGAATAATAGTTAAATTAATACCGTGCCAAGTTGCCGCCGCGCTGAACTTTTAGAATATTTAGATGATTTTTTATGTGGCATGCGATCCAAACGATACAACAACAATATTGCATGACGTACGAAACGTGTGCACCATATCGACGTGCATGTGGGCAAATTGGCCGTGGGTGCATCACCTTGGACCTTGCCCCCCTGACTGGGCCGAATTGGCACCTGACGCTTGGAAATTTGATGCACCGCCCCTGGAGCGAGATACACAAATTTTGGGAAACTATTTGGTAGTGAAAAATACGTTCAAGCATTTGGTGAAACAATTGTTGATACTTCTTTTCTAATTCGATACGTCGGTTACATAAGCAATCTTACCATCATTACGGTTGGGTAGCATAAATTGCGAAATTCGGTATGTTGCGCCGCTGCAGCATATTGGGACAATTGGGCGGACGCGCTGGGCCCCGAATCCGGAATAAACAATTACGGGGGGGCGGCGATTGCAACATGCCGAGATTGCCAATCACAATACATACTAAGAAATACATGATAGTGGCCTGGGGCCCATACAATGATTAAAAGCAAAAATATACGACAAATTAGAACCACAAACGGCCACTTCTAGCTCGGGAACATACGCCAAATGTACAAAAGGCGATCCGGAAAAGAATGTGTTTGGGCCTACTACACCGCTGGGCCGGGTTTTTTGGCATAGCGGTGCAACGAGCTGTGGCGCGAACTGTTCTGAACTCTGGAGGAGACTTGCCTCAAACATCTCGTGAGCCGGCATGCCCCTTAGCTGAGCTCTGTCTGATCCTCTCCTCCTCCTCCTGCTCCTCCTCCTCCTCCTCCATTTATAGGCCTGCTTAGCCAGCCGCCGGCTGACTCGCCCAAGGCGATTTTCGTGCCAAAACTGCTGTGGCACTGTGTCTTGGCGGCTGCGCGCGGGGGGGAAAAAAAACAACAATAACAAAAAACAAAAACAAATCGCGCACCACATCGTAGACATTGGCCACATCAACCGCATTGCAAACGATACGTACGTCGTCCAAGTAGGGGCGACCGCCGTTTCAGAAAAAGCGCACAACAATTTCAGAAGAAATGTCATTTCAAAAAATGCAACAACCGTTTCAGAAAAACCGTTTGCTATTTCAGAAAAAGCGGGGGCCGTTTCAATAACAACGTCATCCGCTTGAGAAAAAGACGAGGCAAGTTTCTGAACAATTCCGTGGGTACATATCATACAAAATACATACGCCCGTTTGAATAGTCGCCTTTTCAGAAAACATTGCGTCATTTTGTGACCGTTTCGGCATGTACCGTTTTTCCTCCTTCCATTACTGAATCCCTGTCCCTCTCTCATCTTATGTATGGCCATCGGTATTCACGATGGCGCCCTCGTGTTCCTGCACAGCTGGCGGCCTGCAGCGGGTAATCTTGGAGATAATACTGGAATGGAGCAAAGCCGGCTGGTGCTGGGAGCTTGCACTAAAAGGACGAACCGCTACCTTCATTACCTTACCTTACCTTACTTACTGACGAGATCGGTATTCACGTCGGCGTCTCGCACTACCGCGAAGCCAGCCGGCGGCTCTCAGCGAGCAATATTTGACAGAATATCGGAATTGAAAGGCGGGCTGGCATTAGGAGTTTTGCTCATCGGAACGACTACCTTTATACATTTAAATGAAATCCTTCATTTACGTCGGAACCGGATTCGGAAACCACCGCTTACTGTAATAACCGTGTAAATCTTGCCGGCCTCTTCATATTCCCGGCTCTTTTCCGTTCAAACTACGCCTGCAGGATTTTCTCTGCAATTTTTGATTGCATCGACGGACGGAACCAATGCGAAAAAGAACAATCCAGCTCAGACAAAAAAGGCGATCACTTCTTGGACGAACATCCTTCTTCATACATCTTACGCTGACGACGTGCTTGATGACACTGACATTCTGTTTGAATGCCACGTGCCTTCCACGTCTGGCGGCTTTGGGCGCCGTTCCGCCTACCGTCTAAATTCTACGTCCTGGGCCGGATCCCGCAAAACCAATCCCGCATGCAGAAAGAACTGGGAAGGCCAGAAGAAGTAAGAAGAGGTGGGAGGAGTTAAGAAGACGTAGGAGGACATAAGAAGCGTAAGAAGATATAGGAGAAAGTGTGAAAAGACAAGAATATGCAAAGAGTGCAACATTTATGTTTCACAGACAATGTCCAACTAATCGGCTCGAGCGTTCTTATTGTTTCCTCGTGCCCCCTCTTACCACCTCCTGCTTCCTCCCACCCCCTCCTACCTCCAACCTCTCTCTACATGATCCTACCTCCTACCTCCTCTCACGTCCGCCGCAGGGTGGGATTTGCGAGGAGTGCGGAGGAGGCCAGAGGAGCGTGGAAGACAATGGAAGAACGGACCGAGGAGGCGTTGGAGAAACGCAGAGGAGCCGAATCCCCTCCGCCCATCAAAATCGACCCCCGGACTTGTCCAGGGGCGCTCCCTGGCAAGATCAGCCCGGCCGCGGCGACGAGAACACTCCCAAAAAGCTGGACATGATATACAAAAAATATAGTATAAACACATTGTTCCTCCTCTCCCCGCCTCTTCGCCTTCCTTTGCGCTCCTCCGCGCCTCTCCCGAATCCCTCCCAATCTCATTCACGCCCACTCCACTGCCCCGTCGTCCTCCCGCCTCCTCCGGCCTCCTCTGCGATCCTCCCGAGGCAAAGCACGGCCATGCAACAACGACCGCTTCAGGAAAAAAGGCCGGGGTCCGGGTGCAAGTCTTTGGACGCCCGAAATGGGTACGGAAAGAATGCCCAACAACAAATGTTGTCCCAAACCAACAGCGGCCGCTGTTGGGCAGGCCGCGGCGGCGCGGACAGCGAATCCTGTTCAAAATGAACAGGAACTGCTGTTGGGCATTGTACCCATTCTTTCGGTACCCATTTCGGGCGTCTAGAAAGTCCAGGGCCCGCAGTCCAAGGTTGGGCCCGGGTCCAGGGGCTCGGGCAGCAAGTCGGGGGTGGGGCATTTTTCTGTGACGGCGCGCCCTTTTTCTGAAACCAGCCTCTGTCTGAAACCGCTGTGCACTTGTTCTGAAACGGTTGCTACCGGTCCAAGTAGGCGATGACAAGGGAACCTGGTGAGAGGGATTCTTGAATGCGGCGTATGGCTGGTCGCAAAGCCAAGAATAATATGCCGGCATGAGGGCATCGCGCTGTCCCCCCCGCCACCCCCTTGCCGCATCGCGTAGACCTTCCCGTTGCAATCCGTTTACACGGATTGCGCCGCGTACCATTGCCTCGCCAACGGTGAAAGCTCATGAAGTTCGCTGGCACGCCTCAGTTCCTCGAACATCTTTGACCTGCAGATGTGATCGAAGGTTCCCACTCCGTCGATGCTGATCACTACTTTACCGGGGCTGGCGTCAGAAAGGTAGCGGAGCAATGTGTAGCTGCATCGGTGCCATTGCGATCGCGTAGCCCGAAATTCCATGGCCACGCTGTGTCGCGTAAGGGTGTTCGGGATTGTCGGGCCGCTGATTTTGCTACCAGTCGTCTGAAAGTGCCCCCGCTGGAGATGCCCCGTACCCTTGAATTCGGTTTGAGAAGGGCGGTCAGTGCAGACACCAACAAAACATCTCGCATGACAGCACGAACTTTTGTTTTCGCGAACGTTTGCGCTACTTCGCGCACATAATCGAAAGCTGCGTCTCCCTCCAGACATGCTTTATGATACTCGCATCGGCCACCACGCAAGCCCCCACCGAGACCCCGTCTGGATTCACGGAGAACTTGCGCGAAGACCAGTTTATCCAACTCCACTGGCTCTGTGGGATTCCTCGAGGTTTGTAGGGACTCTTCTGCTGGTTGTTCTGGTCGTAATAATGGGTTCACCAATTCGTCGCAAGTGGCTCGCGTGCCCGGGGCAAGCCCTTTGGAGATTAACAGGCGGGCCGCGTAGCTGAGTTCTCTTTTCTGAATGGGAGAAATCGCTGCGCTGATTTTAGCCTCGTCATTTTCAGCGTCGGTCCTCGCGCGGCTGGCTTTGCGCGTCTGTGGTTTGGTTGCTATTTGCCGCACTCGGTCAAGCAGGCACCCCCATTCGCCGGAATCGAAACAGGCAGTGGGCCTTCGGAGATCCCGCTCTCCCGCTTTCCCTCCGCGCGCGGTCAGGTGCAGGAATCTATGAGGGAGGAGACGAATAAAATCCACGCCCAGATGTAATCCCTTTCGGCACTGTCATTTCTGTCCCACGACAAGTGTGCCCGCTCCTCTTCAGCTAAACATTGAGTCAAGATGCGCAGAAATGGCCCTCTGACGCGTTTTGGGATCGACTTGAGCGTCTTCACCGGTGCGTCGATTTCTTCTGCGATGTCCACAGTGTCGATGTGTCTCCATCCGTTCGGCACTCGATCAACGCATGGGCGCTCCCCCGTGTGCGTGGATGTCTGTGGAGGCCCGCCTGGGGGTGGTGGAGCTGCTTCTCCAGGGCTCGCGGGTTCTCTGAGAATTGTTGGCCTTGCCCTTGGTCGGAGATTGGGCTGCAACACTTGCGAGAGGAAACGTCGTGGATCCAGAGCCTTGTACATGCCCACTGTCATCGCAAAGTATACCGTTTCCATCTGCCCTGCCCCAGCAGTTGATGCGGTTATATTGTCCATCGGTCGTTCTTGCAGCTCTCCTGGAAAATGGTCGTTCGCTGCGCGTCGCGCCCCTTTCGCTTGGAGCCACATTTCCCCCCCCCCCCCCCCGCACCGCGGCAAGAATCAAACCACAGGGCGCGGCGAGATGCGAAAAACGAGGGCCGTGGGGCGGGCCGAAAACGCATTTAGAAATCAAGGGGCGGGGGGGGGAGGAAGAGGAGGAAAAACAGGCCTACACACCTTGTGAATCTGCCAGCTCGCGCTGCGCCCGCGGCAAATCCCCCCTTTGGCCCGACGACGCACCTGCCTACGGCAGTCTGCAATGCTATCCTCGGATGGCCCACCACCGTCTCTGCAAGCCTACGGCAACCCTCGCGGGACAAACGGATGTAAATCTCGGGAGCGCCAGGCCAAGGCTGGAACTAAAACAATAGGTTGGAACCCCCGCCTCTATGCACTTCAGAGCCTACGCATTGCAAGCTTCCTAATCCACTGTCTACGATTTCGGGGTGCGTCGTGTTGTTGTCCCGTTGTATTATTTCTGACATTGCCCCTCCGAATGCTTGTTCCTCCTCTAGCTTGCCCGTTCCAGTAAGTAGGACCAAGCCCCGTTACGTCGCAAAACAAGGGTAGACTTGTCGCCATATTTGTTGCCGTAACAAGAGAGAGCGTTATCCACCGCCATTTTAGCGTGGAATTTTTTACCTTTCTTCCGCCGGAGCCCGGGGGGCCATCCCCCCTTCCGAAAATCCTCCCGGCCCCCCCCCTCCCTTCCCCCGGCAAACCCCGCCGCCCCTGACCCCTCCCTCCCCTCCGGAAAACCGCAGGGGGCACTACAGATTCGAAGCCCCTCCAAAAAACCGAGCGAGGTCTTCACCGATTCGAGCCCCCCCCACACTCACCGCCGGCAAACGACTTCTGGGCCCCCACCACCACCGTCCGCACCACCGCCCCCACCGCTGTCCCCAGCACCACTGTCCCCACCACTGTCTCCATTGTTCCCACCACTGTCCCCACTATCCCCACCAGTACCCCCACCAATGTCTCACTGTCCCCACTGTCCCTACCACTGTTCCCACCACGGTCCCACTCACCCCATTGTCCCACTGTCCCCACCACCGCCCCACTGTCCCCAGTGTCCCATTGTCCCAGGAGAGCCCCAAGACTGCCCAAATAGAGCCCAAGAGCGCAGCAAGAGCGCTCCGAGAGGGATCCAGGAGGCGATTTCGGTGCTCCCGAGGGAGGAAGCTAATTGGAGCTCCCCTCTTCGTTGATCGATGTCCTCCAAAATGGCCCCCAAAGCGCCCCTAAAGCTCCCAAGAGCGGCCCAGGAGGACCCCAAGAGGCGCCCAAACAGCTCCAAGAAGACTCCAAGAGACCCTACACGTACGAGGCTTCAAGAGGATCCCCGAGGTACCAAACTATCCCTCCTTCTCCTCCTTCTCCTCCTGCTTGACCTCCCTTTCCTCGCCCTACTCCACCTCATCCTTCTCCTCCTCTTCCTCTTGCTCCTCCGTCGACGGCGATAGCGACAATTCCTCCTCCATCCTCCCCCTCTTGGGGTATATGACGGCATCCCCGCCCTTTGTTCTTCTGCATGCTCCCCCACTTCCCGGATCACCTCAACTCCCCTGGGCATCATTTCTGGATGGGCTGGTAGCGTCAACAATTCCAGTTTTGATGCATTACTGGTTCGCGGCGCTTAGGTTCACAATCGTTTTAGATAGACTCTGGCCATGGATTGGATCCCCGACCGATCTACATCCCGATGCATCTGGCTTCGGCTCCGACCGGGTCTCCGACAAGTGCTCGACACGTCTTCTGGCGCTGGTTCTGTCGACACCATCGACGCTTATGCAACCATCGCCGGGAATTCCCACATCGCTTACTACCGACGCCCACGGCAAAGAAGAACGGAAGGATGAAAATGCGAGTAGATATTTACACACGGTATGACGGCATGCGACTCCAGGTACTACACCAACACTTATGTTTTAGAATACCAGCCCCGACTACAACACGGGCTCCGGCTACAACATCGGCTCCCACCAAGCCGCCAACATATACAACGGGGCCAGCTGCGACTACAAAACACCGGTCTCCGACTCGAGCGGTTTCCAACCCGTACTGAAACCGATCACCGGCGATACGATATATTTTTGGTCTCTGGCTCAGACACGGCAAATCTCACTATTGCGATTCCGACGGGATCTGAAAGGACAATTCCGACTACGATAGCTCCGACAGTGCGGCGGCCTCCGACGCTGGCACCAGCTAAACTTGATCGTAAGCCGATGGGGGGGATTCCTCGATTCATCGATCCTCGATCCTCGTTTCCTCCTCCTCCTCCTCCTCCTCCTCCTCCTCCTCCCTCTCCTCCTCCTCCTCCTCCTCCTTCTCTTCGCCCTGGCCGTGCCTCACGATCTCACTGGCTGGCTGGGCCACGCGCCCCTCCCGAGGTCTGGGCCTGGGGCATCTCGCTCGCAGACTCGTGGCGGCTTTGAGGTTCCGCCTCCTGTAGGCGCTGCCTCACATGCACTTGGTTGGTCGCGACCACGCTTATTGAGCGGGGACCGACCGTCCCGGCATTCCTATAGTCCTACCACGGAATGTTCTTAGAACCCAAAAATGCTCTAAGAACAAAAACAATGTTCTTAGAACATGAGCCCGAGGTGTTAAAACAAGACAGACTCCGCCAGAAGTGTTCTAAGAACATTTCGTGGAAACCACACAAGGTTCTTAGAATATTGTTTGGTAGGGCTATTGGCGAGCCAGGACGCTTCGCCACTGCTTGAGCTTAGCGTGCTCGCTGTTTCATCCCATATTTGAGTATCGTTTATCCGATCCCCATCCCCAGCGGCGTGGCCTGGGCCCCAATGGCCGACTCACCCCCCCAGATGGGGATATGGGCCGTTCCCTTCGGGTTTCGAGGGGTGTATCCCCAACTGGGGGGGTAATTTGGTGGGGGTGTCGAGGGGGATGGGGATGGGGATGGGGATAGGGATCGGATAAACGATACCGATTCTTTTCCGTTTCACCCGTCTCTTCTGCCAACGCACCACGACGTGCAAACCGTCTGTCCGTCTGTCTGTCTTGACGCCGTGTGGTACCATTCACAACATTGATTTTCGCCTTCGGCTCCTGCGTAAAAGGCCAATAGTGTGCACAACATCTACTCTCGATTATTGGGTCTCAGGCTGGTCATTGAACCTCGACCTGAAGCTTCACGATAATCATGTTCACCACATCGGAAACACTAACGATCCCACGATCCCAACATGACGTTCAACCACAACTACCAACTCCAATGCCAGGTGGTCCGCCCCCTGCACATCCCTCCAAAACTCATTACCGTTTCACTCACCCTATCCTTGCACCCCGTCCCCCACCCAACCAAACAACCCCAATGGAGACGCACGTGGATGCTCCCCCGGAACCCCTCTCCCCAGGCAGGGCAGATTACGAGCTCTCAGTAGGTTCGGAAGTCCCCCGACCTTCTGAGAAGTTCGAAGACCAAACAGCTTCTCAGAAGGCGCGAGGGCTTCTGAGAAGTCCCGCCGCCTTCTGAGAAGGCCTTCTCCTTCTCACTTCACCCCTCGCTCGCCGCCGAACCTCAAGATCCTCCAATCAGCACCAGCTTCGACTCCAAACCTCTGCCGCCACTGGCAGAAGGGACAGATGCATGGTTCACCACCGGGATTCCACGGGATCTTCGTGCGACTGTGCCAGCTGGTCGTGCGAGATTGGCTGTGATTGCAAGTCTGAGTCTATCGGACCAGATCCCAATCGGTGGGTCTAGGGATGCAGCATTACGAACCACAGAAGAGCACTGCACGCAGATAGCAATGTGATTACAGTTTGTATATTACTGCAAACGCACCTCCGACGTGCATAGCGCTCTCTTTCTCTTGCTATATTGTGAGTAGTCTGTCATTTCGAACACGTACTTTGTCCATGATGGCTCGGTCAGCCCCTGCGGCGTAATTCTCAAGTTTGTGGGTGCACAATCGTTTTCGCATACAATTGGCTTGGCCAAAAAGAACAGGTTCCTACGTGGTGCAATACAGTTGGTCTTCCAAACATAACTTGAGAGCGGGATGCTTCCCCTGTCTTCCACGATACGAGCAGCAAGAGCCGCTGGAGAAACAACAGCAGGAGCAGCAGTAGGATAAAAAGGAAGAGGAGTAGCTGGCAACGGAGGAGCTGCACCATTAGCATGAGCAGCAGGAGGAGAAGCAACAACATACACAACAAGCGGTGCAATGATAAGTCAATCCAGATGAGCAGTAACACTGGTAGCAAGAGGAGCAGCAGCAGCAGCAGCAGAAAGAGGAGCATCAAAGAAACAAAGCAAGGAGTTGCAGCACGAGTAGACAGCATGGCTTGAGTATGTACGCTGGGAGCCATTGGGGCCTAAACAGCAGCGGCCAGGAGGTACCCTAGCCATTCTTGCACTCTGGTGTCGTTTGACCGAGCGTGCTTTGGAGCTCTCTCTGTCTCCCTCTCCCTCCCTGACTCGGCCTCTGCCTCTCTGAGTGTCCCCTTACAGGCGGATCTTCGACGAAACAGAAAAACACTCGACACATACTCAAACAACCGCGAGTTCTGAACATTCCTCCTGTCGAGGGACGTGCCCGACCTAACCCTGGCAGCCCCAGGCGGCCCTCCCGGGAATGGGGGCTCCGAGGCTGCCCCCAACAAGGCCCCGAGCACTCGGGGATCTTCTGGCCCGGGTCAGTCCAGACCCGGGCCAACAGGAAACCTCCTCCTCCTCCTCCTCCTCCTCCTCCTCCTCCTCCTCCTCCTCCTCCTCCGGGAATGGGGGTTCCGAGGGTGCCCCCAACAGGGCCCCGAGCACGGCGCGCCACTGCACGCCGGCTCCGGCGGCCCGCCCCGAGCCCGTCTCTGCACGGCTGGCGGCCCCAACGGGTGGCCCCAAGGGGGGGCCCTGGAGACTGCCGGGAGGGCTCCCCGGTGGCCCCGGAAGAGCCCCGCACAGGCCTCGAGCAGAAGAGGAACAGAAAGCACACGCACATGGACTGTTGGCGCTCCGCGCGGATTTCTTGGATTCGCGCTGGACCCCCCTCCCTGGCGCGCGGAGCGCGCCAGGGGCGGCGCCGGATGCGCCGCCGGGGGGGCCTAGGCGCGGATGCAAGAAATCCGCGCGGAGCGCCAAAAGTTTATTGTTTATGTGGTTTCCAGGGACCGACCACAACGATGTTTATAACGAAATGGATTTTACAACGCACAACGAGTCGAGGCCCAACGTTGGAGACGAACGTTCGAAACGAAGCCGATGCCAAACAAAAACGAACGACGAAACAGAGCGTTAAAAGCAACAACAAACAACTAAACGAAACAACAACGAACAACGAAACGAAAAACAAGACAAGGGCTAAAAACGAGCTAAACAACGTTGTGGTCGGTCCTTGGTGTTTTTTCTTCTTCGAGAGTGCCAAGAGGGCTCCCAATGACCCTGGAAGCACCCCGAACAGGCCTCAAGTGCGGTGTGCACCAGTTGCCAGAGGGCCCAAGGTGGCTCCAGTGGGCCCCTGGAGGGCCCCAGTAGGCCCAAAAAGCACGAGGAGCAATTGCACGCAGTGCGGCCAAAACCGACAGGAAGTGTGCGCGATGGGGATGCCACCCCCTTGGAAGCCCATGCCGAAGCTTTCCGAGCGGGGGCTAGCCGTCGAGAGAGGTCAAGGATGAACCGAGGAGGCACGGATGCAAGGGTACGGCAGGTTCGTGTCGTGTCGACCCCAGCGTTGGTTTTTGACACCGCAGGGATCGTTCAACCTTGAACGATTGGCCGCTGCCGCAACGTCCGATCGTTCAACATCGATCGATTCTGGGTCGCCGGCGGCGTTCAACCTTGAACGTCCGCGCTGGGGTCGCCGCTGGTCGACACGACGCAGACCTACCGTACTCCAGATTTCGTAATAAAGGGAGGGGGGTCTCATTTCGGGGGGGGGTCTCTTCCAGGCTATCTTGGAGGGCCTGGGGGGTCTGGGGACGATGTTTTGGAGGGTTCTCCCACGGGGGGGGGTCTGAAATGGCTTGTCTTGGAGGGTCCAGACCCCCTCCCTTTTATTACGAAATCTGGAGTACCCCTGGGAAGGTTGCCCATCCTTACTATCGGCTTCGACTGTGAGTGGAGGATTACGCTCTGGCCCCCCACGGGGCCCTGTCGGTTGGTGCTCCCTCCCTCCCTCCCCAGTTCTGCTCGAGCTCGCCGCTGTGGCTTCCCCTTCCCCGTCCCTTCCCCTCCTCTTGCTCCTCCTCCTCCAACTCGTCCTTTCCCATCTCATCGGCTGAGCTTGGGGATCCTCCTCCTCCTCTTTCCTTCCTTCCTTCCTTCCTTCCTTCCTTCCTTCCTTCCTTCCTTCCTTCCTTCCTTCCTTCCCTTCCTCCATCTCCTCCTCCGCCTCCCTCCTTCCTTTCCTCCTCCCCCTCCCTCCTTCCTTCCTTCCTTCCTGCCTGCCTCCCTCCCTCCCTCCCGTCCTTCCTTCCTTCCTTCCTTCCTTTCCTCCTCCTCCTCCTCCTCCTCCTCCTGTGGAGACGCGGAGTCCGCCTGCCGGCCCCGACGGGACAGCAGGCGCGCGACGCCGAGGCCCCCAAGCCGCGTGCCGTGCCCCTCCCCGGCGCCGGCGGCGCCCGCCTGCCCGCTCCGGCCGGGCCAGAGGGCCTCCGACCGTGGTGGCCCCAGACCGCTCGGCCAGAGCTGGGGTGACTGCCAGGTCCCCGCCCCCTCCCCCTCCCCCTCCCCCTCCCCCTCCTCCTCCTCCTCCTCCTCCTCCTCCTCCTCCTCCTCCTCCTCCTCCTCCTCCTCCTCCTCCTCCTCCTCCTCCTCCTCCTCCTCCTCCTCCCCCCCCCCGCCTCCTCCTCGTCCTCCTCCTCGTCCTCCTCCTCCTCCTCCTCCTTCTTCTTCTTCTTCTTTGCTCCTCCTCCTCCTCCTCCTCCTCCTCCTCCTTCCTCTTATTATTCTTCTTCTTATTATTATTATTCTTCTTCTTCTTCTTCCTTCTCCTGCTCCTCCTCCTCCTCCAGCCGTTTTAGGCGGGGGCTTGGCCCTAACACAAAGATTCGAAAAGTGCTGGACAAGGCGTTGCCTGTAGCACACTTAGATGTTGCTTGTGATACGTACGATAAGCCCGAGCTGTGTGTTACCTCAGTCCCGCGAGCGTTTTCGGACTCTCCCTCGGCCCCCTCGTATGAGCAGCGTATGGCGGCTCTTGCTGCCAGGATTAAAGCTAAAGAAGAGGCAAGGGCCTCTGGGGCGGTTTAACTCGGGTCGATCCCCCCACATGCTTTTGGTGCTGTCACCTCTCGACCTTTCAAGGCGCTGTCCATCCATCCATCCTCCTCCTCCTCCTCCTCCTCCTCGTCCTCCTCCCCCTTCCCCTCCTCCCCCTTCCCCTCCTCCCCCGCTGTACGCGGGGTCTCGGAATGTACAGATCCCCTGGTGCACTCGCCCCTTCACGGCCGCTGGCACTGGAGAGGGGGCCTATGGACACGCCACTCCTCTCCATGGTGTGTCAGCAGGTGGCCGACGGCCCCCATGTCGTACCTCAGGCCTCGAGGGTGCGGCCTGCTCGACCACTGCGATGGCTCACACTCCCCAGTGGGCACTCCTGCGATGGCTGTCACACCCTCGAATATGGGTTTGGGTGCACTTTCAGCCTGTAGCAAGCTTGGTAATCCTCCTCCTCCTCCTCCTCCTCCTCCTCCTCCTCCTCCTCCTCCTCATCGTCCACATCCGCATCTACCTCCTCCTTCCCTCCTGGTGGTCATGCCCCACTCGCGCAAGTGGTCGCGACAATTTCCTGCGAGCGGGCTGCTCGTCTGTCTCTCGCGAGAAGCTCTCCGGGCGCGCCTCCACCTCCGCGCCGCCGCGCGGACCCCAGACGTCCGGCCGCTCCAATTGGTTCGATGAGTGTGCGCGACTCGATGGGGGGCGATGATTCTTGGGGGGAGACAAGTGGCCTTTTCGGGCTCTCAAGGCCCCCTTCTGGGCCCTGCAGGGCTCCCCCAGGAGCCCGAAAGGGTCCCCTGTTCTGCAGCCTTCACTGGCCCCCCGATGTGTGGCCCCTTCATCACGCGAAGCCCAAAATGTTGTCGATGCGCCGGCCCCGTAGGTCCAGACCACTCCCCTGGGGCCGGTTCCTCGTCCCGAGTCGGCGCTTGACGGTCCCGAGCCCCGGCGGGGGCCCCCGGAGGCCCGAAACGGCCCAAGGACCCAGCGCTTCAATGTTCGTTGGAGCGTCGGATCTCTTCCTGCGGGAACCTTCCCCGGCCCGCCGCGCGTCGGCGCGGGCCCAGGAGCAAACGCGGGGCGAGGGCAAGCGCGCCTCTACCGTGCGGACACGGTGCCCGCGCGAGTGCGCAGAGCTTCGCGGTGCGAGGGCGATTGGCACCTGACAGCTCCCTCCAGGCCTCGCGAGCATACTCGAAGGCACGCTGGAAACGTTCGACAACCTCAACGAACGCCACTCGAGCTCCTCCGAAGTCCTGCTCGCTGGGACGTCCATCGCTCCCACTCCTCACAAGGGATGGGGTGAGGAGGAGGAGGATGGGAGGAGGAGGAGGAGGAGGAGGAGGAGGAGGAGGAGGACGAGGAGGAGGAGGAGGATGGGGGGAGGGGGAGGAGGAGGATGGGGGGAGGAGGAGGAGGAGGAGGATGAGGAGGAGGAGGAGGAGGAGGAGGAAGAGGAGGAGGAAGAGGAGGAGGAGGAGGGGAAGGAGGCGGAGGAACAGCAGCAGCAGCAACAGCAGCAGCAGCAGCAGCAACAGCAGCAACAGCAGCAGCAGCAACAGGATGACGAACAGGAGAAGAGAAACACGAAAGAAAACAACAGAACATGAAATGTCAGCGGTGTTTTTCCAGAGCCGCCCCGCTCCTGCTCTAGCCTGGCACCAATCGTCGATGCCGCTGTCGCTGCCGCTGCCCTGCTTTTTCATCTCTGATTCCTCCCCCGTCCATCCGTCTCGCTCCCCTTTCTCGCCTTGTCCCTCCATTTTCCGTTCCTCCCTCCTCCTCCCTCCGTTTGCTCCGCCTCTTGCTCCTTTTCCTGCCCTGCTCCTCCACTCTCCTAACTCCTTTCCCTCCTCCTGATTTATCCTCCTCCTCCTCTTCCTTTCCTGCCCCACCCTTTCCCATTATTGATAACTAGTCCGTGTCGCACCCCCAGAATGGTCGATAGGACGGGCCACGTGTTTCGCCTGAGACTTCCCCACTGTTTAATTCTATCCCTGAACCGTACATTTCTCAACAGCTACAGGAGTGAAGGACTGACAAAAAACCAGGTCCGATCAGCGCTTGCGAAGAGATGCCTCCAGTGCGTATATC